>CM076571.1:424765595-425092055 GCA_034641835.2 Pinus albicaulis
AGAGGCCTATGTTGGTCGCTTTAATTGTTTTTACAATTCAAGCTCCACATAAATTGTCAACCCAAGGAAGTCTGTTTATTCTAAAGACAACCATGCACTGGATATGCTCAATTTCAAAAGCAAAAACAATGTTGTAGTAAAAAAACCACACAATTATTAATCATACAAATCTAATTATTCACACCCTGTTTAATCAAAGCTGAAGTTACTTATGTTATAGCAGAAGTAATTCCTATATTGCAGTTAAGAATCCAAATAAAGGGAAATCAATCTGCAGGAAAGGAAACCAATCAACCATAACAGGGAACATGACCCTATTCCTTTATATAGGAACTTCAGCACCTGCTTCTTGACACTAATCACTCTGTAGAAAAGATAAACTCAAGAGAACAGGACCCTATTCCCATGAACAGGAACCTTCAGCACCTGTCTCTTGTTTCTAATCACACTGCAGGAAAAGAAAGGAAATAAATGGAAACAGGACCCTATTCCTTTGTACAGGAATCTTTAGCACCTTCTTCCCAGCATCAATCATACATTCAGGCAATTAACAGAAATAGATCTCTTATCTTCTTAAGAATGAATGTACTAAACACATGCAGCGTTAAAGGAAACAGAATGTTCAATAAACTACAGAACTGTGTAACTAGTGTTTCAGCAAAAAGAATCAAAGTAAAGTGCGAATGTCAATAAGAAATCTAACAAAATACAGGAACAGTTGGGCGAATCTTGTGAGGAAGGCGGGCCCTTTCCTTCTCACAAGATTCCCCAGGAAAAGGATTAAATTGAAGCGCTCAAAAGGAAATTTTATTCATCTGTCAAAAGAAGTGATACATTACAAATGGAGTCTAGCTCCTGTCCTCTCAAACACAATGTTCTCCTGTAGTTTTCGAGCTCCCTCTAATGATGATGTCTCCTCTTTTTAAAGAGGAGACATCTCTTACAATTACAGTAGAGAAAATCTATTTTTATCCCTAAATCTATTCTTCTTTCTTAAAACAGGGCTATTCTGTTCTTCCATAAAAAGATATCGTTACAACAGATACAAAAAGAGTACGATCTTCAGAATAATCCGTGTAACCACGTCTTCATGTTGTTGCCATTGTTCCAAGAAATACTCTTCTAGAATCACAAATTACGAATGGTAATGGAATTTGCGTGCCTGCTGGCTATTTCAGCAATGGAGTCAACTGTTTCAGCAACGGAGTCGACTGTTTCAACAACGAAGTTAGACTGTTTCAGCAACGGTCGATTGTTCCAGCACAACATATAACTTATCTGCGATCTTTTATACTTATGTTAGCAACAATATACTTCGATTAATGATGAAATATAAGAGTAATATGGAATTATATGTAAACAGATTAAATATATAATAAAGAAGAGGATTTTATATACCTTTGGATAAAGTGAATGAAAATGATGATGGAATCCTTTTTAAACATGATTATAAAGGTAAGGTGGTGTCAAAATATATAGTAAAAATGATACATAGTGAGGTCCTAACATCCCCCCCAGCTGAAAGTGTTGCATGTCCTCAGGCAACTCCTAGTCTGAGTCAGAGGCTGAGTACTGACTCTGTGCATGCAAGTTTCTCAAGAAGTAGCTAGAGAAGGTGGCTTATGTCGGAGCTCAGAATCCTTGATTGTTCTGTAATTGCTGCCATGCTACAGCTTCATCTCTGTCAGCCAATTGATAGTGACACTGATATTTTTCTAAAGGCATCCATAGAATTGGAAAATGAAAATGGTAACCAATCCAGTTTTCTCCACAATGCCAAATACATCTGATATAATTAGGTACCCTGGAAAGTGCAGCTTGAAGATTATCAGGGCTGAAAGGGTGATATTATTGTCTTTCCTTACATGACTGCTGCCAAAACATAGTGTTGGCCTTCAATGTAGCAGTCTCCTTTACTCTGATTTGCTGTAGACACTTTAAAAGTGTTGAAGCCTGTAGTTGTTGTATGTACCTATGCATTCCTGGCTTCCGCAAGAATTGGTGATATTGTGCTACAAACATGGCCAGAATTAAAGGTTCCGGTCTAATCCAAAGGAGCCTATTCTCCTCATTATGACTACTTGCAATAAACGCAGTTTTCCAGGTGAGCTGATTGGCCAAGAATGAAACAAATGCCCTTATTTGTACATCACCTACAATTGGAGTGAGATTGAGTCTTCTATTCTCAGGCATGGCCTCGTTATGGAGATAAAGTTCACACAACAAATGTTGGTCACTTTCAGGGGCCTCAGCAAAAGTCTTAAAAAATTGTTCCGCAGTAAGCAATTCATGAGGTCTGCCATCCTTTATTGCCTTCAATTGAAAATAAACCAAACGTTCAGAGAGGAAGAGAGAATAATTCACAGAGGGTTTTCGGGTAGCCATCAACTTTTGCACTAATGAAAACATCAAAACCAACTTCTCCTTTGATTCCTTGACTTCTTTCTTGGAATCCCTGAGTTGTTGCAATGTCTATTCCAAAATATCCCAATTGGCATACATGTGATTCTGCCATGCCAACTTATGCTGCTGCAATATTTTATCTTGTTCTAAAGCATATTGTTTCTTCCAGTTGTTCATAAGTTCTAATTGGTTCCATGGCAGAGTCTGTGTCCCGGAATTAGAAGTACTGGGTTGGGGTATTGTCTGAGTGGTTGAACTGACTAACTCAGGGCTAGATATCTGTGGTTGGGGCATTGTTTGAGTGGCTGAGCTGACTAGCTCAGGGCTAGATTTCTGTGGTTGGGGCATTGTCTGAGTGGCTGAGCTGACTAGCACAGGGTGAGATATCTGTGGTTTAGTTTCTTTTTCCAGAATTTTTGAGAGCCCTACTGGTTCTTGTGGAGCAGTAGGGTGTTCTTCTTTAATTGCAGCTGATGTAGATGCCTCAGATACCTAAATTTTGACTACTTTATATCCTGCCTGTTGGTAAATATTACCACACTCATGGCACATGTATTCTCTGCATGGATCCTTATTTTGTGCTGATGTTGTGTGTGCTAGCATGTAGAGATTCAATTCTCTATCAAAGGCTTCTCGTGCCATGATTAATTCATTCTTATAGGCCTCTAGTTCTGACTTCAAAAACTCATTTTCCTCCAATAAAGATGCCATAGTGTGTGAACCCTGTGTGCTGGTTGATTCTGCTGGGGTTGCCTGCTGATCTGAAACTGTAGCTGGTTCTTGTGGAGCAGCTACAGCTGGTTTCCCTATATTATCATGCTTGGTGTATGATTCTTGTACCACAATGGCTGGTTCTTGTGTTTCAACCTCTGGGTAAGTGACTGGTTCTTGTGTGACAGTCACTGTTTGAGCCATAAATGATGTCATGTTATCCCGGGGCACTGGTTCTTATGTGGAAGTGCCACCGGATGAGATGGGTTGGGGGATTTGGAATGGAGGCGAGGATTGAAGTTTTAACAGGATAGTGGCGGGGTCAGGGGAAATGGGAGTAACTCCTGTTTCAACAGTCATTTTCATTTTCCTTTTTGGTAGGAAAGCAGAGAAGTCACTGTCTTTCCTTTTCTTTGTAGGGGAAGATTCTTTGCTGGGGGAAGGGCTTTCGGAATAAGTGAAAATTTGGAATGTGGCCCTTGTTCATCGTTTTGAGACAGAGACTGTTGGGGCTCGCCTCTTTCTTTTATGAGTAGGTGGGGATGTTGGAGAGTCATCGCTAGGGATAGGAATAGTGGGAAGGGGTGACTCTACTAAGTGGGACGAACTTGGGGGTAGGTCAACTGGTTCTGAGGACGGAATTACTGGGGAGTCTGGGATATCGTCCAGTTGCCCTTCATAAGGACTCTGAGGAGTTTCTTGGGAACTTCCGGCTTGTTGGGGAATTTCGGCTTGCTGGGGAATTTCGGCCTGCTGGGGAATGAGGAGTGGATTATTCAGAGGGGGGTTTTGCTGAGAAAAACCCCTCTGAAGTAATAATTGGCATAAATGATGATGGGTAAGGGATAAAAATGGGAATTTAACCCATCTGCAATAATATGACATGTTTTTGATACAACCAAGCAGATAATAGGGAATATTAACTAATCGACCATGCCTCAAATGATTCATCAAGACGAAGTCGTGTTGATAGACTACCTGGTAATGCCCTTCGCATGTCAAGTAGTGCTTGATGAATTCAGCTACTGTTGGCCATGGTCGAGGAAGTGAATGCAGACTTATACTGCGGCCTTTAAGTTCAACCGGTTCTTCTGGAAGAAGAAAATCTTGCTGTGCATTTAAAATAACTTGCTTCCTATTGAACCAGCAAGTTCCTATAACCGGAAAACCTGAAAATTGAGCTATGTCCTCCTCTTTTACTGAAATTCGGAGCCCTTGAACGACTGAATAATTCCCCTGAAGATTCTGTGCGAATTCTAAAACTTGTTGTTGATCAAATTATCCTAACCTTTCGAAGTATGTTGTCCATCCTGCTTGTTGAAATATTTGATAGACCTCTGGGAACAATTGAAGAAGAGTTATCGAACTAGGCTCGTGTCTGATAGCCGACCCTCCCATGGCTACTAGCTTGAGTCACATGCAGAGGCGCAGAGAACAGAAACACAGGCTTTGGTCAAGCTAATTGTTGCAACAGAGGATATGGAGTCTCAATGACAACGGAAATGGATATGAAGAATGACAGAGGATTGGATGATGTGAAATGATTATTCAGTTTTCGAAATTCCCCCCCGGAAGTATGGTGCAATGATATTTAAGAGTGTGGAGATTGTAGTCATTATGAGCAAGATCCTCTCTTTAAAATATGATTTAACTGCATTACATAAAAACCGCATACCTTATATTTTTACCTTTGTCTTTAAAATTCGAAGTATAGAGTGCTTCATAATGGCTTGATATTAATGGAAGAATCTGTAGATTTCTCTGAAATCTAGAACAGGAGCATATCAGGAGTTGCTCAGTACTGAATAATATTCACCCAAAGGATCTGAAGAGTAAAAGTGGAGAACTGAAAAGCTTGTGTAGCAGAGGAAAGAAATGATGTTTTAGTGATGAAAAGATAAATGACAGGTTTCTGAAACTGGTGTTTCAGCAACGGAAAAATGAATGACATGTTGCTGAAACTGGTGTTTCAGCAAAGGGGAAAATCAGGAAAATGGGATATAATGATTTGGGTTTAAGACAAGTGGGGGAAGTATTTGATGATGGATAATTTCAGCAGTAAGGAATGGGAAATACTAGCTGAAGGATGATATTTCAGGAATGGTAGAAGTGGGAAAAATGGGAAAAGGGAAATAATGTAGAAATGGGATAAAGGGATATTGCTAGGAAATGGGTTGAAATGAAGGGAACAAGCTTCTGTGATTGAAGCTTCGGATCTTCTTATGGTGAATCTGTCCTCCTTAATAAGCTTTTCCAGAATCTGCAAAATTCAATTGTAATATGCCAACCACTGACAGGGATTATTAGTTTTAAATCTAATCTAATCTAATACTAAAAAAACAGTGCAGAAAATTAAATGCTGTGAGGAGCAGAAGACTCCCCTAGAAAAAGATAATGTATATCAGTCATGCAAGCAGTCTTGAAATCCTCTTTAGAAACAAGGCGTTGGTATAAACGAAGCCTATGACCATTGACTAGTAGAGGTGTTTTAGAATCATCAATTGTTAGAAGTCTTACCGTTCCATTAGAAAAAACAGCATCTACTTCATATGGTCCAAGCCAACGTGTATGTAGCTTACCCTGAAAATTTTCAAACCGAGAGTCATACAATAAGGCCCAATTACCTTTTTGGAACTACTTGTGTTTGATAATTTTATCATGCCACTTCATTCTCTGTTGTTGAATCATGCTTGTTTGGTGAATGGAATCTAATCTCTTTTCATCCAATTCAAGAAGCTACTGCAACCTAGCTGTCTGCACATCAGTCAAATCAAGATTAACAGCTAAAGCAGTTCTTAGAGTTTTGATTTCAAATTCCACAGGAAAAACAACATTTTTACCATAAACCAATTCATAGGGAGAAAAACCTGTAGTGTTTCTCCAAGTAGTTCTGTAAGCCCATAGTGCTTCAGGGAGCCTTTGAGACCAATCCTTCTGGTTATCCTTCACTGTTTTAGTTAGAATGGCTTATAATACTTTATTTGTGCTTTCCATCTACCCATTGGCCTCGGGGTGGTATGGTGTAGTCATTCTATGATGAATATGATATTTCTGAAGGGTAGACTTAAAACCATGAGAATTGAATGGAGGTCCTCCATCTGTAACTAGCTCTCTAGGAATTCCAAATCTAGTGAAGATTTCTTCAAATAAGAAAGCTAGGACAACCTCTTCATTGGCTGTGATAAGTGCTTTGGCCTCCACCCATTTAGTCATATAGTCTGTGGAGACTAATATATAAGTTCTTTGATTGGATGGAGGATTAATGGGTCCTATGAAATCCAAGGCCCATCTTTCAAATGGTTCAAAAACTACCTGGGGGTTTAATGGAATTTGATCTCTATGATTGGGTTGACCCATTCTCTGGCAGCTGTCACAAGCCCTCACATATTTCTTTGCATCCTTAAATAATGAGGGCCAATAGTAACCCATCCTCAAAATTTTGTGTGCTGTTCTTTTATCAGCAAAATTCCCTCCACAAGGGCCATCATGACACGCTTTCAGTATGTCATACACTTCATCTTCCCTAATGCATCTTCGGATTTCCTGATCAAGCCCTGTGTAGAAAAGACACCCACTTATCCGGCTATACCTGGCACTTTGTTGAACAATTCTTCTCTTTTCTCTGTATGACAGGTGTGATGGTAATTTTCCTGCAACCAAATAATTAGCAATATCTGCATACCATGGAGAGTGAGCAGAAACTGCAAACAAATACTCATCAAGAAAAGAATCATCTACTGGAATATCATTGTCAGTTTTTAACCGTGAAAGGAAATCAGCCACCACATTTTCTTTACCAGGCCGATCTACAATTGTGATATCAAATTCCTGCAGTAATAATAGCCATCTGGTAACTCTAGCATTTGTAACATATTTTTTCATTAAATACTTAATAGCTGAGTGATCAGTGTGCACAAAAGTAGAATAACAGGTGATATAGTGTCGGAATTTGTTAATGGCATAAATTACTGCAAGAAATTCCTTTTCGGTAACTGTGTAATTAAGCTCAGCAGGGGTCATATTCTTACTAATGAAGTAGATAGCATAAGGAAGATGATTTTCCTCTTGTCCCAGGACAGCTCCAATTGCAGTGTCTGAAGCATCAGAAGATATATGAAAAGGGAGATTCCAATCAGGCCCCCTCAAAATAGGATCAGTAGACAACTGATGCTTAAGTTCTTCAAAAGCTTTCTGACAAGAATTAGTCCACTTAAATTCAGCATTTTTCATAAGCAACACAAATAATGGAGAAGCTATCTTAGAAAAATCTTTAATAAATCTTCTGTAGTATCCAGCATGTCCTAGAAAACTTCTCACATCTATTTGTGTTTTAGGAACAGAAAGATTCTGAAGGACCAATATTTTAGATGGATCTACTTGAATACCTTGAGATGAAATAAAATTTCCAAGCACTACCCCTTCACTCATCATCATATGACATTTTTCAGTACTTAGGGAGAGGTGAGCTTGTATACATCGTTTAAGTACCTTCTCAAGATTTTGTAATGCATCTTCAAAAGACACACTATAACGAGTAAAATCATCCATAAATATTTCCATAGAGTCATTCATCATATCAGAAAATATTCCTATAACAGCCCTCTGAAAAGTTGTTGGTGCATTACATAGCCCAAATGGAAGAACTCTATAAGCAAAAGTTCCCCAAGGGCTAGTGAAAGTGGTCTTGTCCTGGTCTTGGGGTGCAATTCTAATCTGATTATATCCACTGAATCCATCTAGAAAAGAAAATAATTTCTTCCCTGCCAGACTATCCAACACTTGATCAATGAAAGGTAAAGGAAAGTGATCCTTTTGAGTAGCTTTGTTCAAGGCTCTGTAGTCAACACATACTCTCCATTTCCCATTTTTCTTAGGGACAATTACCAATGGGGAAACCCATTCACTGTCAGATATGGGGTATATAAATCATGCATTAAGAAATTTCTGAAGTTCTTCTTTAACAATTTCTCGTAAATTAGGGTTCATTCGTCTTTGGGGTTGACAGACTGGTCGGCATCCCTCTTTAATATAAATTCGGTGAGTACATAGTTCAGAAGAGATCCCTTTCATATCTGTGTAATCCCATGAAAATGCTTCCTTATTTTCATGCAATAACTTCATTAACTACTGTGTTTCAGCAACTGTTAGATCAGGATTTATATTTAATGTCTTGCCAGGTTCGATTTCAACTGTTATGCTTTTATATGAGATGGTGGTTAATGTCTGAGATAAGTCTTCAGATTCAATCTTTTCTTGGGTATCTGTTTCAAAAATTGCAGTCAATTGATTGTGTGTTTCAACAATTACAGAAGAAGGTTCACAAATAAAATTATTAATTATTTCATCCTCTGTATTGTCTTTAAGAGTTAAATCTTGTCCAATAGTTAGAATGGGATGAACAGCATTATCATCATAATCCATCCACATAGAATCTTCATTATTAATTATGGGTGTAGCATGAGGATAAAGAGTAAGCTGTTTGGTTTCATAACCATTAGAAATTGTCATTGAACCAGATCTGCAACTGATAAAGGCATTAGCTGTGGCCAGCCATGGCCTCCCCAGAATTAAAGGATGTCCCCCCAGCTTTGTTTTAGTCTGCAATACAAGAAAATCAGCTGGGTAATTCCAGGATTCAACTGAGATAAGTAAATCTTCAACAACTCCTTCAGGTTTAATTGTAGAACGATCAACCAACTCTAGAATGGTAGGTGTATCTCTGATTGTGTTATTCAGCTGTAACAATTGTGAAGTTTCAAGGGTCATTATGTTTATTGCAGCACCTAAATCTACCAGAACTTGAGGAATCATTTTTTTACCAATTTGAACTGTCACGGTAGGATGGCCGGGGTCACCATATTTCACAGGAGGGGTTTTTCCGAACATTAATGCAGATAAATCACCCATCACATGTACTGTAAGGGGATCTTTAGTTTTCCTACCAGGTTTCTTAACACAAATATCCCTTATTGTTCTGGCATAAATTGGTACATCTCTTAATGCCTGTAAAAGTGAAATTTTAACATACAAGTTTTGAAATTCACCTAAAAGATTAAAAGCAGGTGTTTCAGGCATTCTAGTTAAAACCAAATGCTCGGGGAATGGTGGTTCTGTTATTTCAATACCCTTGTTAGAGGGTGGTTGTGCTTTCTTATGTTTCTCAGTTTCCTCTTTATCAGAATCAGAAGAAGTTATATCATCAATAATAGGCTCTACTATTTTCCCGGATCTTAAATGAATATCATTACATTGCATAGTAGGAAATATAGACTGATTCTGAATATCAATGACTTGCACAACTTTATTATTGGGGTTAGGATTTGGTTGCACAGGTAGCTGGGGTCTCATTTGGTTATTTGGCAGAGCATTTGATGGCAGAGGAAGTGGTTGTTGGAATTGAGGCAATTGATTTGGATATGGGAGTTGTTGGCTTCTCCAATTTGAATTCCAAGGGTTAAAAGAAGATGGTTGCTGTGGAGGCCAAGGAGTCCACATTGTAGGATCAACAAAGAGAGGGTTTGATTGTTGCATGGGTGGGAAATTCATTTGATTAAAGGGTGGGTATTGCATTTTATTAAAGGTAGGGTAATTTGTTTGACCGAAAGCAGAATAATTATTCCAACAATTAAATGGCATACTAGAGTTCATACCTTGTCCTTTTGGTTGCCATTGTCTTCTTTGAGTTAGCAAGTAAACTGCTTTAGCTTCTTCTTCCATTGGCTTCAATGCTGCCTTTATTCCTGGTAGAGATGGACATTGTTTTGTTTCATGATCTTTCTCACAAAGGGTGCAGATTGGTATTTTGTCCAATGGGCATTCCCTTAGTGGATGTTTGTCTCTGCACTTCGGGAAAAAGACAACTAGAGTTGCTTCTGCTTCAGCCTGCTTCTTCTTAACGTGCAAAGTGTCAATTTGTGAAGAAAAAGAAATTAACATCTCAGTTTTAAATTCTTCAAGTAAATTACCTATTTCAGCTCTTGTTGCTCCCCCACTGGCTGATTTCTGCACTCTTGAATAGGTGGGATCTCTATTACTTACTCTGTTCCTTGCAGCTCCCCTTGAACACCTCTTACAAAGTTCAACAATCTCATCATATGATTCTTTAGATATATCTCCCTTGCCAAGCATATTTAACATGTCTAAACAATCATCCCTTAAACCTCTAAGTAATATTGTTTTGTGAATTTCCTTACTTATATTTGGATGATCAGATCTCTGTATATTGTACTGCAGCCTTTCTACATAGTCCTTCAGATTCTTGTCCGGCTTTTGTGCCATATTGAATAGTTCATCCTTCTTTTCTCTCGTCCGATAGTAGTCTTGATATTTAAGCAGAAATTTCTATTTCATCTACTCCCATGTTGTGATTACCTGACTCCCAAGGCTCATGAACCATCTTAAAGCATTTCCTTTTAATGTTGCTGGAAACAGTTTCAACTTTTGAGCATTAGTAACATAATCATAACTTCTGCATAATATATCAAATTCAAAAAGAAATTCATCCGGATCTTCGGAGGATAAACCATGGAAGTTAGGTAAAGCTGACAATGGAATGTTTTTCATAGGAGTTGTTCCTCTAGGGAGATCACTGATAGGAAATCCCAAAGTAGAGAGAGAATTTTCATCCTTTCCTTCTCCTTCAGGATCTACATGTCCTCCACCAAAGAAGTCTTCATTGTTTCCTTCCATTGTCTGTTCTCCTACTGCACTTGCTCGATCGTCAAGATCTTCTACTGGCTCCTCAATGTTTTCCACTGGTCGTTCAATACTCTATTATTTCCTCAACGTGCTCTGCTGATTTGATAGCACTTTCTTCTGACTCTCCAGCACTGACTGCTGGTTCTTTAATCACTGGCTCCTCTATGTTTTCAGGACCCACAACTTCCTCTGTTTTATAATCTGATTGAGGGGAGTGCTGAAGTTTTGGTCTTCGAGAACTTAATCTCTGTGATGATTCAACCTTTGATACAATCTCGTCAATGAAAGTCTTTCTTCCTCCCCTTCATTTGCCTTTGCCACCTGTGGGGTTAGTTTTCTTCTGGTTTCCGCGTCCTCTCATACAATCTGCACATCTAGAAAGAAAATATTAATGCTTTTAAAATCTATAATTTCCTTCCCCGGCAACGGCGCCAAAATGTTGGTCGCTTTAATTGTTTTTACAATTCAAGCTCCACATAAATTGTCAACCCGAGGAAGTATGTTTATTCCAAAGACAACCACGCACTGGATATGCTAAATTTCAAAAGAAAAAACAATGTTGTAGTAAAATAACCACACAATTATTAATCATACAAATCTAATTATTCACACCCTATTTAATCAAAGCTGAAGTTACTTATGTTATAGTAGAAGTAATTCCTATATTGCAGTTAAGAATCCAAATAAAGGGAAATCAATCTGCAGGAAAGTAAACCAATCAACCATAACAGGGAACAGGACCCTATTCCTTTATATATGAACTTCAGCACCTGCTTCCTGACACTAATCACTCTGTAGAAAAGATAAACTCAAGAGAACAGGACCCTATTCCCATGAACAGGAACCTTCAGCACCTGTCTCCTGTTTCTAATCACACTGCAGGAAAAGAAAGGCAATCAATGGAAACAAGACCCTATTCCTTTGTACAGGAATCTTCAGCACCTGCTTCCCAACATCAATCATACATTTAGGCAATTAACAGAAATAGATCTCTTATCTTCTTAAGAATGAATGTACTAAACACATGCAGCGTTAAAGGAAACAGAATGTTCAATAAACTATAGAACTGTGTAACTAGTGTTTTAGAAAACGAAATCAAAGTAAAGTGCGAATGTCAATAAGAAATCTAACAAACTACAGGAACAGTCGGGCGAATCTTGTGAGGAAGGCGGGCCCTTTCCTTCTCACAAGATTCCCCAGGAAAAGGATTAAATTGAAGCGCTCAAAAGGAAATTTTATTCATCTGTCAAAAGAAGTGATACATTACAAATGGAGTCTAGCTCATGTCCTCTCAAACATAATGTTCTCCTGTAGTTTTCAATCTCCCTCTAATGATGATGTCTCCTCTTTTTAAAGAGGAGACATCTCTTACAATTACAGTAGAGAAAATCTATTTTTATCCCTAAATCTGTTCTTCTTTCTTAAAACAGGGCTATTCTATTCTTTCATAAAAAGATATCGTTACAACAGATACAAAAAGAGTACGATCTTCAGAATAATCTGTGTAACCACATCTTCATGTTGTTGCCATTGTTCCAAGAAATACTCTTCCAGAATCGCAAATTACGAATGGTAACGGAATTTGCGTGCCTGCTGGCTGTTTCAGCAATGGAGTCGACTGTTTCAGCAACGGAGTCGACTGTTTCAGCAACGGAGTTTGACTGTTTCAGCAACGGCCGATTGTTCCAGCACAGCATATAGCTTATCTGCGATCTTTTAGACTTATGTTAGCAACAATCTACTTCGATTAATGATGAAATATAAGAGTAATATGGAATTATATGTAAACAGATTAAATATATAATAAAGAAGAGGATTTTATATACCTTTGGATAAAGTGAATGAAAATGATGATGGAATCCTTTTTAAACATGGTTATAAAGGTATGGTGGTGTCAAAATATATAGTAAAAATGATACATAGTGAGGTCCTAACAGCCTAGCTAGGAAAAGCTATTTAAGGAGGCCTTAGTATGAAAGCAAGAACATCAAGTGAGAATGAGCTCATTTTATCAAGGAGGCTAGGAGAGATGTAGTCCTAAAGTAGGTCTAGTTAGAGGTTTGAGTAAGTGTTGCTAAAGGGAGGCCATGATCATCCACCAAGAGTAAGATCATCATGTGAGGGTTCACAAGAATGTCACATACCTTAATGGGTTCAAGATAGGAAGTAGGATGGCATATTGTGGTTCTGTTAGGGCAGATAAAGCTCAAGAGAGGTGACTCGTGAGAATTTGGGCATGTTATTTCAATGGTGTTTCTATGTGAAGTACGCATCAAATTTTGAAATAGTAGAGAGGGTTGAGACCCTACCTTGTGTTGGTTACTAGGTTGCGAGGTCTGTGATAAATACCAACACAAATGTAGGAGGGTCTGCACTAGAATTTAGGGCTAGAACAGAAGTAGTCATAGGTGGAATATTGACTGAAGTAACCGCAGTTTGAGTGTTGTAGAGATCTAAAGTTCAAGTCAAGATTCAGTCAAAGAAATGACCAAAATCTATGGATCCATACGAGCTAGGCCGAGTCTCTTATAGAGGAAAGAGTTTTATTTTTTTCTATGGGTGGATATGGTTTGTTCTAAAGAAATTAGAATAGAAGTATAATTCCCTATTTAGGGAGGTTTCCTAGCATGTTCAATCCATAACGTATGTCATTAATACTGTGAAAAATTTTCATAGAAGAAGAGGGGTTGTGACCCTTAGAGAGAGGTTTATCTCTGCAATATATACCACAAATTTGGAAGATGGTTTGCATAAGTATGTGTGGAGATAGAAAATCCAAAGGAAAGTGGAACCTGAGTAGAAGATGGAGTAGAATAAATGTGCCATATGAGGAATGGATTGACATGAAGAGGAGTTAATTTTGTTGGACTGTCCATAGAGTTTTGGAGAGAGATTTGAAGCATCCTATAAATAGTTAGTGAATGGAATGTTAATGGATGATTTGTGACCCTAGTTCAGTCATCTACAAATTGTTAGAAGGATGATAAGGTGAGTAGTTCAAATTTTTTCATAGATTGGACAAAAAAAATTGGCACACAAGGATAGTGATTTTGAGAGGACTCAAATCACTATTAGGTGGCATATTTGAAGAGCCCTAGATGAGGGCAGTGTTGTGGGAACCAGATCAGTAAAAAAATTTACTGTGGTTGGGAAAATTGATGGCAGTCCAAGTACAATTGGAGTGTTGTTAGGTGACTGTCAAAGAAGAGCTCTAAGTCATGTACTTGTGAAGGAAAACAAGACTGGTACAAGGGTAGGTGTATTGGGCCTAAGGACGTGCAGAATTTGAAGGACTAAAGTAGCAGTCAAATGGGCTAGAAAACTAGCCCTATTTCACTGTATTGTAGAGTATTGTGTCATTGAGAAGAAGGGAAACCTCCATATCCCTAGACTTGTCATCTTGGAGCAGCAGCATGGAAAAAGTGGGCAGACCAAAGAGTTGTTCACAACATAGTTGTGAACAACTAATAAAAAAATTTAAGTGTTGGAAACCTTAAAGGAAAAAAGAGGTAGATAGAGGGAATTGTTTTTTGAGCCGAGTTCAATCACGTAAAGGAATTTAGTTCATTGATAGAGGTAGAATGAGGAATTTCATAATGGGAGGAAAGAGTTCCTACCAAATGTGTTTAAGACATGTGGATTGAAAGGGCTATGTGTGTCCACCATAAAAAATTGGGTCAAGTGTTGTCTTGTTCAAGGTATATTGGTTGTCAAAGGACTAACACCAGGCCCTAGTTGTATTCCTTGTATTAGTGTGACTGTAAAGGGCCAACATCCCTGGTACAAGAGCTCTAGCTTATTCTATTACAGTTTGTAATTTAATGAAGAAAGTTTTGAAAAATTTATAAATTTTCATGTGCACTAAATAATTCCCTGATGTGTGTAGATTTCATTGTGAAAAGTTGATGTGTTGTGTCACTTGAGTGTGTTTGCATCAAATATTCTAAGACTAAACCCAAATTCTCATGTGTTTTGGAAATTCAACATATGCCTTGTTCACCTAAGAACTACATGTAACTCATATTAGACTACTCATGTCCAATCTCAATTGATCCCACTTAACAAGTTACCAAGACAAGGCTCATCACATACAACTGTGGTCGTAAAAAAACTAAGAAACATAGTTTACATCTTGACATGCCACAACACCTGATATGTCCTAAATGCCTTGGAATTGTGTGGCATGTGTTAGCATCCCCTACATTCCTTGACAAGGGAGCATGACACTTTTGTGTGAGGGAGCGATTACAATTGTAACACAATTCAAGTGACACACCTCTAGTGTAAATTACATCATTATATGTTTGTGTCAAGTTGTTAAAGAGGTTATTTATAAACAATAAATTTAGTACTTGGACTTCATCTTTTCATGGCCTTTACTCTAAGATGGATTTGTACTAGGAACACTTCATGCAAATAAGAGGGGGCCTTATTTTTTAGCCCACAAGAGCACTAGAGGTTTCCCTTCAAATCCCCCTTGGTGGTTTCAAATTGGGTTTACATTAGTGTGTAGTTGAAACTAATAACATCATGATATTTCTCTTCTCAATAACATCTTCTAGCTTTGCAATATACAGATCATTGAGTTAAAATATCACCTCATATGTAAATGCTCCATTTATTATGAGATTCAAGAGAATGTTCTATTTTCTTTTATCAAAATTTATATGGTCCAAGATATTTTATTTTATTTTATCAAGATTTATATGATCATTATATTTTCCAATATATATCTAACTATCTAACTATTTTTATGAAAAAGATATTTAAATTGAGATCTTCATATAATACCTTATGTGGCTTTCCCCTTTTGAAATTTTTCAAAGTGTCACCTCCTTCCATGTTACCTTGCATTACCGCCAAAATTTAAAAGCCAATATTCAACTCCTTCAACTATCAAATAGTTACTCGGATTTTCTCAGTTGGGGAATTCTCAGTTTCATTCATATGGAAATTAGTTCAAGCTGTTTGGATCTGGTCACAGCCTTGAAGTCGCCTATTTCTCTGCTATCGATTAGCTTTGAAGTCGCCTCTTTCTCTGCTATCCACCGATCTTCATCTTGCAGGATTCTTCAACTATCAAATGGTTACTCGGCTTTTCAATGGGCACTCGGCTTTTCTCAGTTGGGGACTTCCGAGCTGGAAATTAGTTCAAGTTGTTTGGATCTGGTCACAGCTTTGAAGTCACCTCTTTCTATGCTATCCATTGATCTTCATTTTGCAAGAGTTGGCAACAATTTTACAGTTAAAACCTCGGCGTTAGGGTTTCTACAAGGTATATTTTCTTTCAATACCAAGGTTTTACTAGGATTTTAAAGTTGGAGAGGGTAAACGGAGACCAGCACATTAGTATGTTTAGTAATAACCCGCAGTTTCCAGCGGCTAAACCGGAGGCCCTGTTAGTAATTTTTATCATGGAAGTCCCTGCAATGCTGGTAATTTATCTAGGTAAGAAAACTTTAGAGCCCCATCCACATTTTTTAGGATTCAATATAGGGCGCCGTTTTGAATTCGATATTTGTTTATTTTCATTTGTTACTGCATGAATGAATTTTTTTTACTAGTTATTCAGGTTCATAATATGCATAGTTATCCAACAGGGCCCTGTGAAGATAATATAAAGACCTATATAAAGGTCGGAAATGTTATGTCAGAAGGATTGATTATGGAATCAGATGCTTTTGCTTGTAATAATCATTAATCCTAGTTCTTCTAGACTGCCTCTTTCTTTGATTGATTTTGAAAAGAGCAGAGAGATAGATGGTTGAGATCAAATTTGATTTAACATATATCAGGGACTTGCCAAAGCACCATGATTTCTAGACTGTCATATCAATACTGATTGTATGTCGGACTGTAAGTCTGAAGCCATCCTTACCTCATTCAAACATTATACATCATCTGAAGTAACTAGAAAAGTGAGGATGTGTCTCTAACATTGCTTCAGGTATTAGGGCATTGTTTTGAATTCAATATTTGTTTATTTTCATTTGTTACTGCGTGAATGAAATTTTTTTACTAGTTATTCAGATTGCATTTTTTTTCCAGATTTTGCTACATGCACATGAAACTGAGAGATTGTTGTTGTTTTTTTGTTTTTTATTTTCATTTTTTTTAGATTGAGACTTTTGTTGTTGTGATTTTTTTAAGATTAAGAATTTTTTTGCTGTTGTGATTTTTTTTAAAGATTGAGATATAAGCTTTATTTATACCCTCCCTGTGGCCTCAATTTTCCTGGTGTCTAAGTGCACTAAAATCCATGGCTTCTTTGTTATTTCTAGTGTATATATCATAACCGATAAATTCCCAAGATAAATAAGCCAAAGATCAACCATACCACTGTGATGCCAATAAGCTGCCACTGAGATACTACAACCACTGTGATATCAAGCGCATGGGAATATCATAATTATGCCAAGTCATAAGAGCAATGTTCATGGCAATATATAGAACAGAAAATGAGGTTCATAAATGTACTAAAATCAGAGGTCAGGATCCCTATCCAAACAGAGCGAGAGATGAATTTATGCAGTCCATAGCCAAACTGAAATCAACAAACTGTACCATATGAACTATGCCAAGATAATATGCATAGTTATCCAACAAGGCCCTGTGAAGATAATATACAGACCTATATAAAGGTCAGAAATGTTATGTCAGAAGGATTGATTATGGAATCAGATTCTTTCGCTTGTAATAATCATTAATCCTAGGTCTTCTAGACTGCCTCATTCTTTGATTGATTTTGAAAAGAGAAAAGAGATAGATCGCTGAGATCAACTTAGATTTAACATATATCAGGGACTTTCCAAAGCACCATGATTTCTAGACTGTCATATCAATACTGATTGTATGTTGGACTGTAAGTCTGAAGCCATCCTTACCTCATTCAAACATTATACATCATTTGAAGTAACTAGAAAAGCGAGGATGTGTCTCTAACATTGCTTCAGGTATTAGGGTGCCGTTTTGAATTCAATATTTGTTTATTTTCATTTGTTACTGTGTGAATGAAATTTGTTTACCAGTTATTCAGATTGCATTTTTTTTTCCAGATTTTGCTATATGCACATGAAATTGAGAGATTGTTGTTGTTGTTTTGTTTTTTATTTTCATTTTTTTTAGATTGAGACTTTTGTTGTTGTGATTTTTTTAAGATTGAGACTTTTGTTGCTGTTGTGATTTTTTTTTAAAGATTGAGATATAAGCTTTATTTATACCCTCCCTGCGGCCTTGATTTTCCTGGTGTCTAAGTGCACTAAAATCCATGGATTATTTTTTATTTCTAGTGTATATATCATAACCGATAAATTCCCAAGATAAATAAGCCAAAGATAAACCATACCATTGTGATGCCAATATGCTGCCACTGAGATACTACAACCACTGTGATATCAAGCGCAGCGGAATATCATAATTATGCCAAGTCATAAGAGCAATGTTCATGGCCATATATAGAAAAAAGACTGAGGTTCATAAATGTACTGAAATCATAGGTCAGGATCCCTATCCAAACAGAGCGAGAGATGAATTTATGCAGTCCATAGCTAAACTGAAATCAACAAACTGTACTATCTGAACTATGCCAAGATAATATGCATAGTTATCCAACAGGGTCCTGTGAAGATAATATACATACTGATATAAAGGTCATAAATGTTATGTCAGAAGGATTGATTATGGAATCAGATGCTTTCGCTTGTAATAATCATTAATCCTAGGTCTTCTAGACTGCCTCTTTCTTTGATTGATTTTGAAAAGAGAAGAGAGATAGATGGATGAGATCAACTTAGATATTACATATATCAGGGACTTGCCAAAGCACCATGATTTCTGGACTGTCATATCAATACTGATTGTATGTCGGACTGTAATTCTGAAGCCATCCTCGCCTCATTGAAACATTATACATCATCTGAAGTAACTAGAAAAGCGAGGATGTGTCTCTAACATTGCTTCAGGTATTAGGGTGCCGTTTTGAATTTGATATTTGTTTATTTTCATTTGTTACTGCGTGAATGAAATTTGTTTACCAGTTATTCAGATTGCATTTTTTTTCCAGATTTTTCTATATGCACATGAAACTGAGAGATTGTTGTTGTTGTTTTGTTTTTTATTTTCATTTTTTTTAGATTGAGACTTTTGTTGTTGTGATTTTTTTAAGATTGAGACTTCTGTTGCTGTTGTGATTTTTTTTTTAAGATTGAGGTATAAGATTTATTTATACCCTCCCTACGGCCTCGATTTTCCTGGTGTCTAAGTGCACTAAAATCCATGGATTCTTTGTTATTTCTAGTGTATATATCATAACCGATAAATTCCATAGATAAATAAGCCAAAGATCAACCATACCACTGTGATGCCAATAAGCTGCCACTGAGATACTACAAACACTGTGATATCAAGCGCAGCGGAATATCATAATTATGCCAAGTCATAAGAGCAATGTTCATGGCCATATATAGAACAGAGACTAAGGTTCATAAATGTATTGAAATCAAAGGTCAAGATCCCTATCCAAACAGAGCGAGAGATGAATTTATGCAGTCCATAGCCAAAATGAAATCAACAAACTGTACCATCTAAAATTTGCCAAGATAATATGCATAGTTATCCAACAGGGCCCTGTGAAGATAATATACAGACCTATATAAAGGTCAGAAATGTTATGTTAGAAGAATTGATTATGGAATCAGATGCTTTCGCTTGTAATAATCATTAATCCCCGGTCTTCTAGACTGCCTCTTTCTTTGATTGATTTTGAAAATAGCAGAGAGATAGATGGCTGAGATCAAGTTAGATTTAACATATATCAGGGACTTGCCAAAGCACCATGATTTCTGGATTGTCATATCAATACCGATTGTATGTCGGACTATAAGTCTAAAGCCATCCTTACCTCATTTAAACATTATACATCATCTAAAGTAACTAGAAAAGCGAGGATGTGTCTCTAACATTGCTTCAGGTATTAGGGCATTGTTTTGAATTCAATATTTGTTTATTTTCATTTGTTACTGCGTGAATGAAATTTGTTTACCAGTTATTCAGATTGCATTTTTTTTCCAGATTTTGCTATATGCACATGAAATTGAGAGATTGTTGTTGTTTTTTTGTTTTTTATTTTCATTTTTTTTAGATTAAGACTTTTGTTGTTGTGATCTTTTTAAGATTGAGACTTCTGTTGCTGTTGTGATTTTTTTTTTAAGCTTGAGATATAAGCTTTATTTATACCCTCCCTACGGCCTCGATTTTCCTGGTGTCTAAGTGCACTAAAATTTATGGCTTCTTTGTTATTTCTAGTGTATATATCATAACCGATAAATTCCATAGATAAATAAGCCAAAGATCAACCATACCACTGTGATGCCAATAAGCTGCCACTGAGATACTACAACCACTGTGATATCAAGCGCAGTGGAATATCATAATTATGCCAAGTCATAAGAGCAATGTTCATGTCCATATATAGAACAAAGACTGAGGTTCATAAATCTACTAAAATCAGAGGTTAGGATCCCTATCCAGATTCCAAACAGAGCGAGAGATGAATTTATGCAGTCCATAGCCAAATTGAAATCAACAAACTGTACCATTTGAACTATGCCAAGATAATATACAAAGTTATCCAACAGGGCCATGTGAAGATAATATACAGACCTATATAAAGGTCAGAAATGTTATGTTAGAAGGATTGATTTTGGAATCAGATGCTTTCGCTTGTAATAATAATTAATCATAGGTCTTCTAGACTGCCTC
The DNA here is from genome assembly GCA_034641835.2 of Pinus albicaulis. NCBI lineage: Eukaryota > Viridiplantae > Streptophyta > Pinopsida > Pinales > Pinaceae > Pinus > Pinus albicaulis. The sequence continues at coordinate 424,786,167 of CM076571.1, forward strand.
TTTCTTTGATTGATTTTGAAAAGAGCAGAGAGATAGATGGATTATATCAACTTAGATTTAACATATATCAGGGACTTTCCAAAGCACCATGATTTCTGGACTGTCATATAAATACCGATTATATGTCGGACTGTAAGTCTGAGCCATCCTTACCTCATTCAAACATTATACATCATCTGAAGTAACTAGAAAAGCGAGGATGTGTCTCTAACATTGCTTCAGGTATTATGACTTCATTTTGATACCTATGCCTAAGTTGGAAGTTGAATATTTAAACACCATTATGTGGATGACAGAATGTAAAAAATTGACTTAGATGTTATTAAGCCATCATTCGCATTCAGTCAATATTTAAACTCATGGACTGGTCCTTGTAAAAGCCTCTTATGAACAATCTAATAGAGGAGAGTTGGTAAAATTGCATCAAGGTAATATTGCAGAAATGAGAAACAATATGTCCACAGATATGACTTAGAGCATTTGTATCTAGTCAGGACATTATCGACCAACCTTAGATTCTAGAATTGGCCATGAGGAATAAGCTCCAATACTTGGATCAACCAGCCAAAAAAAACCTTTACTGCTGAGATAATGAATAAATAAAAGTGTCCAAAAATTAAGTCACATCATACTGGGATTATGACTCTAAGAGTGATAATAATTTTAGGTATCTCCACAAGTCAGCTTTTTTAAACCATATATATATTCTTAGAAGTAGGAACCTCAACTTTTTTTCTTGGATGCATAAGGGATTCAACTCCTTTTGTAACTTCACTATGAGGCACCCAACAAGGCCTTAGGAGGGATTTCAATCAATTTGAATTCTTTATCAGAAGGGCTACATAAGATCGGTCACCCACAGATGTATACGATGCTTGGATCCCACAGGTGGTACATAATTCAAATTGATGGAAAACTCCTTAAATGAAGTAGGTGTTAGCCCCCCTATGAAATTCTTGACAAGAAAGCTAGGGGCTAGGTTATCTTGGAGACCTTCAAGGAATGCATCTCCCCTGAAGACACATCATCCTTGAGGTCTCTCAGTGTCTTGCCTTAATAAATCCCCTCTGCTGGTTTCCTATCTAAGGCCTCACTGATTACAAAATGATACCCCTACAAAACACCACATTGTCACCTCTGTTTCCCCTTTGTCTTCTCCCCAATTCCTCCCTTAATCTCCCCAAAATCCCCTTTGGATTATTCCTTTACCTTTTGTTCCCTCAAAATTCCCCTTAACCCTTCTACTGTTACCCTCCTTAGGCCTTGGAATGCACTAAAAGGGTTTAAAAACCCACTTTCCGACTATATGACAGGCCTAGCTCCTTTTCTGATAGCCCGCGCCCCCTCTCTTCCATAAAACCTGGCGCTGGAACCCAAAGCTAAACCCTCCAGGCGTTTTTCCCCTCCAACCCTTTTTCCGCCCAAAAAATCATAAAAAACCTTTGTAAACACACATGTTCGGGTTTTTAATCAATTTCTAAGGTTTGCCGCCGGTTTAATCTTTCGATAAATCTCCGCCGTCGATCTACTCCACAGATCGGATGACGCGGAGTGCGGCATTCCCCGTGGACCCCCCCCCCCCCCGACCGTGCGCTGTTTCCAAAACCACGTTGTTTGTTCCGCACCACCTTTGCTGGGCAGGCGGTATTCCACGAATCACAGCGATTCCATACAGTAATCGCCGTGTGTCCTCTGTACGAACCTAATACCGCTTTCATTTAGCGCGCTATTGTTCGGATGATAGACGAGTAGCAGAATAAATGATAGCCGTCAGATCTTGAAGCCCTCATCCAACGACCATCGTACTCTGGAGATGCGCGCGTTTTAACTCGGGCCTCCGCTCTCCCCGCGCATTAAATTTCGGCCAAAAGATATGTAGCGGAATCAATCACCGCCGTCCGATCCTACGCGCTTAATCCAATGGCTGTCATCTCCCGAAGCTGCACACCATTTAACACCCGTCCATCGTACCCGCGAGCCCGCCTTCCGTCGTTCTCTGCCGTTGATCTTTGCCTGATCGACAGTCCCGATCTGTCTGTTCATTGTTTACCATCCCGTTGCCTAGGGACCTCCACGTCACCCGTCCATCGTTTTCTGTCCCGCCACGTCACCTCCACGTGCGTCCGCCATACATACTCCCATTCCATTGCATATAATAGTTCTTTTTCGTGTTTTTTAATGTATTTCACGTATATTTTCTCCGCGTTTTGTCAACCACCCGCCAGCACGTTTCTCACCATTTCCTCTGCATTTTTGCCCTCCATCCCATCTGCATGGCTTGTTTCCGCGTCCGCAGTGTGTCGCCACCTCCTCCATCATTCACACCCATGGTTTTCCCCACAGGTTTGTTGTTTTGCAGGGTCGCTAGAGGTGAAAGACTCTATGTTTCTGTTGTACCATCTTAATGGAGGATTTTGCAGACAGAATTAAATCCAAGGGCCGGCACAACTATAGAATTGTCAAGGAAAGTGGCTGATGGGATTTGCACTAAAGAAAAGCAGAATTTCGAGCTCTAAAAATCTCCCATCACCATTAAAACCCGAGCTACCCTGTCAGAAGCAAATGGAGCGGCAGAGTGTTTCAGTGCAGAGAAAAAGGAAGATTAAAGCGAGCTTATGAAGATCTTGAGCTTTTAATCCGAAGTTTAGAGGGCAAAGCAGCGTTTTACAGACCCCGAGGTTCAATCAAAAGACCCCGAGCACAAGCAAAAGGTAATATCCGGGTTTTTCATCAGCAAAATGTTTTTTCTTCATCAAGTACATGGTGCCCATACTGTTTTATTTACACACCATGTCCCTGAAGAGAATTCCACCAGACAACAGTTCAAAACCACCGGAGCATTTATGTGACAGACCTTTCAGTAGTCTATTTTTTTTTGTTCAAGACACCAGGAGTACTTCAGCCAAAAGATGTCAAGATCAAATTTGGAGCAGATCATTCTCTCACAAGGAAGGTGACAGGGATTAAATACATAGCAGTTCAAGCAGAATGGGTTTCGGCCCTGCATTCATTGTTATGTTTAATGATACATTTAATTTTCACCTACTCCTTCAATCGATCTTAGGTTCACCCTTTGCTATAAAGCACAGAAGGAAACATTGTAATGGTTGTTGATGAGAAATAAGTGGAATGCAAGCATTGTTCCTATTTGAGACAATTTCTTTGTCTACATTGTAAGATAGACTGAGATTAGATGTATTCAGATTGAATGTTCAAGCTATGGGCTATGATGTACCTGACTGGTGTTGTTTTTAATATGACAAGAAGTTTCTTTGGATCCTGATCTAAAGTAGCTGGTGATGTTTCCTCTTTCTCTGTATTTGTGATTGACTTTCTCTCATTGCATGCTACATTTCATTTCATTTCTGCTGGTAGGTAACAGAAGTATAACATAGGATTCACCCTTGTTAGGTGCCCTATGTTTCCTGCTCTCCCTACCTCAATGTTTTCTGCTTATATGTGTATCTGAATGTTGATTTCAATTGATTTAACCAGTGTAGTGGATGTTATTACCTGCTCTCTGATGTATGAGTTAATGAAATCCGTATATAGATGTTCTTGTTAAGATTTAGTTGAATGTGTTGAGAACCCTCGAGGTCTAGAACCTGGTATCTACCTCTTTTGGGTCTTTCCATCCCAATTAAACCTTTCCAAGATCCCTGGTTTTGCCTCTAATTCTGTCCAAGCAGGCCTGGAGTTAAATGACCTCTGGTCTGATCTATAGACAAAGTTGGATGGTTCCCCTTCACTCATTTTCAATCCTTAATGTCCCATCCCACCAATCATCCTTTAAGATCCAAATGCTCTAGATGACTAGCCCAACAGAAAGCTTGCACATTGAACACAAATAAATCCTTTCTTGACTCCATAGCCCAATGGCTTTGATGTTCTCTGAGTTATCTATCTCTGCCTAAGCTTCCTCTTTGCTCATCCTTGTCTTATATTGGTCCTTCTTTTCCTGATTCCCTCCAACCAAACACAAACAATCAAACAAACAACCCTGAGCCATACAACTAGCCTAAAATCATAACCTAAGAGCTTCAAAGACATATCCTTTGACTTGTATAGAGAGATCCCTCTCTGGACCTAGGAGGGCTAGATCCTAAGGTCTAAAAGTGGTTCTATGTTGTCTCATCTTTTGGTCTCTGTCAACCTGGCAAAAACATGGGAACCCCAACATAATGGCGACTCCGCTGGGGATTCTGAGTACATTTCACCTTAAAAAATTCGTAAAAACCTCAGAAACTTAGAACTCTAGTTAGGTTGACAGTAAGTCACCCCTTTCTTGAATCAACCTCCATTATTGAATATCCACCATACTCTTAGACAGAGCCTGGAAAGGGCCAGGTAGCCTCCAGATCTCATCCTCTTTTCAGAGGTGACATATCTAGTAAATGCCCTCCCAGTAAATCTTTGGTTGGAGCTTGCTGATTCAGAGGAGATTCCTGAAAGGTGATAGTGCCTGAGCACTGTGGTGGACAGTGTACTCCCTAGAAACATCCTAAACCCTCCACCTGGCGACTCCATTGTTCCTAAACGAAAAGACTCCACTGGTGATCAGTAGGCCTGCTGATTATCTTGGTTTCACAATCAGACTCCACTGGGAGGCCAGCTCCTGAGACAACATTAACCACAGTAGAAGTAACGAGTAGGGTTAAGCTGCTTGGCTTATAAACAACATTCTAGCTTTCAGAACCATCCACACAAGAGCTTATCCAAACCCTGACCCACCGGAAATAGTTGAAAATCCAGAGAGTATCCTCAGAGGAGCTCCTACATCTAAAATACCAACCATTTCCAGCCACATTCTTAGAGAAAATTCTGCACCAGAAAACCTAACCGCTCTAGCACATGTCCTCCCTGACCTAGACATACCTAATAGACTGCCAAGAACTAGGTCATTCAATCATCTAGACTAGCAAGACTTCGAAGTTTGCAATACACCATATAACAATGGTCAAAACACTAGGGACAGTGAGACCCCTCCTTCTACACCACTTGATTTTCACTTCCTTCACAACTTGGGGCTCTCTCACCCTAGATCTGCTCAACAGAATTGTACTGGTCCAAACATCCCTGTCATCCAAATACCAGCTGCTCAAGCTAACCCTATACCCCATCAGAACATCATTATGGCAACTTGGTATGCACCTTTGCTTTTACCTCAACCCTTGTTACCCTTGCCCAATGATTATCAGTAAAAAATCCCACACTTCACTGCTAAAGAGTCCATAACAGCTCAACAACATGTAGATAAAATGGAGGACTCTTTTGATTATATGGAAATTGATGATGAAACAATCAAAATGAGGATCTTTGCCCAAAGCTTAGGGGGCGAGGTCAAGAAATGGTTTAAAGGGTTGCCTCCTGGCAGTATTCAAGATCTCCCTGCATTATACCAGACATTTATAAACAAATGGGAGGTTAGATCAAACCCTCGCCAGCTCCTAGCAGAATACATGTCCCTTAAGAGGAATGTAGGAGAGAGTGTTCATGATTACACCACTAGATTCAACAGCATTTATAATGCTCTCCCTCCACACATGAAACCTCCACAAGGTATGGCCTTAGCAAAGTATCCTGATGGATTTGATGCTGACCTGGCCTATGAGCTTAGAGACAAAGAATACACCACCCTAGAAGACATGCAGAAAGGAGCAATAACCATAGAAGCAAACTTAATGGAAAAAAGGGCAAGATTAAAAGCTGAAAAAAGGGTAACATATAGGGATGACAACGTAGCTTCCACGTCTGATCCAAAATATGACAGACTGTCCAAAAACGTGGAGGAGCTACAACAAATGATAAAGAGGATGGTTGTCCAAAAAAAAAACCAAAACAGAAACCGGAACCAAAACATTAGAAGAAACAATGCTGCTCCCAACAGACAAAGAGAGTCAGACCAGCAAATTATTCCCCCATTCCAAGAAAAATTTTTAGATGAGGATGAGGGAATCATTGAAGAATCTGAAGGGAATGCAATAAACATGTTTGAAACAGAAGACTCAATCCTAAATTATGATTCAGAAGAAGACCAACCCTCCACCACTGGTTGTGATGAGGAGTGGTTTGAGTCAAAGGATTATAGATTAGGATTTGAAAATGCCATGTTGCAAGTCAGAGAACAATATGAACTTAGGAGCAAGAAAAGCCAAGATACTCCCAAAACAAAGACTCTTGAGGTAACCATCAAGAAAAGACTTGACAAAATTTCCAAAGCAACCTCTGCAAACAACAAAACAACAGCTAAAAGTTCTGGTAAACATAAGGAGAAGGACAACCAAGACAATGAAAAATGAAGTCAACCAACCAGCAGTACTAGCACTTCAGTTAGTACTCCTGATACAACTGTTCCAAACATTGTACATAGTGAGAAATCACAATCTGAATCAGTTACTAAAGCAATAGCGAATAAAACGGAATTGAGCATTACAAAGATACAGTCCACTTTCAATTTAGAGAGTGAGATTGCAAAAATCAAAATTTCTGTACCATTATCTGAGCTAGCCACTCAGGCTGTATATAAAGGCCAAATTTTGAAAGCATTGAATCTAGGGGAAAACAATGATACTGTAAATCTGAATGATGATCAGCCAGCCCTACTCTTTGGTCCAAAAATTGAAGGAAAGTTTCAGGAAGGGGTAGTTCCACCTTTTTATATCAGTCTCAACATTCATGACAAGATCCTCCATAATGCCATGCATGAATCTGGTGCGTCACACAATCTAATGCCTAAGGTAGTGATGGAGAGGCTAGGCCTAGAGATAACCCGACCTTACAAAGATCTGTATTCATTTGACTCTAGCAGCGTAAAATGCCTAGGCCTAATCAAATACTTATGTGTGAGCTTGACTCAGATTCCTGCGAAGTGTATGGTCATGGATGTGGTGGTAGCAGATGTGCCACCCAAGTATGGCATGCTGCTATCTAGATCATGGGGAGCCAAACTGCAGGGAACAATGCAGATGGATGGCTCTTATGCCACTATCCATATATTGGCCAACTTAGAAGACTGTATAGAGAGTCTCAGATGAAATTCTTGGTCAGTAGCCCTGAAACCTGAAAAATCACCATTATACTATGTACATACAGATCTAGACTCTTTTATCCTCTACAATGACCAATCCTCAGAAGAGCCGAGATCAGATAATGGAAATACGAAAATATAGCCCATGGATTTCAACATAATGGCTACTCTGGAAGAATACGAAGAAGAAGACCATGGGAAAACTGCTGAAAATATAACTCTGAATGAAACAAAAACAGAACAAAAACAACAAGCTAGCCACCTCCCTAACCTCCATGCCCATGGTGAACCACAAAATGACCCCCCTCCTAGCACAAACCTCACAACTCAACGTAATGGCGAATCCAGCTGTAGGGGAGGGGATGAAAACGAATTAAACAAATAACCCCTGTGGGAAATGAATTTCGATGGGTCCTGTACTAGGCAAAACGATGGGGCAGGAGTGTGGCTACGTAACACAGAAAATGATCACACAGAAATCCATGCTGTGAATCTGCATTTCAAATGCACAAACAATATTGCAGAATATGAGGCTCTCATCCTGGGTCTGAATTTGTTGAAAAAATTAGGAGCCCGTAGGATAGCTGTGAGAGGAGACTCAGAGTTAGTGATCAAACAAGTGAATGGTGAGTATTCAGCAAAACACCCCAGGCTTAGGGCATACAGGAATGACACTCTAGATTTGCTGAAAAAGTTTGTTGAATATGAGTTAGTATTCATTCCTAGAGAGAAAAAAATAGTTGAAAATGGATTAGCTTGCCTAGCTAGCTCATATCCTAAGGCTCCAGTTGACCAAAAAATTATCATTCAGAACAAATTCAGGCCTGCAGTGCCAGATAATGAAAAATATTGGCAGGTCTTTGAAGGAGACAAACAGATTGAAGATTTCCTGGTGGGCAGGAATGAGTTTGAATTTTCCGATTTAGACTCGATTTCTGATGATAGCTACCCAAGCGAGGATCCCCTAGATGAACAAGAAGCACCCTGTAACATAGAAATAAATTCTTTTTCCGAGAAAACTGGAAATTTTAATGAAAATAGTGAAAACGCAGAAAATGAAGAGGTCGAAGTGCTGCAGGCCAAAGATAAGAATATACCCAGAGGCCTGGCACCCTTAGAGGACCTCTTTGATTTTGATGACGTAGAAAAAAATCCCACAATTGAACATGCAAAATCAGATATAGAAGAATGCAACATTGGCACTGAAGATCAACCCAAAATGATAAAACTGGCTAAGTCTATACTTGCAGACATGAAGAAGAAATATGTTGACTTATTTAAGGAATTCATTGATGTGTTTGCATGGAGTTATGAAGACTTAAAGGCCTATGACACCAATATAATTCAACACAAAATACCCTTGAAAGAAAATCAGAAGCCTTTCAGACAAAAACTCCGTAGGATTAATCAAAAACAGTTGCCTGAAGTAGAGAAAGAGATCAGGAAGATGTATGATGCAGGCATAATAGTCCCTGTAAGGTTTTCTGATTGGGTGTCAAACTTAGTGGCTGTAAGGAAGAAAACAGGGGAGATCAGACTATGCATAGACTTCGAAAACCTGAATAGAGCCTCCCTGAAAAAACAACTACCCTTTACCTAGAATGGAACATATCCTACATAAGGTAGTAGGCTCTAAAAGAATCTCCCTGCTTGATGGCTTTTCAGGATATAATCAAGTTCTGGTACTCCCAGAAGATCAACTCAAAATAGCTTTCATCACTCCATGGGGCACCTTCATGTACTTGAAAATGCCCTTTGGACTGATGAATGCTGGAGCTACCTTCCAGAGAGTGATGGACATAGCTTTCTCAGAGGAGATAGGACACTTCATAGTTATCTACTTGGATGACTTGACTGTCTTTTCTAAAACTGGAGAAGAACGCTTGAAACATCTGAGGAAAGTCTTTGAAAAATGTAGAAGGTACAACCTGTCCTTAAATCCTAAGAAGACTGTTTTTGGGTTGCAAGAAGGTAAGCTTCTTGGCCACATTATATCTAAGAAAGGTATTAGGATAGACCCACAGCGAGTTGAGGGAATACTTCAAATTTCACATCCAAGAAACATCAAGGAATTGCAGTCCTTCATAGGGAAGATCAATTTCCTTAGAATATTTATCCCCAATCTTGCTGAACATCTTAAGAAAATGACTGAAATGCTAAAGAAAGATGCAGGAATTAAGTGGACTGTTGAAGCCAAGAAATATTTTGAGTCAGTAAAACTTGCACTCACTCAGGCCCCCGTGCTTATCAGCCCTGACTTCTCAAAATATTTTCTGATCTTTTCATTTTCTTCCCAACACAAAATAGCTGCAGTTTTGCTGCAAAAAAAATTCAGAAGGTAATGAACAGCCTATAGCCTTCTTCAGTAAAGCCTTAAGAGATGCACCCTTGAAGTAAAACATCATGGAAAAGCAGGCCTATGCTCTGATTAAGGCCTTAAAGGACTTTAGGGTGTACATTATGCATTCTCACACCATTTCCTATGTGCCAAATATAGTGGTCAAGGATATCTTGTCCCAAGACCCTGATGGGAAAAGGGGAAAATGGATTGCTACCATCTTGGAATACGACCTTGAAATAAAACCCACTAAGCTGATCAAAGGTCAAGGCTTGGCCCAGTTAATGGCTGAATCAAACTTGCAGGCCCTTGACATTAACATGATGAATGCCTTAGATGAGCAGGAAGGATTGCCCCATCCAACTGTTGAGGAGCAGTTTCAGAACTCTCCTTGGTATACTGATATCCTTTACGTGCTCACTAACCTCAATGCCCCTCCAGAACTGTCCAAAACAAAGGCCAGATTCATAAAACTCAAAGCTAGAAGTTACTGCATTATGAATGAGAGTCTATATTGGAAAAATCCAAATGGCCTTCTACTGAAATGTTTGTCTGAAACTGAAGCTGCAAGAATCAAACAAGAATTCCATGCCGGGGAGTGTGGAGGCCACCTGAGTTGGAAAACCACTGCAAATAAGATAATCAGGGCTGGTTACTATTGGCCTACACTCTTTAGTGATGTCCATAAAATGATTCTTGCCTGCCACAAATGCCAAATCTTTGAGGGCAAAAGAAAGCTCCTTCCCCTCCCTCTGCAACCGATCACCATAGAAGGCCCTTTCATGCAATGGGGCCTATACTTTATAGGAGAAATTCATCCTGCCTCCTCTGGACAACATAAATGGATCCTAACTGCTACAGGTTACTTCACTAAATGGATAGAAGCTATACCCACTAGGAATGCCACTAAATCTATCATCATTAGGTTCCTAGAAGACTTCATCTTATCTCGTTTTCGTTGTCCAAGGAAAATAATCACTGACAACGCTGCTACTTTCGGATCCAAAAGAATTATTGATTTCTGTCATAGGTACGGAATAGCACTTGGACATTCAACTGCCTATTACCCTCAGGGTAATGGCCTAGCTAAATCATCAAATAAAAGCCTGATCACAATCATTAAGAAGCTGCTGGAAGAGAACAAAAGGTCATGGCATAAAAAGTTGGTGCATGCTTTGTGGGCCAACAGGCTTACAACCAAAAAGTCCATTGGCATGTCACCTTTCCAGTTAGTCTATGGGGCAGAAGCAGTATTCCCTACCAGTCTTAGAGTTCCAGTAATCAAGCTTGTCCAGGAGATCCAATCAGAGGAGGACAACATGATAAGAAGAATCAATGAAACAATCCATCTTCAGCAAACAAGGGAGCAGGTTTATGACAGAGCTATCAGAGTCCAAGAAAACATAAAAAGGCAGTTTGACAAAAGAACCAAATTTAAAAATTTAAAAATTGGTGATAGGGTTCTGAGATGGGATTCGAGAAGAGAGGACAAAGGAAAACATGGCAAATTTGACAGCCTGTGGCAGGGTCCATACATAATCCAGGCCACTGTGGGTCCTAATGCGTTTTTTCTGCAAGAACTTAATGGCACATAATTTTTTGGGGGTCCTGTCAATGGCAGGATGCTCAAACACTATTTCTGCTAGCTTTTCATTTCCGGTTTCATTTCCATTGTACATACCATTGCAAGTTTTCATTTTCAAAAAAAAAGAAAATGCTCCAAAAACAGAATGAAAAGAGAGGTTCAGACATGCTCAAAACATGAACCTCTGAAGTAAAAAGCATGGCTCAAACCTGATCAAAATCCTAGCCAAAGGAAGCAGAATAGCTGGTCCTAATAAGCTCAAAATTTGGATCAGCAGCGAAAGAAGAACCAGCTCTAATATGCCCAAAATCAGAGCTGAAGCAAAGAAAAGAGGTGACTCAAATATGCTCAAAACCTGGGTCACAAGAAAGAAAGAAGGATATATCAGAACTGCAGATTTCATGCCTTCACAGTTTTGTTTTCAAGATCCCACTTCGGCAAGTCAGACAGTCTAATCCTGGCTTGGCTGTTTTAAATTTCATGTCTTAGAATGTAGGTGAAGAAACTTGTTGGACAGTTTAACCCCAACAAGTAGTAGATTAGGTAGAGAATTGTATGAGGCCAACAGTCTAATCTGGCCTCATGGAGCAATAAGGGTAGATTTAGAATAGCTTTGTTTTTGTTTGGCAAAATGAAATGTAAAGGGTCTACAAGCTCAAATGCACCCAAAGGGAACAATTAGAACTTTAGTCTGGGTAGGTAGATTGGTTGGGAAATATTTTTGCCGGTGTTCCAATCTTGTGGTGGTCGCTGAAATCAAAGGAGAAATATGGCTTATGACAACAAGCATCTGGCCTACTCCAAAGATCATATATGGTTTCTTGACTCCTCCAAGGAGAAGCCATCCCCATGTGGAGCCACTGTTAGCCCCCCTATGAAATTCTTGACAAGCAAGCTGGGGGCTAGGTTATCTTGGAGACCTTCAAGGAATGCATCTCCCCTGAAGACACATCATCCTTGAGGTCTCTCAGTGTCTTGCCTTAATAAATCCCCTCTGCTGGTTTCCTATTTAAGGCCTCACTGATTACAAAATGATACCCCTGAAAAACACCACATTGTCACCTCTGTTTCCCCTTTGTCTTCTCCCCAATTCCTCCCTTAATCTCCCCAAAATCCCCTTTGGATTATTCCTTTACCTTTTTTTCCCTCAAAATTCCCCTTAACCCTTCTACCGTTACCCTCCTTAGGCCTTGGAATGCACTATAAGGGTTTAAAAACCCACTTTCCGACTATATGATAGGCCTAGCCCCTTTTCTGATAGCCTGCGCCCCCTCTCTTCCATAAAACCTGGCGCCGGAATCCAAAGCTAAACCCTCCAGGCGGTTTTCCCCTCCAACCCTTTTTCCGCCCAAAAAATCATAAAAAACCTTTGTAAACGCGCATGTTCGGGTTTTTAATCAATTTCTAAGGTTTTCCGCCGGTTTAATCTTTCGATAAATCTTCGCCGTCAATCTGCTCCACAGATCGGACGACGCGGAGTGCGGCATTCCCCGTGGACGCCCCCCCGACCGTGCGCTGTTTCCAAAACCACGTTGTTTGTTCCGCACCACCTTTGCTGGGCAGGTGCTATTCCGCGAATCGCAGTGATTCCATACAGTAATCGCCGTATGTCCTCTGTACGAACCTGAAACTGCTTTCATTTCACGCGCTATTGTTTGGATGATAGACGCCTAGTGGAATAAATGATAGCCGTCAGATCTTGAAGCCCTCATCCAATGGCCATCAAACTCTGGAGATGCGCGCGTTTTAACTCGGGCCTCCGCTCTCCCCGCACATTAAATTTTGGCCAAAATATATGCAGCGAAATCAATCACTGCCGTCCGATCCTACGCGCTTAATCCAACGGCTGTCATCTCCCGAAGCTGCACACCATTTAACACCCGTCCATCGTACCCGCGGGCCCACCTTCCGTCGTTCTCCGCCGTTGATCTTTGCCCGATCGACGGTCCCGATCTGTCTGTTCATTGTTGACCATTCCGTTGCCCCGGGACCTCCACGTCACCCGCCCATCATTTTCCGTCCCGCCACGTCACCTCCATGTGCGTCCGCCGTACATACTCCCATTCCATTGCATATAATAGTTATTTTTCGTGTTTTTTAATGTATTTCACGTATATTTGCTCCGCGTTCTGTCAACCACCCGCCAGCACGTTTCTCACCATTTCCTCTGCATTTTTTCCCTCCATCCCATCTGCATGTCTTGTTTCCGCGTCCGCAGTGTGTCCCCGCCTCCTCCATCATTCACACCCATGGTTTTCCCCACAGGTTTGTTGTTTTTCATGTAGGATTTAACCCTGAACAGAAATTATCTACACATGAATCTTATAACAGAAAATAAACAATAGCGAGAGCATAAAACATAAAACAGATAAACACAGAGATTTTCCCCTGGATCCAAAATCGGGACGACTAGCTTGATTTTTCATTATATTCCTTTTAGTGTTACAATACATATATATACATGCCGAAGCATACATAAACCCCAATCCATTAACCCTGGATTAGAACATAACCATAGTTCCCTTGACCGGATCTACAAAATACCAGGGGCCGAAAACCATCGTACCCCAAAACCATGTGCAAACTCATGCACAGAACATGGGTGGGTTCGCATATGAGTGGGACCGCATACCAAAATTTTTTTTGCCGGGGCGCTGCCGCCCCCCCTGTGACCCCCCTACTGCGCCCGACACAACGTACAACGCGTGGGGCTAGTCGTGGAAAGAATATAACACATACCCAAAATTCTCCCACTTGTTGTTTTCTTTCCACAGGGGGCCACAGGAGAGCTTAGTCATTGGGCCAATTCTTCAACACCCATTGTTTCTCTACACCAAGAGAACTTCTGAGTGCTCACAGACTTCGTCAATGCATCCGCAACATTCTTCAAAGTGTCCACCTTTACCAGCAACACCCTTTTAGCCTCAACCATATCTCTAACAAAGTGATATTGAACATCAATGTGCTTTGTCTTTGAATGATAAGCATGGTTCTTAGCCAAGAAAATTGCACTTTGGCTATCACAGTCTATCCTTATAGCTTGCTGTACCAACCCCATACTTGAACACAATCTCTGCAACCAACCTGCTTCCTTGCTTGCATGAGTGGCTGCTATGTATTCTGCCTCTGTAGTTGAAAGAGCCACTACAGACTGTCTTTTACTCATCCAACTGACTGCACCTCCAAATAGGCTAAACACATACCCACTTGTAGATCTTCTTTGGTCCGGATCTCCAGCCCAGTCTGCATCAACAAAACCACGAATGTCCAACATTCTTTCCAATCCTGGTCTTCCCTGGTAGCACAAGCCATAATCACTAGTGCCACGTAAATATCTCAAAACCCGCTTCACTGCTGTCCAATGCTCCTTCCCTGGGTTTGACATAAACCTGCTCAATACTCCCACTGCATGTGCAATGTCTGGTCTAGTACAGACCATTGCATACATCAGGCTACCCACCGCACTTGCATATGGAACACGGGACATATCCTCCTCTTCTTCTTGTGTCTTGGGACACTGTTCAGCAGACAACTTTGCACCTACAGGAATAGGAACACTCACTGGTTTACTATCCTGCATATTGAACCTCTGCAATATAGTCTCGACATACTTCCTCTGGTTTAACCAGAGCATCCTCTTTGCCCGATCTCTCTCAATTTCCATGCCCAAAATATAGTTTGCAGCACCAAGATCCTTCATTTCGAATTTGGAGAACAGTTGGGTCTTCAAATCTTGGATAATTTCTTTGTCATTTCCAATAAAAAACATATCATCCACATACAAGACCAAATAAATAACACGGTCACCAACTAATTTAAAATAAACACAGGGATCCTCCTTGCTTTTGGTGAAGCCAAGTCCCCGTATATAGGTATCAAATTTCTGATACCACATCCTTGGTGACTGTTTTAACCCATACAGAGACTTCTTCAACCTACATACCAGTTCTTTCTTACCCTTCACCATAAAGCCTTCAGGTTGCTTCATGTAGATCTTCTCTTCTAGATCCCCGTGAAGAAATGTTGTCTTCACATCCATCTGTTCTATCTCAAAATCAAATGCAGCAGCAACAGATAAAAGTAATCTAATAGAAGTAACTTTGGCAACAGGAGAAAAATATCACCAAAATCAATTCCCGGCACCTGGGAATAACCTTTCGCTACCAACCGAGCTTTGTATTTCTCCACCTTGCCTTCTACATTCATCTTCTTCTTGAACACCCATTTTCTCCCAATGGGCTTCCTTCCAGCCGGCAACTCCACCAGATCCCAGCATTGTTTTTGTGCAAGGATGTCATTTCATCAACCATGGCCTCCCTCCAGAGTTTTCCATCCTCTGAATCTACTACCTCCCTGACAGTTATGGGTTCATCATCAGTTATAGTTAAGGCAAAACTTGAACAGAAAGCAGATGGACTATACCTTTCTGGTTGCCTTCTTTCCCGAACTGATCTTCTCAAAGCCGGAGTTTGTGGCTCTTCATCTTCTGAGTCTTCTTCTGTTGTAGAGTCTGATTCATCCTCCTTTAGCTCAAACTCTATCTTCTCAGGTTCCTTTGGTAGGACTTCATGTTTAACAACATCTCTCACTTCTCTAAACACCACATCTCGGCTGTACACAACCTTCCTTGTTTCTGGGTTCCAAAGCTTGTAACCCTTTAAACCATCCTTATACCCAATAAAGATGCACCTTTCAGATTTATTATCCAACTTGGTCATTTTCTCCTTTGGAACATGTACATATGCATCACATCCAAATACCCTTAGATGTGAAAGAGAGGGTTTCTTACCAGTCCATACCTCATGTGGAGTCTTATCCTCCAACACCGATGAAGGTGATCTGTTAACTAAGTAACATGCAGTCTCCACTACCTCTGCCCAGAATTCTTGTCCTAACCCGGTACCACTGAGCATGCTTCTTGCCTTTTCCATCAGTGTTCTATTCATTCTTTCTGCAACTCCATTTTGCTGAGGTGTGTATGGAGTAGTCTTCTGTCGTGCTATACCACACTTCTTACAGAAATCTTCAAATTCCTTCTTGCAGAACTCCCCACCATTATCTGTCCTCAACGCCTTTATCTTCTTCTCTGTCTGGTTTTCCACCATAGCCTTAAATTCTTTAAATTTGTCAAAGACTTCAGATTTCTTCCTCAAGAAATATATCCATGTATTCCTTGAGAAGTCATCTATGAATGAAACATAGTACACAGACTTTCCCAGTGATGGAACTGACACAGGCCCAAACACATCACCGTGCACAATTTCTAATATCTTGTTTGCCCTCTTAGCACCAGAAGGAAAACTCACCCGATTCTGCTTCCCATATACACAATGTTCACAGAAATCGAAATCCAGAGAACAATTAGAAATACCTTCTACCATACCATCTCTATGCAGTATCCAAAGGCCCTTCTCTCCAATATGTCCAAGCCTTTGATGCCATAGCATGGTCTTTTCTCCAGAGACAGCTAGACTTTCCGTCCCACTTTCAGGAACCACAGAACTATTACACCCATCAATAACAGTGCTACCTTGTAGCTTGTATAGATTTCCAGTCCGAACTCCCCGCATTAATACCAGTGCTCCCCGAACCATCTTGTAGGCATCTTTCTCGAACACTGTTTTTACACCTGCATCATCCATCTTGCTTACAGAAATTAGATTTCTGGCCAATGCAGGAATATGCAGAACACCAGGAAGTGTTCTAATCCTTCCACCTTGCAGCTTCAGCTTGACCTTTCCACGTCCGATGATTCTGGCCCTCCTATCATCCCCAGGAAGACATCACCACCATCATATTTCTCATACTCGCAGAACCACTCCCTATGGGGAGTGAAGTGAAAGGATGCACCTGAGTCAATCAACCATGACTCATGATCTACATGTGTATTTGAAGAAGAAGCCAAATACACATCCCCACCTTCATTCGAGGTGGTTTTTGCCTCTGCAAAAGGAGCATCATCAGATCCCTTTCCTTTCTCAAGAGCTTTAGATCTGCAGTCCTTTTTGTAGTGCCCTTCCTTTCCGCATTTCCAGCACACCTTTACAAACTTTCCAGGAGATTTAGATCTCCCTCTAGATTTGGATCTCCCACTCGAAACCTTATTCTTGTTTCTGTTCTGGGACCTTCCTCGTACATATAAGGCATCTCCATTCTGACCCTCCATATTTCTCCATCTCATTTCCTCCGACAGCAAGGCTGAGACAATGTCATCAAAATTCAAGGTAGTTGTATTGCTACCTATTGCAATAACCAGACTATCCCACGAGTCTGGTAGAGAACACAACAAACTGATGCACTTATCTTCATCCGAGATTTTAATATCAACAGATGACAGCTGACTTACCACAGTATTGAAGGCGTTCAGATGCTCTGTCACCGAGTCTCCATCCTTCATCCTCAGGTTATACAGCTTTTTCCGTAGGAACAATTTATTCACCAGAGACTTAGATTGGTACAAAGTCCCTAGCTTTTCCCACAAGGTCTTCACCGTAGCTTCCCCAGATACATTCAACAATACTCAATCTGAGACACACAACCGTATTGTGCTCTTAGCCTTCCGATCCAGTTTCTTCTAGTCTTCATCTGACATCACCGTTGGTTTAGTACCTGGATCTACCGCAATCCACTGATCTTTATCCACCAGCAGATCCTCCATCTTGAGTTTCCACAACTCAAAACTCTGACCATTAAATTTCTCGATCTCTATCTTTCCGCCGCTCGCCATCTTCTTTCACCGCAAGAATCGATCCCGCAGATCTCCCACTGAACAAGGTCTACCACAGGCCCGAGCAAAAAACCCTCAACAACAAAGGCGTCCCCTTGAAGCCGAAACAACTCCGATACCAAATGTAGGATTTAACCCTGAACAGAAATTATCTACACACGAATCTTATAACAGAAAATAAACAATAGCGAGAGCATAAAACATAAAACAGATAAACACAGAGATTTTCCGCTGGATCCCAAATCAGGACGACCAGCTTGATTTTTCATTATATTCCTTTTAGTGTTACAACACATATATATACATGCCGAAGCATACATAAACCCCAATCCATTAACCCTGGATTAGAACATAACCGTAGTTCCCTTGACCGGATCTACAAAATACCAGGGGCCGAAAACCATCGTACCCCCAAACCATGTGCAAACTCATGCACAAAACAGAATTCAGATATGAGTGACCGTGATAATGTAATTTAAAAGTATTGGCGCTGTTTCGACCCTATTGGGCACGTCGCCTCTCGTGACTCCCCTGTAGCGCTTGGCGCAACGTACAGTGCGTGGGGCTAATCGTGGAAAGAATATAACACATACCCAACATTGCAGGGTCACTAGAGGTGAAAGACTCTATGTTTATGTCGTACCATCTTAATGGACGAGTTTGCAAACAAAATTAAATCCAAGGCCCGACGTTGCTATAGAATTGTCAAGGAAAGTGGCTAATGGGATTTACACTAAAGAAAAGCAGGATTTCGAGCTCTAAAAATCTCCCATCACCATTAAAACCCAAGCTACCCTATCAGAAGCAAATGGAGCGGCAGAGTGTTTCAGTGCAGAGAAAAAGGAAGATTAAAGCGAGCTTATGAAGATCTTGAGATTTTAATCCGAATTTTAGAGGGCAAAGCAGCGGATTACAGACCCCGAGGTTCAATCAAAAGACCCCGAGCACAAGCAAAAGGTAATATCCGGGTTTTTCATCAGCAGAATGTTTTTTCTTCATCAAGTACATGGCGCCCATACTGTTTTATTTACACACCGTGTCCCTGAAGAGAATTCCACTAGACAACAGTGCAAAACCATCCGAGCATTTATGTGACAGACCTTTCAGTAGTATATTTTATTTTTGTTCAAGATACCAGGAGTACTTCAGCCAAAATATGTCAAGATCAAATTTGGAGCAGATCATTCTCTCACAAGGAAGGTGACAGGGATTAAATACATAGCAGTTCAAGCAGAATGGGTTTCGGCCCTGCATTCATTGTTATGTTTAATGATACATTTAATTTTCACCTACTCCTTCAGTCGATCTTAGGTTCACCCTTTGCTATAAAGCACAAAAGGAAACATTGTAATGGTTGTTGATGAGAAATCAGTGTAATGCAAGCATTGTTCCTATTTGAGACAAGTTCTTTGTCTATATTGTAAGATAGACTGAGATTAGATGTATTCAGATTGAATGTTCAAGCTATGGGCTATGATGTACCTGATTGGTGTTGTTTTTAATATGACAAGCATGTTTCTTTGGATCCTGATCTAAAGCAACTGGTGATGTTTCCTCTTTCTCTGTATTTGTGATTGACTTTCTCTCATTGCATGCTACATTTCATTTCATTTCTGCTGGTAGTTAATAGAAGTATAACATAGGATTCACCCTTGTTAGGTGCCCTATGTTTCCTGCTCTCCCTACCTCAATGTTTTCTGCTTATATGTGTATCTGAATGTTGATTTCAATTGATTTAACCAGTGTAGTGGATGTTATTTCCTGCTCTCTGATGTATGAGTTAATGAAATCCGTATTTATATGTTCTTGTTAAGATTTAGTTGAATGTGTTGAGAACCCTCGAGGTCTAGAACCTGGTCTCTGCCTCTTTTGGGTCTTTCCATCCCAAGTAAACCTTCGCAAGATCCCTGGTTTTGCCTCTAATTCTGTCCAAGCAGGCCTGGAGTTAAATGACCTCTGGTCTGATCTATAGACAGAGTTGTATGGTTCCCCTTCACTCATTTTCAATCCTTAATGTCCCATCCCACCAATCATCCTTTAAGATCCAAATGCTCTAGATGAATAGCCAAACAGAAAGCTTGCACATTGAACACAAATAAATCCTTTCTTGACTCCATAGCCCAATGGATTTGATGTTCTCTGAGTTATCTATCTTTTCCTAAGCTTCCTCTTTGCTCATCCTTGTCTTGTATTGGTCCTTCTTTTCCTGATTCCCTCCAACCAAACACAAACAATCAAGCAAACAACCCTGAGCCATACAACTAGCCTAAAATCATAACCTAAGAAATTCAAAGACATATCCGTTGACTTGTATAGAGAGATCCCTCTCTAGACCTAGGAGGGCTAGATCCTAAGGTCTGAAAGTGGTTCTATGTTGTCTCATCTTTTGGTCTTTGTCAACCCGGCCAAAACATGGGAACCCCAATAGTAGGAACCTAGGCTTCTTTTCTTGGATGCATAAGAATTAAGGCATGCCTTTGAAAGATACAAATGCCATGAGTTTGAGAGGGACTCAACTCCTTTTGTAACTTCACTATGAGGCACCCAACAAGACCTTAGGAGGGCTTTCAATCAATTTGAATTCTTTATCAGAAGGGAAACATAAGATCGGTCACCCACAGATGTATACGATGCTTGGATCCCATAGGTGGTACATAATTCAAATTTCTTGAAAAAACTCCTTAAATGATGGGTCCCTTTGTTTACTTTGTCAAGAGTTTGATTAGCCATTCATGTTCATCGAATTCTGAGGTGGATCAGTGGATTGGAAATCTCAGACCTCATATTAAGTGCCCAGAACTGCAGTCTTCTAATCATGATATTTGAACCAGGTCTTGTATGATCTTCATAAAGGAATTTCACTTTTTATCCACAAAACTATGGGCTGGTCATTGTGATGCACCAGATTTATATCATAATTTCATACTATCTGATCCCTTGAGGGCGAAATAGGCCATGAATATTTGACAACATTTCTAGTGATTTCTTTCCCTCTTTCTTGGGCTTGTCCTCAGCCTAGCTCTAATACCATGTTAAACTTAGCTTAACATGTTCTTAGCATAGGACAGTCACATCAATTTTTATATATAGCCCAATTATCAATCCATAGAAACCACATCAATTAAAATCATGATGACTGTAACTGATAAAAGAACATAAGAAAATAATGCAGAGGATAAGCCAACACAAGAGAACACATGAATATGGCTCAAGCCAGGGAAAAACCCCAAGACGACAAAAACCCTTGATCAGTTCTTATTATTCATAACCAGAATAATCTAATCTCTGATATAGAGCTTTTAGGCTCCTCCTCAACAATCCCTTCCCTTCAACAATCCCTTGCCTTTATATATTGACCATGCTTTCAAACCCTCGAAACAACTTAACAACAGGTTGTTGTAGTGGCTTTCTTCTTGCGGTCTGTAGTAGACATAAACCTCACAAAAACGCACAGAAAAATCAACTAAAGATACGTTGCCTTGCACAAACTTCCTATCCTCCAACTGTGGCTCTTATCCAACACAAAATCTGCACCCAAAATAGAGATATGCTACCCAGACAGACCTTACATCCTCCATGCATTATGTCACAGACCTGGGACCCTTTCTCAATAAGAAAACCAAGCCCTAAACAGAGATGGGTCTGATAATAACCTCGACCCTGCCACCTGTGTCCAACATTATATGTCGTCCTATTTCAGAGGAGAAGACGAGCCCTTCAATGTGTCAAATGAGGAAGAAATCACCCCTTTATATACTAATCGGTGGAGTCGAAAGGACATGACTTTTGAGCTTCTTGAGCCAACTTATAAGGGAGGCCGACCTTGGTTGCCAATTTTAACAAAAATCCATCATGCATTGTAGTTGAACTTCTTACTCAATCACCTTTTCTTGCTCATGAATTCTTATGTTAAAGTTAGGCATTAATGAGTCTTGTTGTTGCCTAGATATTGTAAGAAGATAAACAATTTAATTATATTGTATTTTTAGATATCAATTATACTTGGACATATTCACTCAAAAACTAACATACTCGCGTGAGCTTCAGCTGAGGGCCATAGATGGGATCCGATTGGATGAACTCCTCCACATCCGCATCGGTCCACTTGGGCAAAGGTTTGTCCTTGCCAAGGATCTGCTTATACTTGTTCAAATACAAAAACCTCTCCTTCCCAAATTCCTTCCTGACCCCTAGAATGAAGATTCCTGTTCTGATGAAGTGCTTTCTCCCCCCATTTTTCTCCAACCTCCCAGTGATCCTTTTATCTTGCGGACTATTTGAATAGTTCAAGGCTTGTCAAGTTTTATCACTGTTTGAAGGACTAACCAAATAGAAATGTAGGTTTGTGCTTCCACAAGGACACACCCAAGCTTGATGATCCAAGGGAAGTGTAACCACAAGTCAACAAACAGGTGGCTAATCCACGTTTCTATGAGCCTCCACGAGATTGTTGGACTCTGAGCTTCTTGTCCAATAGGTCCGAGCTCTTTTTATTCTCTGTGGATTTGAGTTATGCACTTCAAGAGGATTCGAGTTCCATACAAGTGTGAATTACGCCACCACACGTCCAAGGAAGAGGCTGTATTACTCCAAATGTGAGCTTCTGCCTCAATCTCATATATACATACGCTGCAGAGCATCGATATCACATATATACATCGCATTGCAAGGGTATGGCACAATGTCGAGACCAATGATTAATGCGAAGACAATTTTTGAATGAATCTTAAATAGATAAACTGACAACAAAAATCATTTATCATTGAACATAATCTGCACGTCCAAATCTAGTTGTCAAATTACAACAACATTATTACGAGTATGTTCTTGAAACAAGTTAGAAGATTTTCATTCTACTAAAACATTTCTTTAATAAAGAGACTGTGGGTTTCTGTGGTCTGAGACTGTCAGACGTCTTTGTTTCAAAAACCAAACTGCCACCACCTTGATTTTTCCCGACTTGTGCTCCTCACTTATTTATCCTTTGCGTATGTACTTTTCTGATGTTGTTTAATGACTATAGGGGTATGTGGAGACCACTAAGGCTGTTGTTTCCATATTGACTTCAACGCAT
This sequence comes from Pinus albicaulis, assembly GCA_034641835.2. Taxonomy (NCBI): domain Eukaryota; kingdom Viridiplantae; phylum Streptophyta; class Pinopsida; order Pinales; family Pinaceae; genus Pinus; species Pinus albicaulis. The sequence continues at coordinate 424,808,918 of CM076571.1, forward strand.
CATTTATGTATATACATATGTTTGGGAGCCGATAGTCATATTTTTAGTAGCCCACATATCTTTAGTATATTATTTAAAAACAATATTTGTCGGCCATGTGATGTATGCATTACATCTATCTACATGGATCATATAAGACCTTGTCTGCCGTGCAAGTGTTGTATCCCATGAGTGATGTATTAAACTATTCTGCTAGCGTTATGTCTCCATGTATGGTCATAGGGAATATGTATACCATGTTTTTCTGCCATTAATCAAAGTTAGTTCCTTGTTGTTAGTAAGGAATTTTTATGTTGTTTCAAAACATATTTGGAACCAAGGATTATGTTTATAAAATATGTATGGTAGTGTGTATCGTAGCATAAGGTAATGTTTGGTAGTGTAAATGTATGGTAGCATAAGGTAATGTATGGTAGTGTAAATGTATGGTTAGGTTTTTAGGGATTTTAGAGGAAGGTTTAGAATTCAGGATTTCATAAGATAGGGATTTTAAGGTTTTATGTGTTTAGGATTTACGGTTTGTGCAACAACACAGGTATTAGTATATATTTAGGGTTTTAATTATCTTCAACAACAACATCATTCTATTGACATTAATGACAACTATAGACCAAAAATATCTCCCTTTGTCATTGATGGCAATATTATTGCCCTTCAACATTCTCTCCCCTTTTGACATCAATGGAAAATGGGTTGCTCAAGTGCTTCCACAATCAAGCTACTTCTTTTATCATATTTTCTTCATCAATAATAATTATTCATAGGTAGATACGTTGCTCTCATTGTCATGGTGCTCTCCAATTAACTTGCTCCCTCTAAGCCTTTGCATATATTCATGTAAATAGTCAATCGACTCCCCCTGTCTACATAACCTCCGCTAGCTCTTCTTTTTCCTTCAACAAGAAATATTGCATCCTTGTGATCAAGTGGAAGACATATTCAACAATGGTAGATTGGGTGTGTAACAAATCATGTTTCTTTAATGGAGATGATCTTTATATATTGTCCATATGTGATCCATCAACGATTTCATAAGACTCTTCACGGATTGTTTCTGCAAGAATAGTCACGAGTCACCAACCCCCCCTAATAGTATGCATGGTCTCCTTTTTGGCATAGTCTCATCTTCAAACACTTGGAATATCAAGGATGAATTCATCAAGTCAACAACATGAGTTGTTGGTTGTAGTGTTCAAGAGACTTCTGGATTCAACTTGCTTCCTTCTCCATACTTGTGTAACTTTATTCTCTGGTTTGGTTGTCATGGTTTTAGTTTGTTTAGGAATCCAAGTCAAGTTACAATCATGTGCCATATGTCCAATGCTATGGAAATTGAAGAACTCTATCTTGTTCATAAATAAGAAATCATGACTTCATGCAAAATTGCTTCTAGGAGATTGATAGGGACCATTATATTTGTCTTTGTGATATGCCCTATAATATTTTTCCATGTGCCCAAAGTTTGTACAAGAATAACAACATCCAAGAAATATAATTTGGTACCTGGGAGATGAAGAGTTCCTTGAAATACTTTTGAAGTCTTTTTACTTTGGAATTCTTTGATTATATTCATTGCCTTTTGTATTCTTGACACCATCTGTAAGTATCCTTGGAGTAGGGTTTATTTTAATGTCATCTTGACTCTTGCCTTTGCTGGAACTGGGAGTATCATTTCTTCTTGGCTTCCTCACATCCTTGTTTTTTGAAACATTATCGTCCTTGCTTGATGATTCATCTGCATAGCCAAGCCCTGATTTATTGAGGGGGGACCTTTGATGACTTAGGATGTCATCTAGGGTTTGAGAGCTTTTCAAGTTCTTATTCAACAAGTCAACTTCCTTTTTAAGAGAGACAATTTCTCCTTTCAACTTTTCACAATCTTCATCTTTCATAACTAGTTGCTTCTTCATTTTTTCCATCATCCTTGTTGCTTCGTGTGCTTCATTTTTAAGGGAGATGATATTTGATTTCATTATGAAGATTTCTTCATTCTTCTTTGCTAGACTGCTCTCCATTTATTCTTTTATTCTTGTAGCTTCACATGTTTCGGCCTTGAAAAGATTGATGTCTGATTTTAGTTTGAAGATTTCTTCATCCTTTTCTTCTAGTTGGCATATCATGGTGTTTCTCTCATTTTCTGCTTCATCAACTTGTCCTTCTATGAATGCAAAATTTTCCATCACCTTCTCGGCTCCTTACGCTTGTTTCCTTTCTTTTTCTAGTTGAGATCTAAGAGACGATACCTCTTCCTTGTATTGACCAATCTCTGCTTCAAGATTATTCAAGCTCTTAAGTTTTTGTTCAAGGTGGCTTGAAAAAGTTTCTTCCCTTTTTTTTGCCTTATCTAATTTACTAGTCATAGATATGACTTCTTCATGATGCTTTCTTTTTTTTTGATGAAATTCCTCCTTAATTTTAGCGAGCTCTTCGTCTCTTTCTTGAACTTGAAGCTTGACAAGGTCAACTTCCTTCCTTGTCTTGTTTTGGTCACCAACTGGCACTTTCTTCTTAAGTTCCCCATTTTCCTTTTTCAACATGTTAATATCTTCCATGGAAGCCATAAGTTTATTAAGGATATCTTCTTCAAAGTCTTCTTTGTTCTCTTCATCTTCTATGTCTTCTTTAGCCTTGTTTTCATCTCTCTTATCTGCAACTTCCTTAATGGATTTTGGACTTCTTTCTTGTTTTCTATCATCGTTTTGACTAGAGATCATTGTCAACGCTCCTTTTGAGTGAATATCATGAAGTTTGTCCCATATGACTTTGGCTAACTAACATTTTTCAAAATTGGCCTTCACAGAATTTGGTAACCCATTTAAAATTGCCTTCATTTCTCTTGTATTGTACTTCTTAGGAAGGAGCTACTTAGCGGTGGCTGCCTCTCTGACAGTTGATGGTATTGATTGTTCATTAGTATGTTGAAAAATTCATCGCTGGGGATTAATGTTTCAATTTTATCAAGTGTCTGTTATTTCATATTCAACACAAGATGGACTTTGCATGCACTCAGTTCATTGGAGCAAGGCTTTCTGGCTTGCCTTGAATATTGAAAGAAAATTACATAAGTGATCCCTAAAGATGGACCATCATGGACAATGATTTGAGCTCCTCTCATTGGATTTTTTCTAATCCCTCTTCTTCTGATCCTTCCCCTTGTCATCTTCATTTGTTTACAAGGCATGACAAAGATACCCATAAGTCTAAGTTTCAGGCCAAAAGCAATTGTAATGATAGTGGAAATGTTACGAGAATATTGTTGTTATCACTAATGGTCCGCTCGTTCTAATGAGGGATGTCTTAAGAAAAGAGTTCTCAACACATATTTCAATGGCTGAGCAAAAGGAAATATAAGGTTAAAATGATTATAGTCAACAATCCCAGTTACATAAGTGGTTGTTGTGGACTTCCCAATCCATGGTGCAAATGCCTCTGCCACTAAGTACGATAATTCTAAAAATTTAAAAAAAAATGGAAAAACAATTCTAAGCCCACAATTAGTCTTAATCATGACTTACAACTTCACTTTAGACAAGGATGCTTTGTTTGTGCAAAATTGTTGCATTATAGTTAATGGTAGTGATAAAAATCTTATTTCACAAGATCATGTGACTTTTCTTAATTTTCCTTCAAAATGTTAACCTTGGTCTAAAATTTTAGGGTTGGATGAAGGATTAGGAACCAATGCAAGTTATGAAGGTCCGTCAATTCACTTTTGCTATTGACCACTCTTTGATAGTATTAAGTATGATGAACCTCTTGTTGATTGCTGTGGTCTTATTCTTTGGAAGGTTTTATCAACACGATTGCCATGAAAGCTATTATACATTGTCTTGAAACTTCCCTATTTTTGTAGAGAAGTTAGCTTCATGCTAGTGATTAATTTGAAACTGTATTTTATTGGAAAAATTCACTGTTTTTTGGTGGAATAGTTCATAATTTATTCTGATCTTTTTTTGCAAGTGTACTATTCATGATGATAAATGTGTGGTTTACTTCAGAGGGTTCTCAGTTATTTCTAGATACGCTTTTCATAATTTTCTTGGAATACTTCTCTAGTTCTTTACCTTCATATTTTATCCCCTGCACAATTGATCTTGAGGTCCGTGCTGTTATGTTTATTTGTTTTTTCTGTGGAAATTTTTTCTCGAGGTTCTGCAAGGTAAATCCAAATGAAAAAATACTATTTTACATATTCATATTTGTTCAAGACATTCTTGTGTGATACTTGAATTTCATAAATCTATATTTCTATTTCGTTATTTATATCAATATATAAGAACATGCCCATGGATTGTTCATATTTCTCAAACTGTGGAGTTGTTCAATTCCTGTTGCATGTTCTTTTATATTGTTATGTTGTGATTCAAATTTCTAGTTGTGCTTTCCAGTTATTCTCCTATGTATTACATGCTTTGTTAGATTATATGAAAAGTTATTCTTGTTGTCTTTTTATTATGTATATTGAATATATTATTTCTAGCAACTTTTGATCTTCTTAGATTTTATATTCTTTTGGTGTATCTTTGCACCTTTAGGGGCAATTGCTAGTTTAAAGTCTAATTCTTTAAAGGGTGCTAGATCAATGGAAGAGCACTTGCTTTACAAGCAGGAGGTTGGTGGTTCGATTCCATCATGCCTTGGTATTCATAGGGAATGACAACGATCAGTTTTTGGTGACGGATGCTCTTTTGACCATCACCAATAAGCTTATGGTGACATTTTTTGACCCTCACCAAAATATGAAATGGTGATGGTCAACGAACGCCACCATATATACGCATCAATAGTGACGACCATTAAAGGTACGTCACCATAAATCTTTTTTGTTGATATGAAATGGTGAGGGTCACTATTTGTCATTATAGTCATTATTTGTGACGGACCTTGATGTCACCAATGAGTTTATGGTGACGGTCAATGAACATTGCCATATATATGCACCAATAGTGACGGCCATGAAAGGTCCATCACAAAAAACTGTCGTTGTTCATATGAAATGGTGACGGTCACTATCCGTCATTATAATCAATATTCGTGACGGACCTTGAATGTCACCACAACACATACTTTTGGCGACGCCACTTTTGGTGACGTTCAGTTTTTTGGTGACAAAGGCTATTGTCCGTCACCATTGCTCATATGAAATGGTGACGGTGATTGTCTGTCACTATAAATCATTATTGGTGATAGACCTTGAATGTCACCACAACACCTATACTTTTGGCAACGCCACCTTTGGTGACGTTCAATTTTTGGTGACGAAGGCTCTTTTGACCCTCACCAATGAGCTTATGGTGACCATTATCACCCCTCACCAATGTCCTTTTTTCTTGTAGTGAGTTAAAAATGAATGTTTCCATTTGTGGCCCGGAACATGGAAAAATTCTGGGTGAAGAGATCAGTGAGTAAGATCTCATGAACTATTGGGATAGTTTAGAAGCATCTGAAGATGTGTTCGTAAGAGAAGCAGGTGACGCTATGAAGCCTTGCAATTTTTCTCATAGTTTATGTATGTTTGCAGGATGTGCGAAAGATGGTGAGCAGTCTGATGGAACTGTCACAAAGGAGAATGAAAGTCTTGAGGTAAAGTATGGTAGATAATTCCTTTCAGAGAAGGAAAGTGTTGATTGGTTACACTAGGAAGAAATCATAAATAACTTCTTATTTGGGGTAAGACAGCAAGTCGAAGCTGTTATGGAATAGGAACAAAGTGGAAATGCTGAAGAAAAATTCCAAGGAGGTAAACAAGTGTATTTGTTTAATGAGATTGCTGACAAAATTTTACAATGTAATGATGTTGAAACCAGGACAATTCAGGAAGATTGCCAAAGGAAGAGTGAAAGTAGTGATGAGACAGAAGGGAAATCTACAGAATAACTGAATCAAATGAAGGATTCAGAGAAACAAAGAGAGATGTTGATTGAAGCATCCATTGAGACCACAAGGTCTTATGTTTTTAAGACTAATGATTTGTGTGTGATGGCAGGTACATCATAGGGTGTTGAACAAAATTTGAAATTTGTTAAAGAATAAGAGTTGAATATAAAATCTGTTCAGAGTGATGCAGAGATAGCAATATCTTAGGAAGAAATGAAGATAGAGGGGTATCATGGAAATATTTAGCAGAATATTGAAGCGGGGGAAGAAGGACCATCTGTTGATTGGTCAACAACAAATGAAGGTATGGAAAGTTGTGTAAAATTTCCATGTTCTACTCCAGTTGAGATTGTTAAGTTATACAGAAAGTTATATCTACATAGAAGAGAGTTGGAAAAGCAGAGGATCTATATTCAAGGTGAGTTGCTGAAAGAGAAAGACAAAGAAATTGTTCTGAATAATAATTAGGAAACAGGGAGTAAGGAGGTAGGAATGATTCAGCAAATCAAAGGAGTTCATTTTTTTGAACCAGAACAGGGAAATATTTTTGGACAGAGGATGTGGAAGAGGGATTAGCTGATAGTCTCATGGAGGATTTAAGTCAGCATACTGATGTGCTGATGGAAGAAGAAATTTCCGAGCAGCATACTGAAATGTTGCAAGTAGAGAAAGAGGCACTGAAGCCTTATGTTTTTTATTCTAACAATTTTTTTGTGAGTACAGGTTTTATTGCTGATGCTGGAGGAAATCTATTGGACCAAGAAATTGAACTAATAAGGAGGATAATGATGAAGATATCTTAGAAGAGGTTAGCAGCAGTAAAACAAAGAAGAAGTAGTAAGAGAAAGACAACAAAAGATTGTGAAAGTATAGCCAGTGGGGCAAGGAGGCAGTAAAGTGTGGAGACTTAGAAAAGAAAAATAGACAGAAGCAGTGACAAATGGAAAGTTGCAGCAAAAAATATGGGATCCAGGCAGACAAAGATCCAAGCACATGATCAGGCGATCATGATTAATTTCAACCTTGGGAGTCTGATGTAGGAGCATCAAGGCCAATTTTAATATTTAATTATGTAATAAATGGGGGTGTGACATTTTAATTGTTTTATTCATTTATTTGTTATTTTTAAATAAATTTGGAGAGAAATTATAAAGGTGATGATTTTGTATATATTCTTTTAATAATTAAAAGGATATGAGAGAAAATAGAATTAGGTAGCAAATTTAGGGAGTAGGAATTCTATGTACGAGACTTTGTGGAGTCCACACCTAAAATGAATTTAAATTAGATTTAGTTGAGGATTAGGTGGATATATTTTTGGAATGAATTAAATTCATTGTTATGTATAAATGTAAGTTTTTTTGTGAGGAAGAAACATAGTGAAGAGTTGAGTGAGTGAGGAGAGGTTTAAAGGGCCAAGAGCCAGAGAATTTTGATATAATTATCTGTATTTGATTTGCATGGCTCTTTTCGCCTTCATGTGAATTTAAAATGAATGTTTTTATGGATTTATTTTATAGAAGATTTGAGCATTTTAATATTTGATTGAAGAAGTGAGTTTTCTTATATGCCAGGATCTTCTTTCTAGCAGAACCCCGGCATCAATAACCCCGTGCAAACACATTCTTAAATTATTTGAATAGCTCAATGTATTTTTGTTTTATAAGGGGTGGCAATGTTTTGGACAACTTGATCATTTTAGGTTCCTCTTCATTTCCTATGTTGCATTCTTCTACATCAGTTTCAGTGGATTCCATTTTAGGCTTCCTAGCAACATCATTGAAATCAAACAATTATTCTAAGGGTGCAAGTCCTATTGGAAATAATTTGTCTTTGCATTGCAATACCTCAAGGTCCTTTTGATCTGGATCCCTACAAAATTCTACCTCATGAAGGTGTTCTAGCAGATTTATATCAGCAGGAGAAAATGGCTCTATTTTGTGTGTTTGTTCTTCATTAGAGCAATATTATTCATGATCTAAGCTTGGCTTTTGTATTTCAAATTCATTCTTGGATTGCGGGAAGTCTTCAATATGTTTTTCCCCTTCAAACACTTGCCAATAATCTATGTTATTAGGTACTGTAGGTCTGCTTTTGACTTTTACCATGTATTGTTCATTGGCATGAGGTAATTGGCAAGTGCTGGCAGCAAAGGCTAGTTCATTGGGAAGGCTATTTTGAGCTCTTGGGATAGAGGCAATTTCATATTTCTCAAATGTCTTCAGGAGGTCTAAGGCAGAATTCCTATATTCTCTTAGCCTAGCATTTTTGGATGAATATTCTCCTTTGATTTTCCTAACATAAATCTTCTTAGCTCCTATGCTTTTAACAAGTATAGACCTAGGAGAAGAGATTTGGATTCTACAATATTGTTTGTACATTGAAAATATAGTTTGTAGGAGTGACCTTCATTGGTGGTGTGTATCCAAACACCTTCTCCTGAACCAGCTTTGCCACAAGAGCCATCAAAGCTCATGTTCCAAAGAGTTTCAAGTTCATATTCATCATTATGTTGTTGTTCATGGCTGTAAGTGTTTTTACTGTTATATTCTTCATTTGGCGTTTGGTTTGATTTTTCTGATAGGTCTAGCTCTTACTCTTTTTCATTTACTTGTTCATTAATGTCATTTTCATTGTACAAGACAAATGAGTCAAGGTCTGAATGGATAGAATAGAGATGGGTGTTGTTTGGCCTATCTTGGCTGCTTACCATGTATTTCATGTGAGATTACCTATATAGTCTTCTTTTTTGGTTAAATACTTGAATGGTAGCATATGTCATGTCCATTTGGAGGTTTCCTTGGAGTTTGGCTCCCCATGATCTAGATAAAAGCATGCCATACTTTGAGGGAATGTCAGCCACTACAATGTCCATGAATAGGCTTTTGGCTGGTATTTGTGCCATATTGACACACAGATCTTTGATTAAACCTTGAAATTTGACTCTTCTTGAATCGGAAGAGTACAATTATTTGTATGGTTTGGTTATTTCGAGGCCTAATCTCTCCATCACACCTTTGGCACGAGATTGTGTGAAGCACCAGAGTCTAGCATGGCATTGTGTAGGAATTTTTCATGAATGTTTAAACTGACATAGAATGGAGGGACAACTCCCTCTTGAAACTTTCCCTCTACCTTAGGTCCAAACAACAGTTCTGGCTTGTCATCATTCAAATTTAGAGTGTCGTGTCATTTCCTATGTTCAAAGCCTTCAAAACTTGAGACCTATATACATCTTGAGATACCAGTTCAGTAAGGGGTATGGCTATTTTGATGTTGGCAATTTCACTCTCAATACTGAATGGTGCTTGTGTTCTTGGCAAACTTAGATAAGTTTTATCATACACGGTCTTTTCAAGAAATTTAGTTTGCTGAGTTTTATTTGGCATCTCACTTAAAACAGTTTTTTCAGGGCCACTAGTTGATGTACTAGAGAAGTTTTGGTCACCATTATGTTGGCTACTTTCGTCTTTGCTCTGATTGGGAGTCTTAGCCATTATGTTGGTGTTTTCTGCTATCTTTTTAAGAGTGTTTTTAGGTTTCTTTTTAGCAGAAATTTCTGGTTTGTTCCTCCTAGGGGTTTCTTGAGTTTTCCCACTTCTGAGGTCATACTCCCTATGTACCTCCATGATGGCATTTTCAAACCCTAGTTTGTATTCTTCAGAATCCTCATATGATATATCAGTTTTTTTTGAGGAAAATAGGCCTTTTTCTTCTTCTTTGAGAAAAACATCATCCTCATTATTGGAGTCTATTATATTGACATGATTTTCTTTCGGCTCTTCAGTCTCTCTTTCCTCTTCATCTACATAGTTTTCTTGGAAAGGAGGTCTGATTTGCTAGTCATTTTCTCTTTTTCTAATTTGAGGAGGGTCTCTTCTGAAGTTTTGGTGTCTATTTATGTTTTGAGGGTTTGTTTGGTTTTCCCTAGGAGGTGCTCTTTCATTCAAGTTTATTCTCTCCATCATCCTTTCCATTGTCCTAACTAGGTTGTCACTTTTAGCATCAGATGTGGAGTCCATAGTTTCCTCTTTGCATGTAACATTTTTCTCTGCTCTAAATCTAGCCCTCTTAGCATTTAGGTTGGCTTCTACACTTACTGCTCCTCTTTGCATGTCTTCTAAGGTTAGGGGATCTCTTTCTCTTAATTGATAAGACATGTCTGGATCAAACCCATCTGGAAATTTTACTAAGGCTAATCCTTGTGGGGGTTTTATGTGGGGAGGGCGTGCATTGTATACACTATTGGACCTAGTGAAGTAGTCTTGGACACTTTCCCCAACATTTATTATAAGGCTATCATACTTTGATAGGATTTGAAGATGATTTTTCTTAGTCTCCCACTTGTTTATGAATGTTTGATAAAGGGAAGGGAGGTCATGAATGATGTTAGGAGTTAATTTTTTGAACCATTTCTTTGCTTCTCCTCCTAAACTTTGGGGAAAAATTCTCATTTTTATAGTCTCCTCTTCTATTTCTTGGTAGTCAAAAGCATCATTCATCTTGTCTACATGTTGTTGGCAATGGTAGAGTCAACTCCAGTAAAGTGAGGGATTTTAGATTGGTAGTCTTGAGGCATAGGCAGTAAAGGTTGTGGTAGTACCAGGGGGGCATACCATGCTGCCATGATAGGAGGTAATGGAATCCAAGGAGGATTTACAAGAGGAGGTTTTATGAGTGTGGGTTGAGGATGAAATGGAGTGGTTTGCACAGTGGGTGTATGAGTGGGGGTAGCAGATGTACTTGGACCAGCTAGCTAAGATTGAGCAGATTTGGATCAAAATGAGTCAAAGTGTTGGAGAAGTTGAAGGTAAGGAGGAATGGAAGGAGAGGATTCTCTACTAGGACTCTGTTGTAAATTTGTAGGCTCAAGGTATGTCTGGTCTATCCAATTTTGAGACTTAGTTCCGAATAGGTTTCTTCTATGGTGTAAGTCATATTGGGTATCTTGCAAGGATGCAAGGTTTTTAGGGAAAAAAATTGCTTTATGAATTGGTCTAACAATAGTTGAGTCTTCATTCTTAGAGGTTTTCCATAAGATTCCTTCTGGGTCATCAACTATGGTAGGAGGGTTTGGGTCAGGGTGAATTCTGGTGCTGATCCTTTGTGAAGCCAGATTTCAGACCCAAAACACAGAGAGGCTGAAAATTTATGAGAGTTTTTGAAAATAGAAATATCTGTAAGGGTACTAAGTTCACACAGTATGTAACTGGGCTTTACACTATTATGACTGATTAATACATTCCCAGGGGAGTCTGTGATAAATAATGGGGTCAACAGGGCTACTGAAGACCAATGGAGTCACCAGGTGGATGATGCTTACTATTATGAGGATGTAATTGTTGTCCATCATAAACAACTAAATACCAATCTAAAGTTGTTTTTAGGTTTTCTGAGTTCTTTATGTAACACTAAGCTTTTCAATAAGTGTTCTCCAGTATGGTCACTATTTTGTTAGTATGGTGAGTCAACCAGATATCATTCTTGGCTAACATTTGATTTACCTAAGTTTTACAGGGGATTTGTGAGTTCTTAAGGAGTATTTGGGTTGTTAATTACTCAGAGTCCCACTGTGATCGCCATTATGTTAGGTCCCTGTAATTTTGCATATTGGAAATCACCAAATAGACAAGGGTAACATCAAACCAATCTTTAGAGTCCTAGGACCTAGCCTTCCTGGACTCAGAGAGGGCTATCTCTATATTTGTATAAAGATATGACTTGTTTGTTCTTAGGATGCTGATTTTAGGCTAGTTAAATTGATAGGGTTTGTTTGTTTTGTTTGGTTGGTTGGGTTGATTGTCAAGAAGAACAAATAGAGTAAGAGAAACTTAAACCATTGGGTTATGGAGTCTGCAAAGAACTTGAAAAGTACAAAAATAGGTCAAGGGTGTTTCATAGGGCAAGTTAACGAAGCCAAATGGATCTAAATAGGTTTAGTGAGTGTGAAATGAGCATTAAGTTGTGAATGTAGTAGGTTTAAAGGGAAGTTAAGAATCCTTTAACATAAACTATAACAAGAAGAGTCCATAAGAGTACTATGCATCAAGAAAGAATCAAAGGACAGGGCACACCATAAACATATTTGGCCTAGCTCTATCAAGTAAACTTTAAAACAACTATCCATAAAACCCTAGAGAGCAGGGAAATCCTAACTTCTCTAGCTATCTACCTTTAGAGAAAGAACACATTCAAGATAGCACATAAGTAATGATTAAAGAGCAGGAAACTCCTAAATTCTTAATCAGACTTCAAATACCTTTGAAATTACTTTTCAAGATAGACCAAAGGATAGGGCAAACCATAAACTTCTTTAGCCTAAACCCTAATATGCAACACTTCAAAGAAAAACCTAAAAAACAATGTCATTAGGGGAATTTTGAGGTCTAAAATGGGCCTCCTAAGGAAATTATTAAATAATTGTGGAAATAATAAAATGATATTTGATGACATCATCAAATTTTAGAGGGAAAAAAGAAAAAACTATTTTTTCAACTCGTATTTTCAACTTATCTCCCAAGGTTTTTACTCAAATTTTGAGCGGGAGTATTTTTTGGATGAAAAATTTAATTCCTCATCCAAGGAGTACCCATGTTGCATACTTTCTATGGACCCTGCTAAACGAAAATGAGAAATACATGAAAATCGGGATTGTAATCGCATTTTTTCATGTATTTCTCATTTTTCGTATATCCATCGAAAATATGCAACATGGGTACTCCTTGGACGAGGAATTAAATTTTGCATCCAACGAGTACTCCCGCTCGAAATTTGAGCAAAACATTTGGGAGATAAGATGAAAATACGAGTTGAAAAGGTAGTTTTATTATTTTATTATTTTTAAATTTTTTGTTTTACCTTTTTAATTAAAAAATGGTGAATCATTCCCCATGGTTGACATCATCATATTGAATCCTATTGGTTCTTATAAATTTTATTTTGGTTGTACATTTTTCTTAGGAGGCCCATTTTACACTTCAAAATTCCCCTAATGTTTAAGCTACACCAAAGGATAGGGTATACCATAAACTTCTTTGGCTTTACTATATTGAACCATTCTTGAGATGACAAGCTAAGTGGAACTAGAGAGTAATTAATAATTCTCTAATCTGACCTAGCAGAGAAAAAAATTAGAGCAATAGAAGCAGATAGAATTAAGGTGCATCTAACAACATATCTTAAGCTAAATTTTCTATCCTATTGCAAGAGAAAGATGCACAATATGGGAAACATAAGAAGAAAAGTGCTAGATTAGAACAACATCACCATTAAACATGTTCATGAATCTTGCAAACGTGCTTGCTCCATTTCCATTCAAATCAAAACATTCACACAACTCCAAAACCAATTTCCTCACAAATCCAAGTCTATCATATTGAGCTCAACAATCAACCAACAATAAACATGAAGCATCCATGCAGCATTTAACTTGGAAAGGAGGAGAAAAACCCTAGCTAGGGTTCCAAAATGTCATTAATTACACATTTAAGTCATTTTTGTCCTATGAGACCATGCAAGGCCCAAGGTACAAATATCCCAAACTCATAAATGAAAAAAAAAATTATAAGCTAACCTCTAAGCTAATTTGGGAATCATTTGACCTTTAAGGCCTGTCAATAACTTTCAAAATCTCTCCAAGTGTCTATTGTTGACTTTCTGGCAAGGGCACAATGCCAATGTTCAAGGGCGTGCCAATACTGGAAAAATAACTTGATTTGCAGCTGAGTTTTGGAGGCCTTCCCGGTATCCAAATAAGCTCCATGATAGTTCATTGGAAATCCTGTCTTGTCTAGTTTCCAAATATGCCTTTGGTGTTAAGGATTGTGCACATTTTCCTACTCAAAGAACTATTCTCCTAGGACTGCTCAGGGCACAACGCTAGTGCTGAAAAGAGGGCAGAAAGGTGATGTTTTGTATGGTAACCCTCCAACTGTGCAATTTCCCTTTGTATCAATGTCACTCTATCTAGGAAGATGGAATGAGGTTCAAAAAGTGATTTCAAGATTGAGCCTTAGGGTTTCACTTCTTTCAATTAAATGATGACAAAAATTCTTGGAGATGGGTTGATGATCTGTACTTAACTCTCAATATGTTTGGAAGACCTTCAGCAAGATTTTGGAAGCTATTTGGGGTGATTTGACAGGTTTTATTTCTTAGAAATCCCTCCTGGCCAAGGGTGCAGTGCCAAAGCTGATGGCGTAGCACCAAATCTGAGGGCGCAGCGCCAGTCCAAGGCGTGCAACGTGAAACTTGAGCGCAGCGCCTTAAGAAATTTGTTGTGAGTGTGTCGGGTAAGAGCGAAACGTCTTCCCCAGCATGAAATGCCACTTTCCAAGCACGCATTGCCTTCAGAAAATGCACAGGATAAATGTGCCAAGGGCACAACGCCTTCTTCCAAGCGCGCAACGCCACAAAAAGTATGCCCAGTTTTGACTTGAAAACTCAAAATTTCTTCTCTCCTTAGTGCTCTTGGTATTTTGCAGGATAACAATGGTTCATATGAAATACAAAATGACCTTTTATAGGCTTGGAAATTAAATTTAACTTTGCAAACCCACTTTCCAATGTCAAAAGTCCTTTTTCTTTTCTCACTAACTCTTTTACACTTTTTGTTTTGCAGGTGACTGAAATGATGAATTTGACCTTTCTTTTTCTCCTTGAGCCATGACAAGCTCAATTTGGCAACATTGGGTGATTACACACACTAGCATCTTCAAATTCTTGTGTAGCCTCAATCTTCAAGTTCAACTCAACCTTTTCACCTTTCTTCTTGTAGTTTGTTGGAGTTATGAAATTTTCTTTTCTTGTGATCCTAGAGATTTGAAATGTTTATTTTGACATAGCAGCAGCTTCAAAATCCTCTTTTTCTTCCACCTTGGAGTTCAATTTATCCTTTTCACCTTGTCTGGCCGCTTTCTTCAAAACCCTAGGTGTCTAGAGTGTTTTACAACAATCGTCAGTGTTGTCTTCTAAGTTCTCTATAGCCCTTTCAAGTTCATTCATTTTTGTCCAGTTCACCTCACATTTTTCCCTATTTCATCAATATTTTCTTAGAGATTTTCTTCATGTTTGGCTTTGGGTGTCTCCTCTAGGTCATTTCTGTAAGTGGTCACTGTTTAGCACTCAACTGGACCATCAAGTGCATAAACTCCAATTCTTCACAGGACCAAGCCATTTCCCCTTATTTTGTTGTAAGTTTTTTTCATTCAGGAATAGACATTCCATTTCATCAGTACCTTCTACTTGACAAAGCCTTCAACACTCCTGCAGAAGTGCCCAAATTTGTTCGTTTTTCTCATTTGCAGACTTTGAACTTGTTAGGGTCCTATAAATATAAGACTCATAATTTGGAATTGACTTGTGATAGTCTTGTAAAATATTTACATACCTTGCTTTTTGCAAGTTGTTTTCCCATATTTTGTAAAAAATAAAAAAATCAAAATTAGAAAATCAAAAAAGAGGGTAAAAGTCCTAAAAGAAAAATCAAATGACTTAAAAAGAATATAGACCCCAAAGAAAAGGATGAAAATAAAGCATGAAAGTGTGCAAGTCCAAATGCCACTACTTTTTACCTTTTGCAAATGATTATGGTAGAGTGTCAATAAATGCCATAATCCATGATGAGTTAAACTGTTTAATCTTGACTTGTCATACTGTCAATTTTCATGTTCTAGATAGTGAATAAAGATTAGTCAGACAATTTAATCCTGACTAATCAGTAGATAGGTAGAGAATAAAGAGGAGCTCACCATTTTAATCTGAGCCCTTGAATGATATAAGATGGATTTAGATATTTTTTATGCTTTTCAAAAGAATAAAATGTTTCAAGGTAGCAAGCTCAAGCGCACCTGCAAAATGGAAGAAAAAATGTTAGATTAAAGTTGGGTAGGTAGAAAGAAGTGGGAAGAAGCTTGTAAATATTTATCATTGGGTAAAAATAACTAATTTCCCATCCCCTGTAGTAATTCTGCATTCTAGACTCTCAGTCAAAGAGGCTCAGAGAATTTCTTTGACTTCTGTTGGGACTAGACCCAAGGCTCAATGACTGTTAGTTAAAGGTATTGAATTCCTATATTAATCCCCAATTATCATTATTTACCCTTTATTCACCCATCACAACTCAAAAACACATAATATCCATTTTGAGTAACTTCCTCTATTTCATAAATCATACAAACCCTCAAAAAACATCTTATCCTAAGTAAAAGCGGTGAAATCATCAAATGATAAACTTTGCTTTAAGGTTTTCACTTTACTTAGTCTTATAAGTGTATTTCTTGAGTATTTCATTTTCCTTGTCATATTGATTTCTAACTTATTTTTATTAACTCCCTAAAAAGAGACCTTATCCTATTAATATAACTCCTTTTATTTTTATATCCCCTAAAACCCATTATTATAAAATTTTATGCCAAAGTTAATTATCCACATGTCGAAATAAAATCCAAAATATACCCCCTTTGGCATAAAACTAACAATATGTAACTATCCTGCCCCCTATGGTTTTAAGCCTTTAATAGACTAAAACTATATAATATAAATATAAATATAAATATAAATATAAATAAGCTTTCAGAAGAATGACATGTATTTGAAAAATAAAACTACTACCGAGCTTATCATAAAGTTTAATTTAAACTAAACTTTATTCCCCCAAAGCCTTTGTAAATACATTGTTTCTATCTCCGCATTAACCCAAGGTTTATTGCAAATGAACTAAAGGTTTATATCATAATTCACATTGATTATTTCCAACTATGTAATAGCTTCATGCTATACATAACCTAACCCATGGTTAAATCTTCATATTCCGCCTCACGCACCCATATCCTACATCTAAACCTTCGTTATAACTATATAGCATTCCATAACACGCATTACCCTTTTGTAATAAAACTTTGGTTATAAATCATATTATATAAAGTTTTATTACATTATTAATCCATTCCAACGCTTATTATTTGAGTTTCCCCAGTCCCACCCAACCTTTCTTTAAGCCACACCTTTTAAATCAATCTCATCCCTTCACTGTTTTTCCGATGATCCAACGGTTTTAGACTTGTTTCGCGCTCACAAATCAATCGACCTCTCACCGCCCAAATAGACGTGAAATGGGTGGTTTTCCCATTTCCTCCCTCGACAAGGTCGCAAAATCTGATTGCATCGCGTTTGTTTTGTTCAATACAACTTACAGCCCAAATCCAACGCGAAATCCACCAATGGTTTTCGCATTCGAAAACAAAACCATTCTCGCTTGTTTGATAGGACCTGCATTTATTATGAGTAATGAAGGTTTATATCCAAAGTTTACACCTTTGTTACATTATTTCTCACTGATATTCTTGCACTCGACTGTTAAAAGAGCTTCGCCTAGCCCTTTTAAGCTTCATAAGCCTTTTTTTAAACCACTATTAGACAATTTCATGCCTTCAACTCAGATTTCAGTCCAAATTCCTTATTTTAAGACTAAAAAAGACCTTCTTGGCTCCAACAAGTTGAAACAAAGCTCAAATTCAACCATAAAAAGTTGTAGAAACCCTTCCGACAGTCGAATACCTACCATCTGAGGTATTTTTCGACATTTAGGCTTGCAATTTCTAAGTTAAAACCATTTATAACTAAAGCAAAGCCCAAACCAAGAGAAGTTTTCCACACAATTTGCCCAAAAAACACATAGAAATAGGCCAAACCCTGGCCAATTTTTCTTAGAAAAGACCGCGTTTATAAAAACCCTTTATGAAGCCGATTTCCTCAATTTATCCACTTAAAATCCCTGAAGATCAATTGCAGAAGCAAGAAAAGGACTGCAGACCTACAAATCTCCTGAAAATTCATTTTTACAATCCAGATTGTTCAAAAAACCCTTGTTTTCTGTCTTAAACCAGTTTACATATCTCAGAAGCCTAAATTGAGCAAATATATCACTTGAAATCAGCCTTAGCCTAAATTGCTTAGTTTCATCTTTTTTGAAGTAAAAAACTCCTGCAAACAATCTAATCTTGCATTAGTTACCCAAAATGTCTAAAAAACAGAGTTAGACCTCCATAGAAAGATCTCATTCCACAGGTCTTTCAAAAGCCTTCAATCACCTCCCTGCAGACTTGGATTTCATTAACAAATTGTTTGATTTTTGCAGGTTATCATCAAAATATGGATTTGGGCCAACAGTTTCAATACTAGTTGACAAAATTGTTTGCTCCAAATTGTCATATTTTAATTCGAAATCTTCATTCAACAAACAATTTGTATACAAAGAAAGAATAAAATCAAGTCAGAGAGAGATCAGAATGATGAAATGTGCACAGTGAATGGTAAAAATGAAATCAGAATTCACAATGACATTGAAAATAAAACAATCAAAGAGCATCAGAGTTAAAGTGTATCAGGTAAAAGTCAGAGTGCAAGTTAAAACATGGTTACAAAGCAGTCAAGGTAAAATAGTAAAAGTAAAAACAGAGGAAGTAATGGTAAAAATAGATGAAATTACTTTCACCAACAATGGATTTTATCCAAAATGAAAGTAAAAACAGTTAAAAAGAACAAAAAGGTTAAAAGATGAAAACAGAGCAAGAAGGAACATTTTTGCAGAAATTTCCTATTTAAGTCATTGTTTTGCAGAAAATATTGTGACCAATCCAAGATGAATTTTGAAAAATGAAGGAGGTTGATGTTCTTAAGGTGTCCAACTACAAAAACCTCTCTCAATTTTCTATCAGCGATTATGGGTTGGGAAATATTAAACAATATTGGAAAGAAATTTTTGCAGAAAATTCTTGTTAAGTCATCATTTCATAGAGGATATTCTGGCCAACCAGAAATACATCTTACAAAACGGAAGGAGGTTTTTTTTCCTAAGATACTAATATATAAAAACCTATCTCACATTTTTCATAGGTATGACATAATGAAAGGTACATGCGCATCTGTACAGCCTATTTTTCAAACTCTGTAAAACTCTGTTTTACACATCTTTTTTCAGAGCCTATTGTGAACATATGGAGTAGAAATTTAGGAAACTGAGCGAGGTTTATCTCAAAAAAATATTTATATACAATAAAATCTTTCACTTTTTACATAGCTATTTCATATTGAGAAATAAAAAGGTATCATTGGACCCCAAGTTTGCAGAATTGTTGGAGCAGAATGCACAAAGAAAGGAGACAGTTAATGAGTTGGATGCCTCATCATCAACTAAGAGTTGAGATAAAATTAAAATTCTCCTCTTTGTCATCATATATCCATGATATAGTGCCAAATAGGTTCATTAGTTTTGAGTGTCCTTTTATTAAGTTCTATTTATGTAAAACAATTTGAGATATTTTGTAAACCAATCTTGATATTTGTCAAGATATTTTAGTTTAGAATTTGTATAAATACTTCACTCTTTGAAGTATTTTGTGGGGAATAAAATTGCTAAGATTACTATAGACTTTTTCTAACACATTGGAGGCTCTCATGTGTTGAATTCAAAGTAGCAAACTGGACAAAGATTAAGTGGCATCATAATTCAAGATTCATGTGATAAGTTGAAGAGTGAAGTACATTTCTTATTGTCATTGTTTCTTTTTTGAGTTTCCTGCAATTCATTATGTGTTTGATCTATATTAATGATTAAATAGGAATATTACTACAGGACTAGCATTTTTCTCCCTGTTTTTAACTAAGTTACCATTTAAATGTTTTCTGTTGATTTCTGGTGTTAGGAATTCTTCATTGCTCCTACTCCTGTTTGACCCATGCCTCCTTCTTCCATTTTTCGGATCAAAGGATTCTTCATTTCCCTTTATCCCGATCATACCATTTCATCAAAAACCTTTCCCCAAATCTCTGAGGGTTATCTACCTTGCCCTAAATACATTTGTACTCTTTTGGCCTTGCCTTCTAGTACTACTATCTAGACTTAGACTCCATAGCCCAATGGACAAGTAGATCTCTCTCTAGTTTAATCCTAAGTGATTTTTACCCACAAAAACCTTAAAACAAAACAAAATTGTTCTATCATAACTAGCCTAAAACATAAATAAAAAACAAAGATAAATCTTAAAGAGAGAGCCCTCTCTGAACTATAGGAAGGCTAGATCCTATTGTTCCAAGTAGGTTTGTGGTTACCTCGGTAAGTTCTCTCTTGAACTTGGAGAAATTACTGAGTGATAACATAATGGTGACTCCACTGGGGAAACTAACATTTTCTTTAGAAATATTTTACAGCTTCAGATCTGATTTATGATGGTGGACAATGATTAGACACACAAAGGTTAAAATAATCCACCTAGCGACTCCAAATAAATTTCACAATCAAGATTCCATTGGAGGAATGAACCTCAAAGAAAAATATGGAAAGATTAGGCTTTCAACTTGGATCTTAATCTAAGACATTATGTTCTTTCTCATTAAGAAATTTTTTCAATGTATATTGTATTTTATAGAAGATCTTAGATTAGTTTTTAATTATTTTCCTTTAAAGATTGTAAGTAATAATTCTCCTAATATCTTTGAGCAGCTTTCTTCTGAATCCAATGATGATAATTTTCCAATTAAGAAGCCTCAAATAATCAAGACTGATCTTACAATCCCTGTACATATTCCTGTACCATATAAAGTTCCAGATAGATATAAGCCCCTTATTTTACCTCCTATACTCCATGATTTTCCTAAAAACTACTACACACATCTTCCTAGATTTGATGGAGAGAATGGTATCATTGCCCAAAAACATATTCAAGGTTTTGAGAATTATTTGGATTTATTTGAGATTGATGAAGATGATGTTAAAATCAAATTTTTTCTCTTTCTTTGCAAAATAGAATAAAGAGTTGGTTCAAAAATCTGGCTAATGCTAGCATCTCAAATTTCCAACAGTTTATCAAACTTTTCCTTGATAGATGGATAATCAAAGTTAATCCTTTTGTGATCATGGAAGAATATAATCAGTTAAAAAGAGATCCAAATGAAACAATACAACAATTTTCTGACAGATTTAATCAAGTTTATTTTTCAATGCCAGAAAATATTAGACCTCCTCATGATTCAGGTCTCTTGCATTATCCAAGAGCCTTTGATCCATAAATAGAATTTTGGTTAAGATAAAGAGATCCAAAAACACTTGTACAAATGCATGACATTGCAGTTGATGTAGAAGTTAATCTGTAAATCAAATAGGAAAAGTTGAAAGCAGAAGAAAAGGAAAATAAAAACATTGCAGAGGTAAAACTCAACCTTTTGGTAAGAAAACTAGATGAAAGAATACAGAAGATCACTATGAAAGATGAATTTTTTGTTAAAAATCACCTTGATACATTTAGTGAAGAAATAGAAGAGGTTGATAGCCATGAAAAAATTCCTGCTAATTCCAATTATCATAGATCAGAAAATGAATTTACAGATCAATATGTAAAAGAGGAATCTACTGATTTAATATGTATGTTTGATGACATTCCTTCTTTTGATGATTTTCCTAAGTATGATAATTATGATGATATTTATGTTCAAACTCAAGCTAACTTTATAGAGCAATCAGAAGATAGTTTGTGGGATGAGGAAACTCGGTTTTAGCAGCTAGAATACAGTAATCAACCAATACAGATCAGCCATGAAAGTGAGGAAGAAAGAGCAGAAAATGTGGAAATAAGTAAAGACTCTTTGCCTCTTTGTTTTGCTTCATTTCAGTTCATTAGAGACAAATTTCATGCCATTAATAATCAACAATCTTTAGATATTGTTATGGACAACAAAGAAGATAATGAAACTCTTGATCAGGATATTTCAGTTTCACAATTACAATTATCAAATTCCATTGAAATAAATGATCAAATGACACAAGAAAGTTCCATACCACTATGTTTTGAACCATTTCAGCGTTTAAAGGAAATATGGTATAACATATTTAAAGAAAAGGATGAGAAACTTGTTGAAGTTTATGAAGTCCCATGGAATCCTATATGTCATAGGTTGCAGCAATTTTCCCAAGTTTTTCATGATCCAATAGCTGATATGTTGGATATTGAATGCATTCAAAGCATTCCTCTATTAACTAACTATGAATTTCATAATCAAGATGATAAAGGTTTCAACAGTCAAACATTACAATCAGTAGGAATATCATCACAAATATTATCTAAAAGTTTGGAGGGAGATAAAGATGAAAATAAAATTTCAGATTCATGGCATGGAGGCCATCCATAACAGATGTATAGTTGATTAGATCAGCTAAACATCAGTGTATATATTTTGGAAGATCCTTTTGTACAATTTCTAGAGTCAACAAAGGAAATCAAGTATTTCCTTATACTCTCATTTGTTGACAAGTTTCTAATAGGTTGCAGAAGTACAGTTTTGATAATCAACAAGAAAATGCAACAAAATATATCAAAGTACATAATGCTTGAATGGTTGCATTAGCTATTTCATTTTACCTAACCAGAAGTTGGACAGCTGACTAGAGTAAGTAGGTAGGATTTCAGCTTATTTCAGTTTTCAGTTTTCAACTTGTTTGAAGTAATTCATTAAGGTTTGAAGCCAAGGAAAAGGCCCTAAAACATTAATGATTTAGTAGTGTGGTTTGAAGGTTGCAACTCCTTTTAGTCTCAGATCAGATTTAAATTTGCAAAAAAAGGTGTAAATTCAGTTCAAGATTTTTTAGTCACAACATATGCATGTTTGGGATTGGCCCAATGGATCAGGTTACTAGTCAACGGTGTTCTTGACATGTCACAAAGAGATGCCATCCCCATGTGAAGTCGCTGTTAGGGTCCTATAAATATAGGATTCATAATTTGGAATTGACTTATGATAGTCTTGTAAAATATGTACATACCTTGCTTTCTGCAAGTTTTTTTCCCATATTTTGTAAAAAAACAAAAAATTAGAAAATAAAAAAAGAGGGTAAAAGTCCTAAAAGAAAAATCAAAGGACTTAAAATAATATAGTGTTGATCAGCGGTTGTCATTGATGTCAACCCAAGCAGCACCAGGGGATAACCTAATAATGCATGAGAATTTTGACCTACCAAATTAATATATTCTGGGTCAATAATGATTTTGATGGTTTCTACTTGTCAAGATGTTTCCGTTGATATATGGCACGCCATGTAATTCCCCACGGTTTGAGATATATTCATGTTTGAAGTTTGTACCCCCAGTTAATGGGCTAAAACCCCATGGGGTTGGGGCATGGGTCATTGAAAAGTCATAATTAATATTTTTTAAGCTCCTAAAATCCCTCCCACGTTCACTTGTTGAAGCCCCTCTCCACCTAAGCATTTATATAAATTGTGATCCTCATTTCCTCCTTAGGCAAGGGATTTTGTCGTCTGAAACATGGCATCATGGAATTTGCGCTCTAAATTTTTTTCTACAAAGGCTCAAAAGCTGAAATTTTTATGAGGCGAAGCCGAAATCTTGAGGAAGCTTCTGTAAAAATTTCAGATCAAGGTACGCAATGTTTTTGGAGATATGATCTGTGGAAGTCAGGGTTTTTGCAGGCTCTTGAAATTAATCTCAAAGAAGTGACCTTGGTAAATTCGTCATAACTCTCTCTCTGAGTATCGGATTGGAATTCCATAAAAAGTGATAGATAGTGCACAATATTTATTTTTCACTCTATCAATTTTAGAGCCAAATGAAGAAACAGTGACACGTGGCATGCCGTACAAGTGCGCTCTGCTGAAACAGTCCATAATTAGGGCATTGTGAGAGATTGGGTATAACTCTCTCTTGAAGAATCTAAATTGGGTTAGGCCTGTGGAATTGGAAATATGGCTCAGAGGACTACTACAAGACCAAAAATCAGATATTGAGGATCTGAAATAACAAAGATACACCAGATTCAATATCGAGCTCCTAGAAGGAAAGAAAAAGCTAGATCATGTGTTGTGAAGGGTTGCAAAGGACCAGGATTTCTACGGCAGCAAAGAAAATCAAGGTGCGGTAGAGGGTAGCATGATAAGAGCAGAAACAAAGGTGCATAACAACAGCAAGAAGTTCATCATATGAAGTCTTCAAGTGGGCAGCACTGCATACAATCATTGTAAATGTATCATTGTACTTAGTCATTATAAATACATTATTGTACAAATTGTACTAGTGTCTATCTACCAAGGGTTGAAGAGGAAGTGTTGGGAGGTCTAGCATCATCATTAGGTGGTTGTATCAAAGTTTGGGTTATGGTCTAGTATATCTTTTTCTTCTGCATCATTCTATATCATTGTAAAGTGGACCATTTTCCCTGGTACGGGAGTCCATTCTTCTTTTATTCTTCTATAGGGTGGTAGGGTGGTGCTAGGGTGAGTTGTAGCTCATTGGGTGTTGGGGCATCCATTCAATTGACTACTGAAGAATCTTGGGCGTTGGAGCGTCCATCCAGTGGGAGCTGGAGAAGAATGTTTTTCTAGATTCTAGGAAGTTGGAGCTTTATTTTCAATTGGAGTTGAATATTAAAGAATTATTAGAAAAGCATTAGGTGGTTTTTGTCCCGAAGTGGGTTTCCACCTTAAAAAATGTGTGCATTTGTGTTCCTCTTGTTTGTTTCTATCATTGTACAAACACTGATAATAATTGAAGATTAACTAATGCTCTAATTGAAAGGAATACTGATTCACCCCCCCTCTCAGTATTTCCAACAATTGGTATCGGAGCTTGGTTCCTTCAATAGCAGTTTAACAGCTGGAAGGAGGTCATGGAGCATACCAAGAATGGTGTACCTCTATTCAATGAAAATAATTATGCACTCTGGAAAGGAAGAATGGAGTTCTATCTCTTGGCGCAAGGTTACAAAGTATGGGACACTGTTCAAAATGGATTTACATCAACCGCGGATGAACAAGGTAAGAAGAATTTGGTAAATGATGCAAAAGCAAAGAATATTATTATCAGTGGACTTAATGAATCTGCTTATCATAAGGTGTTGGGTTGTAAAACCACCAAAAATGTATGGGACAAGCTTGAGAATATATATGCAGGTGACTCAAATGTCAAAGAAGCAAAGCTTCAAATCTATAGAGAAAAATTTGAGCAACTCAGAATGAAAGAAGATTGCAACATTGCTGCATACTTCCAATATGTTGATGAAATAACCAATACTCTGGAAGGATTGGGAGATCCAGTTGACGAGAAGACTATTATACGGAAAATTCTTAGAACGTTACCAAGGAGATTCAACCCAAAGGTATCGGTCTTAGAATACAGTGCAAATCTGGACAAACTCAGCAAGGAAGAATTACATGGAGTTCTCATAGCATATGAAATGAGACTTGATGAAGAAAAGGGTACTTTAAATATTGAAACTGCGTTCGTTGCATCTAAGAAAACCAATAAGGAAAAACAACCTTCAATTGAAATGACATGCACCTGCAAGTGTGAAGAAAAGGGAGATGATGGAGAAGGTCTTTCAGATGAAGAATATGCTTACTTTACAAGAAAATTAAAACCTGGTAAGGGAAAATTCAAAGGTAAACTTCCATTGATATGTTTTGGTTGTGGTGAGGTTGGGAATTTCGTAGCAAAATGTCTGAACAAAAGTGATGGAAACTCAAAAGGAAAGAAAGGCTTTAAGAAATTCAACCAGAAAGGTAAAAAGAAAGGATCCAAAAGGAATTTCTCTCTAAAGAAGATAGCTCATCATCTGATGAAGAAAGTGACAGCAAAGAAGAAGCCAATGAGAAAGTATTGTTTATGGCCAAGCACAATAAACAAGAAGTATCAAACAATGAAGAAGAAGGGTTGACCATAGAAGAATTTTATGAGGAGGCAATCAAGCTTATAAAAGAGCTCAATGCTGAGAAGATCCATTCCAATACTCTTAAAGAACAAGTTCAAGGTCTCAAAATTGAGGTTGAAGAACACAATTGTATTGAAGAGTCACTTCAAAAGAAGTTGGAAGAAAGCAACCGAGAAAGGGAAGCATTAGAAGCTGAAGTAGTCTCGCTGCGTAAGGAAGTGAAGAAGGGAAAAACTGTCCAAAACTATGCCAACAACTCAAGGGCATTGGAAGAACTCATCAAAAATCAACAATCTTACAATGACATAACTGGCCTCGGTTACAAAGAAGAAGAAGCAGGACCTTCCACAACAAAATAAAATGAACCTATGAGATCCGACATACATGTAGACTTCATTGGACAAGATTTGCAAGCACATCCTTGGAAGACGATTCCTCGACGAAGATTTTCATCCAGGTACCAACATATTTTTCATGGCTATTGTTATTCATGTGGAAAATTTGGTCATAAAGCTGTAGAATGTCGCACGTACGCTAGGAACCAACACAATTCCAAGATATTATTCAAATATGAACCTCCCATGGCTCAACGAAACATCAATATATTTGACCATTCGAGAAATAATATGGAATGTTACAAATGTCAAAAATTTGGACACATAGCCAGAGACTGCAGACTTTAAAATCCTCCAGAAGAATCTTCGAAGCCATAGAATGAACGAACATGGAAGAAGAAGAAGACTGATAAGTGTGCTCTCGCTCTCAAGGCTCAAAAAATGAAAGATGTGTGGTAAGTTGACAGCGGTTTCTCAATGCATATGACTGGAGATAGAAGGAAATTTATATCTCTGAAAGAGAATAAGGATGGAACCATATCATTTGGAAATGATGGATCTTCAAATGTTATAGGATAAGGTACCGTCACTTTCCGAAGCAAAGATGTTATAGCCAAGAATGTTCTATTGGTAGAAAACATGAATCATAATCTGCTCAATGTTGGACAAATGTGTGATCAAGGATACACAATGCTATTCAACTCCACAAAATGTGAAATCACAAAAGGCAGGTATGGTAAAATTGTGGCTACATCAAGTCGAGCTCCAAATGACATATATGTTCTAGATGAAGCAAGTAAAGCATGTCTACTAGCTAAAGAAGATGAAAGATGGTTATGGCACAAATGAATGGGTCACATAAAATTTGACAATCTTGTCAGGATAAGCAAAAAGGAAGTAGTACGAGAAACACTGAAAATCTCAAAAACTTCCAACACACTATGTGAGGCATGTTGGCATGGCAAGCAGACAAAAGTCCAATTTAAAACAAAATAACACTTTGCATCTCATCCATTGGAATTGATACATACTGAACTATGTGGTCTTGTGAGAACAAAAGGCTTAGACGGAGAATTATATTTCATGTTAATGATAGATGACTATACCAGGATGACAGTCGTCAGTTTCCTAAAGAAAAAATCTGAATCATTTGAGTGCTTTAAGATCTACAAGGAGTTGGTTGAAAATGAAACTGATTTGAAAATAAAGTGTTTAAGATCAGATAATGGTGGAGAATTCACTTCCAAATTATTTCAGAAATACTGTGATGAAAATGGAATAAAAAGGCAATTTTCAACAGCACGAACACCTCAGCAAAATGGAGTTGTTGAAAGAAAGAACATAACCGTACAGGAAATAGGTAGAACAATGTTGAAGGACTCAAAATTGGATGAAAAATTCCGGGTTCAAGAAATTGATACGGAAGTCTTCATTATCAACCGAAGTCTTCTAAAAAATAATTGCAACAAGACTCCATCTGAATTATGGAAAGGAAAACCAGCTAATGTAAAATATTTCAGAATCTTCGGAAGCAAATGTTATATCAAAAGAGAAGATCAAAATTTGGGTAAGTTTGAATCACATGTTGATGAAGGTATCTTTGCTGGTTACTCACGCAAAAGAAAGGCCTATAAATGCTATAATCTAAGACGAAAATAGATAGTGGAGAGCATAAATGTTACATTTGACGAAGATGGTGTTCTAGCGAGTAATGATGAGGATCTAGAATCTTTGAAACTTGAGACAGAGGCTGAAAAAGACACAGATAAAATTGTAGAACAAGAAGCAACTATCAACGAGGAAGAAGCAAACAATGATCATTAAGATATACCAGAACAACAAAAAGAAGCTCCTCCAAGGAGAACAAAAGAGTGGATTCAAAAGAACCATCCATCAAATCAAATCATTGGTGACATAAATGAAGGCCGACAGCTTCGTTCATCACAACAAGCTCACATTGCTTTTCTAGCAACCTTTGAGCCTAGTAGTTTTGAGGAAGCCAGCCAAAATAAACATTGGGTAGCAGCTATGAATGAAGAATTCGATCAAATTGAGAAGAAGAACACTTGGGAATGAGTTCCACGACCAAAAGATAAAAATCTCATTGGGACTAAATGGGTGTTCAAGAAAAAATTGAATGAAGATGGGCAGGTTACCAGAAACAAAGCAAGATTGGTTTGCAAAGGCTATGCACAAGTGGAAGGAATTGATTTCGACGAAACATTTGCACCAGTTGCCAGACTGGAAGCCATCCGAATTTTTCTTGCCTATGCATGTTCAATAAAAATCAAAGTCTACCAAATGGATGTTAAGTCAGCATTTCTGAATGGAGAATTAGAGGAAGAAGTTCACATCGAACAACCTGAAGGTTTTCTACTATCACAAAAAGAAGACTATGTCTGCAGGTTAATGAAGGCTCTATATGGTCTAAAGTAGGCTCCCAGAGCATGGTATGCTCTTCTTGATGGATATCTA
The DNA here is from genome assembly GCA_034641835.2 of Pinus albicaulis. Lineage (NCBI taxonomy): Eukaryota > Viridiplantae > Streptophyta > Pinopsida > Pinales > Pinaceae > Pinus > Pinus albicaulis. The sequence continues at coordinate 424,837,318 of CM076571.1, forward strand.
TGTCAACAAGGGTTCAAGAAAGGTATTATTGATAGCAATCTTTATGTACAAATAGATAAAGATAATTTAACAATCGTTGAGGTATATGTGGATGATATAATATTTGGTAGAAATGATGATCAACTAAGTAAGAAATTTTCTACAAAGATGCAAAGTGAGTTTGAGATGTCTTTACTTGGTGAGATGACATACTTCTTAGGGCTTCAAATATCTTAGCAAGAGAAAGGAATATTTATATGTCAAGCCAAGTACATCAAGGAAATGCTCAAGAAATTCAAAATGAAAGACTGCAAATCCGTCCTTACTCCGATGGTAACAGGTTGCAAATTGAGCATAGACGACTCATCTAAGTATGTGGATCAGAGGTTGTACAGATCTATGATTGGTAGTCTTCTATATGTAACAGCCTCTCAGCTAGATGTTATGCAAATAGTTGGACAAGTAGCAACATTCCAAGCAGCACCAAAAGAATCACATATTATTTCCATCAAAATAATTCTTTGATATCTAATGGGCATAGAAGAATATGGCTTGTAGTATCCCAATGGTAACAATCTCATTATTCAAGCCTTTATAGATGCAGATTGGGTAGGAAGCGTTGATGATCGTAAGAGTACTAGTGGATAAGCACTCTATCTAGGTGGTTGTCTCGTATCATGGTTAAGAAAAAAGAAAACTTCAATCTCATTATCTATAGCGGAAGCAGAATACATTGCAGCGGCATCATGTTGTACTCAAGTCCTTTGGATGAAACAAACTTTGCAAGATCTTCAAGTACAATTCATTGAGCCTATACCCATATTCTGTGAGAACACTAGTGCCATCAGCATCTCCAAGAATCCTGTCATGCATTCAAAAACAAAACACATTCTGATCAAATATCATTTTGTTAGAGAACAAGTCACTGAAAAGAATATCAAACTTGAGTATGTTTGTACAAAAGAAAAAATTTCTGATATCTTCACTAAACCTTTACCTCATGAAGAATTTGAATATCTTCGTCAAAAGCTTGGGATTCACCCAAGTTCTCATTAGATTACAGGTTTGTAGGATAGTTATGTTTCAGCGGGAGTGGAAGTGTGTACAGGTTCGCAGGATGGCTGTGTTTCAGGGGGATTTACACTTTTCCATTGATGTCAAAGGGGGTGAGAATGTTGTAGGAAGAGGTGTCATGATCGCAAGGGGATTACTTGTGTTGCCATCAATGCCAAAGGGGGAGATTGTTGATCAACAGTTGTCATTGATGTCAACCCAAGCAACACCAAGGGATAACCCAATAATGCATGGGAATTTTGACCTACCAAACTAATATATTCTAGGTCAATAATTATTTTTATGGTTTCTACTTGTCGAGATGTTTCCGTTGATATATGGCATGCCATGAAATTCTTCACGGTTTGAGAGATATTCATGTTTGAAGTTTGTACCCCCAGTTAGTGGGCTAAAAACCCATGGGGTTGGGGCATGGGTCATTGAAAAGTCATAATTAATATTTTTTAAGCTCCTAAAATCCCTCCCATGTTCACTTGTTGAAGCCCCTCTCAGCCTAAGCATTTATATAAATTGTGATCCTCATTTCCTCCTTGGGCAAGGGATTTCGCCATCTGAAATAGGTCATCATGGAATTTGCGCTCTAAATTTTTTTCTACGAAGGTTCAGAAGCTGAAATTTTTATGAGGTGAAGTAGAAATCCTGAGGAAGCTGCTGTAAAAATTTCAGATCAAGGTGCGTAATATTTTTGGAGATATGATCTGTGGAAGTTATGGTTTTTGCAATCTCCTAAAATTCATCTCAAAGAAGTGACCTTGGTAAATCCTTCATAACTCTCTCTTTGAGTATCAGATTGGAATTCTATAAAAAGTGGAGGATAGTGAATAGTATTTAATTTAGCTAAATGAAGAAACAATGACATGTGGCATGCCATACAATTGAGCTCTGCTGAAACAGTCCATAATTAGGGCATTGTGAGAGATTGGGCATAAATATTTCTTGAAGAATCCAAATTGGGTCAGAAGTGTGGCATTGGAAAGATGACTTAGAGGAATACTACAGGACCAAAAATCAGATATTGAGGATCTGAAATAACATAGATACACCAGATTCAATATCGAGTTCCTAGAAGGTAAGAAAAATATAGATCATGTGTTGTGAAGGGTTTCAAAGGACCTGACTTTCTATGGCAGCAAAGCAAAGCAAGGTGCAACATAGGGTAGCATGACAAGAGCAGAAACCAAGGTGCATAATAGCAGCAAGAAGTTCATCATATGAAGTCTTCAAGTGGGCAGTACTGCATATAGTCATTGTAAAGGTATCATTGTACTTGGTCATTGTAAATACATTATTGTACAAATTGTACTAGTGTCTATCGTCCAAGGGTTGAAGAGGCAGTGTTGGGAGGTCTAGGATCATCATTCGGTGGTTGTATCAAAGTTTGGGTTATGGTCTAGTATATATTCTTCTTCTGCATCATTCTATATCATTGTAAAGTGGACCATTTTCCCTCGTACGAGAGTCCATTCTTCTTTTATTTTTCTATAGGGTGGTAGGGTGGTGCTAGGGTGATTTGTAGCTCATTGGGTGTTGGGACATCCGTTAAGTTGACTACTAAATAATCTTGGGCGTTGGAGCGTCCATCCAGTGGGAGCTAGGGAAGAATGAGTTTCTATATTCTAGGAAGTTGGAGCTTTATTTTCAATTGGAGTTGAATATTAAAGAATTATTAGAAAAGCATTAGGTGGTTTTTGTCCCGGAGTGGGTTTCCACCTTAAAAACTGTGTGCATTTGTGTTCCTCTTGTTTTCTGCTATCATTGTACAAACGCTGATAATAATTGAAGATTAACTAATGCTCTAATTGAAAGGAATACTGATTCACCCCCCCCTCTCAGTATTTCCAACATATAGACCCCAAAAGAAAAGGATGAAAATAAAACATGAAAGTGTGCAAGTCCAAATACCACTACTTTTTACTTTTTTGCAAATGATTATGGCAGAGTGTCAATAAATGCCATAATCGATGATGAGTTAAACTGTTTAATCTTGACTTGTCATGCTATCAATTTTCATGTTCTAGATAGTGAATAAAGATTAGTCAGACAATTTAATCCTGACTAATCAGTAGATAGGTAGAGAATAAAGAGGATCTCATCAATTTAATCTAATCCCTTGGATGATATAAGATATATTTAGATAGTTTTTTATGCTTTTCAAAAGAATAAAATGTTTCAAGGTAGCAAGCTCAAGTGCACCTGCAAAATGGAAGAAAAAATGTTAGATTAAAGTTGGGTAGGTAGAAAGAAGTGGGAAGAAGCTTGTAAATATTTATCACCAGGTAAAAATAACAAATGTAATCTAATACATAATAATCATTAAAAATTAGATATCTAGCAGATCAAGGAGTACCATAATATTTGCACAAATTATTAGACAAATATAGAAAGAAAACATCAGATTTTTTATTAATGAATATAAAAGAGAGATCTTACAACCCAGACCTTGATGTTGGAGGCCTCCCTTTGCTGAAAATTTGAGTCCTTCATTGAACCTCTAAAGCATCCATTCTCTCGAATAGCTTAGAAGTTATCATAGTACACGAATGTAAAGGGAATGAGAGTTTAGACCAGCCGAACAATGATCAACCAGTAGTGGAAGGATGAGGACAAATTTATAGGAAGGGAGAAGAGGTTGGGAGCCCATGAAAGGAAGAGGAAGGTCCACTTTCTAAGGGATAAACCCCCATGGGAAAGCTCTAAAATCATATATATCGACCCTATCACCACCTTTTAACAACCAAATCGCCACCATGGAACTTCTAGGGGTCAAAGCTTATCTTAAATTTGAGGATACACTGCCAGAAAGGGATCAACATGGTTTTCCAAGAAATAAGGGCGTTGACAATGCTAATCCATAATTTTCAACCTGCCATCAACATGAGTAGGCCACTAGAAAATGTGCTGACAAAAAAAACTAGGTTTTTGACCAATTTCCTTCAGTGATCTTCCAAGGAAGTTTTATTTGAGTCTTTAGGGGATGTATTTACAATTTTTTTTTGGGTGGAAACATTGTGCATGGTCTGTCGCGAGGCACTTTAGGATCAAGGATGGGAAGTGAGCATGGTGACAAATTACTATGTAACATATGCCCCCTAAAGCATGAAGTCATAATAGGGAGTGATGGCTGAAATTCTTTATGAACCAAGGCAAAGAACTCAGATCACTACCAGGAAACCTGCCAAATCAAACATAATACAATATATGACATCTCTGTTATGAATATGCCTAACCACATAAATCTGCACTAGGAATCAAATAATACATGAACCCACAACATGGTCACAACCATTCATTTAAACAGATCATATAAATGGATCTTGTCGCATGGACGCAGCCATCTGTATAGATAGGATCATGTATACAATCATGAATACTCAATAACTCCCCATAGCCTGAATCAAAATCAGATGTGATCTAGGGTCTTCACCACAATCTCAATCAACATAATGTATGAATCTAGCCATGTGAATAGATGTCTTGATGTTGAACATGGTAGAAACCACCTGATTACCACCCAATAATTAAAATCGTTAACATGCCTGAGAGAAGCCACCAATAATGACGATGGCCCTCAAGGTACAACAACACAATCTAAAAGTGTGAATAAATGTGTTGAAGTCAAACGCTTGTAGAATATTTCGATCAAAGGCAAATTATGTGAACTTGTCATTGAACACAAATAATTTTCCATTGATGCATGCAAGCTCTAAGGTACTGAAAATAAATTTCTAAACCACCTTCTCGGATAAAGAGTTGAAGTCGATAGGAAGGGATTCGTCGAAGGAGGGCCATAATGATTCCCACATCATCAACACGAAACAACAAATATCTCAGGATGATAGGAGTGATTGAAGATTGTAATAGAGGAGGTTATATAGGCGAAGGATGTTTGACTATAATGAAAAAAGGACTTCTCTTGAACATATTGGCAACAGGACTTTGGAGTGTGGCAGAACTTGACTCAAATGGGATCATAGGTCATGATGAAAAAAATGGTGATTGAATAGGAGGAAAATGGATTTCCCAAACCCGCAGAGGCAAAATGACGAATGAAGAATATCCCCAACTCAACACGAAGTGCAGACAAGTGTCATGTTCAAGAGCGACAAGCTGCCTAAATACACATAGGATGTTCACTTTCAAATTTCCACCGTTATTGATAACATTTACCTCTTTATTTCTGATAGCCAACATGAATAGGATAGCATATGCTGAGCATGTAATTTCATTCTTTGAATGAATCCATCCTAGTAATTTTAACGAGCACAAGGAAGGAGGAACTTGGTCTCGTCATGGTCACAAGTCTTTCATCGTGTAATTTTTAACGAGTCCAACGGAAGAGTAAATCGGTGTTTTTTCGTGTTTAAGGAGTTTGAAAAAGAAATGAAAAATAAAAATCCATCATGTCCCTTTTCGTAAATCGTCTCTCGAATCCAGAAAGGTAGAAAACAATACCCGAGCAAACATCTTGACCATGTTCAATCAAGGTATTCCTTTTTCGTAAATAGTGAATCTCAACCCGAAATAGGGGTAAACATATATTGAGACCACGTCAATTCATTTAATTTAACGAGTACAAAATGACAAGTACTTGGCAATCTTTTCATTTTTTGAGAGTAAGAAAAGATCTGAAATTTTACTCCAGATGGGTTCCCTTTTCGTTTATTCTCACCAAGTCTAAAAAAGAGATAAAATAAAACTCGTTTGCATCGTAAATAATCATCAACAGTTTAAAGGTCCTATTACTGCACAGAAAATGACAAAAATCGTTGGTATCAAGGAAAAATAATAAAATAATGGCGAAAATATCTTCAGAAATATATAAATAGACGAAAAGTAAATTCATTTTCACCTTTATATTTTGAGTAAATTGTAGAAGTGCATTTTACCCCTTTTTCCTTTGAACTTCATATCAGTGGTGTAATCGATCCAGGACACCATTTAGTGATCCTTCAATTACAAGTAAGATATCAAACTCTCCTCTTCATTTTAATTCCATTATTTATTTTTTTATCTTGGAAATTTATAAATGGAGGGAGGATTTCAAATTTAAATTTTGCTTCCAATTAGCACGGGTTAGAGCTATCAAACCCGTGCTAGTCTCTCTTAGCTCGTTAGGGCAGCACGCCATCAGTGCCAAATCAATTCGGATAGACGCGCTGAAAGCGAGGAGGAATTTTAAATGATAATTCTACCCATTTCAAATGGATTGTTCCAAAAACTACTTCGGTGAAAGCTCCTAAAATGTCAATTAAACATGTTTTGCAGGTGATTTCAGTGAAGATGGTCATTGAATGGAAAGAAAGAGGCCATGAGGTGGAAGACCATCAAGCACTCCAAGACCCAAATTGCATAAATGAATTGCGTAATTGTGGGTTGATGAAACTAAACATCAAGTCTAAGATCTCAGCTGGAGCTACTTCAATATTTGATTGGACTGTGGAATGTAGATTTCCAAATATTAATAATTGGAGACCAAGAACTAGAGTTAGATTTCACGAACATCTACTTCATTGCATGCTTATCCAGGAGAGGGGAGAGAATCCAACTCTCTGGAGCTTGCGCCAGAGGTGAGAGTACCATTATGCTCATTCAGAGATATTGTCTCGGGGCTAAGAAGACTAAGAGCTAAAAGATAGAGATATACTCCATCAAGGTTCTTCCCTTACACATGATATTATAGTGCATGACTCAAGTGGCTAGACCTGAGGCATTGCATGAGGCACTGAAGTCCCAATTACAATACGCAGTGGGTTGTCTGGCTCCTACTATGTTGAACTAGTACGAGTGGTTATTGGTTATTGGGGTTATTGGTCGGGTGAAATAGTTTGGGTATGGGTCCATCTTGGTTACCTTATTTTTGGAGAGGGTACCTTTGTTTCAGTATCAGTGGTTGGAGATCTATGATTCAAACTCGAGGGACCCGAGGCTGATGAGGTGGTGTAAAATCATGCCCCGTCAAGGTTGGGGCCAGCAAATGCATTTTCCAACAGTGTTTTTCAGCTGATTGTGACGTCAAATCATCGTGGTTGAGGACTATGCGTATGCAGGCATTAACTTCAAGGGAGACCCAGATCTGCCCATTCCACCAAGTACATAGTGGACTGATGCAGGTAAAATAAAAATTGAACATTTTTTACTTTTTGTATTTTTTTTGTCTTGTATTCTGAGATCTAAAATTATGATGTTTTTACTAATGTGGGTCCTCAGAGACCACCAAGCATGTTACCGATTGCGAGGAGGGTAGCTCGCCCATTGGAGGACACTCCCTATGAGGAGGGAGTAAACCCATTATCCGAGATAGAGTGAAACTTGGTAGCCCTCATGAGAGGCATATGAGAGTATGCTACATTTGATGATATTCCTCTTTGCTTTCAGAGGCATACAAGCAAGGTTCCAGGTAGACTACTTCGCTTACTGTAGCAAGTGATCCGAGCGGTCACCTATTAACATGAGCACCATGTGGGTGGATAGTAGCCCTTTGTTTACATTTTTGTACTAATGTAGGCTCAGAGAGATATTTTTATCACATAACACATATTTTTTGAGGTTTTTATGTAACATACTTGACAGAATCGATATATATATATATATATATATATATATATATATATATATATGCATGTTTCTACGGTTACTTATGTATCATAATGATGTATTGGTTTTTACATGTTGCGCAGATGTCTATCTAACACATTATTTGCTAATGCATCTGTTAATGTGTTTAAACGTCTTGGAATATGTTGATATGCAATAAAATCAAAATGCCTTTCCAATAATCGAACATGCAAATACATACGCAAAATTTGAGGATTTCGCACAGAATAATGGCCATTTAACTGTAACACAATGAGTTTTGAGTCTAATTTAACAACCAAATCTATAATCCCAAGATCAATTGCATCCAATAATAGCTTGATAACCGCACTATATTCCAGAATATTGTTATTTGTTTGACCCAAACAAATACCTTGCAAATTAATCAGCTAGCCATCAGGGGAAAAGAGTGCCCATGTTGTGGAAGTTATGTTCCGTGTGCTACGGAAAGGACCATCAGAAAAATCGACGTAATGAATCGACCACATCTGAAAACCAAGTGTAACACAAGGTGAGCAGAGGAAACATGTCTGCAAAGTAAACAAGCACACCAAAAATCCAATAAAATCACACTAATGAATAAAAATTAATGTACAAAGCATCAAACTTATGATCAAGTGTAATACTTCTTTAGATAGAGTCCATTTTGGGGCTCATCCAATTGGGTGCCTAAAAGTGCCATATCATAGGCACCTCTTTTCAATACACGTTGAATGATATAAGGCCCGTGCCACATTGGCTCGAGCTTCCCGACTCCCAATTTATCGTGGCCTTGGTCGTAAAGGAGGACCAAGTCACCTTCATATAAAATGTGAGGATTGACAAATTTGTCATTTTGAACCTTAACTTGTCTTTTTTATGCTTCAATGACTAAAGCAACAAGTCTTCAGGTCTCATCAAGACACTCGAGGTAAAGCAAAGGTTCCTCTTCTGACGAAGTACCAATAAGTAGTTTGACGGCTAGCTTCAAAGAAGGAATTTTACACTCGATCGAGAGTGTGGCCTATAGACCAAACACCAATTGGAATGGTACAAATCTAGTGGAAGTCTTAGCAGAAGTTCGGTAAGCCCATAGAGCTGAGAAGAGCATGAGATGCCAATCTCGTTTGTGTTTCCCAATGGTTCGTTGAAGAATGGTTACTAAGACTTTGTTAACAGCTTCAACCTGGCCATTGGCTTGTGGATAATAAGGGGTGGAGTTATCGTGATGTAACCCCAACTAAGCAGCGAGCTATGTCATTATACGATTTTGAAAATGAGAGCCATGTGATGGGCCTCTAAATTAGACATAAATTAAGGCCCATATAACCTTTCTTAGGCCCATCTACCTTTCTTATGCACATAAAAAGATATATTAAATCTATCATTCTGCACTTAATATTGTTTTCTTATGATTTAATATGTTCTTAGGAATTTTTAAAGGTAATTTCATATTTGTGCCTAATATTGGTTATTTTTGTAGAATATTGTGAAAATATTTGGCAGATTATGCAGATTTGGAGAGGGAGATAATTTAGGGACTTGCTCCCTGCCACTGGAAAATCAATATTGATGAATATGTTGTGGTTCCTGTGATTTGGTAGATTTGGCAATACCAAATGACAAGACAACATCAGACCACTTTGGGATCTCAGGATCTAGCCCTCCTCGATCCAGAGAGGGATCTCTCTATAAGGTAAAGAAATAATGTATCTTTAAAGGTCAATTTAAGGTGTTAGGCTAGTTATGGAGTACAAGGGTTTTTGTTTTGTTTTGTTGTTTGTTTGGTTGAGAAACATGAAAGAAGGGTCCAGTGTAAGGTAAAGGAATGAGTAGAGAAGGATTTTGGCAATGGGGATAAAATTCAAAGAGAACACAAGTCCATTGGGGAATGGGGTCATAAAAGGGTTTACTTGCAATTCAAATATCCAAGGCTTTCAAATGGCTAGTCATCTAAAACAAAGGATCTCTTAAGATGATAGTATGGGATGAAACAATAAGGAAATGAAAGGGAATGACAAGGAAAAACTTCCAAGGTGACCACTACGGAGTAAGTCTAGGGATAGGACATGCCTTATACCTCTATGATCCTAACTCATAATGAGGGTAACTCTGAAGACAACAATCTAGCAGTCCTCCTGACTACTTTTAGTCAATAGAAAACATTTAAGGTCAAACACAGAGTGAAGTCTAAGATCAGAGAAAGAATTTTAACCTTCTCTGCTTTGGCATTCAACTCAAAGGGATCTTAGAAAGGTTAAATGTTGGAAAGGGAACTTAGGGGACAAGAATAATCACTAAATCTCCCTATTCTCCTTTTCTTTCAGCAAAACCAAACAAGAACATCTAAGCAACAAACTCTAAATTCATACATCAGTAAGCATGGACAAACCAACTTCTATACTGGTTAAATTATGTTGAATTTTTTCTAAGATACACAATTAGCAGAAAACATAAAAATAAGAAAATGTAGTAAGCATTAGGGTACTTGCAGCAGTATATCCTAAGCTAAATTTAATATTTTCTTATTATAGAAAATGAAACATGATGTAAAACAGAGGGAAACAATAACAAAGAAAGAACACATCACCATTGATTTAGATCAGGATCCAATGAACATGCTTTTCATATTAGTAGAGCAAAACCAGTTACATACATTCTTGTCCAATAGCTTGATATCATCCAGAAATCATCTCCCAACCTATTTACAACTACTACTCACAGAACTCTAACTCAGTGAAACAACTTACAATTAGCGAATTTCCAACAACCAACTAACCAACATTTACAATGTATTTCTCAAGGGTTCTTATAGGTGAAAAAGTGATAGTAGTGGTAGATAGAACTTAAATGACGCATTACAACAGAGGGAGAGGTGTCTATGAAGCCCATTCTGTTTAATATCCCTGCATGAACTTTCAGTACCCTTTGGCTGAACTAGGGGTCTTCGACAGATTGATAATAACTTCATGGGTATGTTCTTGGAGGTACTTTTTTGGCTGTAGTACTCTGTTTTATCTTCTGTGACAATTAAGGTGAATATTTTGTCTTTCAGGTCCTCCATACTTCATAACCAATGCACTGACAGTTCTAGGAGCTTTTTGTCAGAATAATAACTGTTATGGGCTCGATTGACGCATGGAGAATGCTGTGGGAATTGGTCCTTCTTAGGAAAAGAACATTCTGCTGACATTAAAACATTGACTGTGATGGTCCTTATGTGCCAGAGGTCACTATGACTGTGACTGTGAAGACTGTATGGATTCATCACCACTAAAACCCACAAAAAATGAAAAACACGTTATGAAATCCATGCGGGCTCGGTTAGACTGCTTACAAAGGCTCTGGGGGCGGAGGAGAAGCGAGGAAAGATCGTGATTTGCAGCGGAAAATGGGTGAAAATCATGGCGGGAGGTGAAAACAGGAGCAGATGAAGGTTGAGTGCGAGGTGAGTTGTGGACCATTGGATTAGATCAATCAATGGTGATCTATGGTTGAGATCTGTCAATGAAGTCGTTTAGAAGGTTAGATGGATGGTGGATGAATGAAGGCGAGATCAAATGTGGGCCGTTAGATTAGAACGATCAACAGTGGGGATCGCCTGGTGGAATAACTTGGGAGGATAGATGAAACGTAGGTGAACGGGGATATGATATGATATGAGCCGTTCGATCTCAGAGATCGACAGCTGGGATTAAAAGCCAATGTTGCGTTGCGGAGGGCGGTAAGGCGGAAAAACAGAATGTTTTTCGCGCGGAAAAAAGGGGAAAGCGGAAATTCCCCCAAAAACGCGATTCCACTTAGTGAGTGATGCGTGGAAAATGAAAACCACCTATTTCGCATAATTTCGGAACGTTAATCCCTGGGCACAAATTTTTTGCGAAATCATGTGTCGGCCGTCGAATCTCTCAGTTTTGATCAGACAGTGTAGGTTGCGTGTGATGGGAGGTAAGATGCATGAGAAAAAAGGTGTGTAGGGCCCGGATGATGTGTGATGGCTTGGCGCGCAATGGGGAGGCATCGGGCTATCAGGTTAAATCCTAACCGTTGGATTTCTCAAATGGACGGTCGAGATTAAGAGATGGAGCGGAAGTGTTTCAAAGGGGAGAGAAAGGTTTTGAGGGTTTTATAAGCGGAGGTTTGTGCTTCTAAGTGCCCGATTGTGGGGCTATAGTTATATGAGGAAAGGGGCTACAACTATAAGCCCACAAAGGCTTAACTCCTTCATAGTGAAAAAAGGGTGTTTTAGGCCAAAAACAGGGATTTTTAGGCCAAAGGAGGGGTTCTGATAGGTACAAAGGAGGATTTTAAAACCAAATAAAGGGAACTATAAGGTTTAAAAATGGGGTTTTGATGATTTAGAGGTTTAATGAAGGGTTTTTAAGAGTTTTTGTGAAGGGAATAAATATGAAAATGGGGAATTTTGTGAGAGTGAAATGGAGAAAATGGAGGCCTCTTTGAGAGTAGTTTCTTTCACAAAAAATAGAGTTATTTAATGGAAACAACAGTGAATATTTCTCTAAAGGGTGGAGGATACATGAAGGCTTCAAAAATGATATATTTTCAAGGGAAATGTTTCTCTTGAAGACTTAGAAACATATTTAGCCACATGTTTGCTATGCAAAATTTTTATAGGTGGCTAACAGTGGCTCCACATGGGGATGGCATCTTCTTGAAGGTGTCAAGAATCTCAGAAATAATCTTTGGAAGTAGGCCAGAGCCTAGTACTTGACCATCTTTCTTTTCTTTGATCAGCTGCTGCAAACATGATGGATATTAAATCAGCAAAAAACATTTTCCCAAACAACTACCTACCCATCCTACTGTCCTAACATTTTTTCTCCAAGGTGCATTTAGACTTGCATACCTTCTTCATCATTATTTTTTATTGAAAGTAGAAAAAATAATACAATTCTACCCTTATTTCTCGATGAGACCAGATTAAACAGTTGGACTCATAGCTTCTCTACCTAAACTAATATCTTCTAGGATTAAAATGTCTGACAAATTTTCATTCTCTACATTCTAAAACAGAAATTTAAATACAGACAAACCAGGATTAGACTGTTTAATTTGATGTGGGTCCATGGCATAAAGACAAGTTTCTCATGGACTGAACTTTGCAGAAATTTGAAACAAAATTGTGAAGGCTTGAAATTATGAAACTTAAGAGCATCCTTCCTTCTTCTTGTGACACAGATTTTGAGCTTGTTAGAGTCATCTTTCTTTCTTTATTTCAGCTCTGGTTTTGATATTGTTAGAGTTGTTTCTTCTTCATTTCTTTGCTGGTTCAAGTTTTGAGCATGTTAGAACCAACCTTTCACTTTCCCTAGCTCAGGTTTTGATCTAATTGAGCCATTCTTTTGGAACTTCATAGGTTCAAGATTTGAGCTTGTCTGAACCTTTCCTTTCTATTTTTTTGTATTCTTTTTCTTTCTTTTCAAAACAAAAAAAGCAGTGGTATTTACAATGGAAGTGAAAAATCTAAAATTGAACTTCAGCAGAAATAATGCTTGAGCATCTTGCCATTGATAGGACCGCCAAATAGATTTTTACCATCTAATTCTTGTAGAAAGAATGCATTGGGACCAATGGCAGACTGGATGATGTAAGGGCCTTGCCATAAATTGTCAAATTTTCCATGCTTACCCTTATCTTCTCTCCTAGAGTCCCACTTGAGTACCTTGTCCCAAATTTTGAAATCACAGGCCTTTGTTCTCTTATCAAACAACTTTTTTATGTTCTCTTGCACTTTCTGAGCTCTGTTGTAGACTTCTTCCCTTGTCTGTTGGAGATGTATGGTCTGATTGATCCTTATAACCATGTTGTCTTCTTCTGACTGTATTTCTTGGACCAATTTTATCACTGGTACTCCCAAAATGGTAGGGAATACTGCATCTACTCCATAAACAAGCTGATAGGGAGACATTCCAATAGATTTCTTTGTTCTCAATCTGTCTGCCCATAGAGCATGCACTAACTTGTTATGCCATGATTTTTTATTATTTTCAAGCAGCTTCTTGATGATGTTCACCAAAATTTTATTTGATGATTCTGCCAGCCCATTACCCTAAGGGTAATAAGCAGTAGAATGACCAAGTGAAATATGATACCTGTGACAAAAATCAATCATATTTTTGGAACCAAATGTAGCAGCATTGTCAGTGATAATTTTCCTAGGGTAGCCACATCTAGATAGGATATGGTCTTCAAGGAATTTTATGATAACTAAGTCTGTGGCATTCCTAGAAGGGATGGCCTCTATCTATTTAGTGAAATAGTCAGTGGTTGTGAGTATCCATCTATGTTGGGCAGATTGAGCAAGATGGATTTCCCCTATGAAGTCTAGGCCCCACTATTGAAAAGGAGCTTCAACAGTGATTGGTTGTAAAGGTAAAGGGAGGAGTTTTATTTTTCCCTCAAAGATCTGGCATTTGTGGCAGGAAACTATCATTTTGTGGACATCTTGGAATAGGGTGGGCCAGTAATAGCCAGCTCTAAGGATTTTATTGGCAGTGGTTTTCCAGTAGAGATGGCCTCCACACTCTCCTTCATGAAACTCATGCTTGATTCTATCTGCTTCCACTTCAGGAAAAAATTTAAGCAATAAACCATTGGAATTTTTCCAATATAAAAATTCATTTAAAATGAAATAATTTCTAGCTTTCAACTTTAAAAATCTTTCCTTTGTCTTAGATAAATCAGGAGGGGCATTGAGATTTGTAAGCACATATAGGATATCAGCATACCAAGGAGAATTTTGGAACTGATTTTCAACAGTGGGAGCAGGTAATCCTTCATGTTCATCCAATGAATCTACCATGTTTCTGTCAAGGGCTTGTAAGTTAGATTCAACCATTAGTTGTGCTAAGCCTTGACCCTTGATGAGCTTAGTGGGTTTGATCTCGAAATCATACTCTAGTATCACAACAATCCACTTGCCTCTTTTTCCATCTAGATCTTGTGACAAAATGTCTTTTACCACTATATTAGCCACAAAGGGAATAATATGAGAATGTAGGATATAAAATCTGAAATCTTTCAAGGCCTTTATCAAAGCATAGGCCTGTTTTTCCATGATATTATATTTTAGAGGTGCATCTCTTAATGCCTTGCTAAAAAATGCAATTGGCTGCTCTTGACCTTCTAGATTTTTCTGCAATAACACAACAACCACAACATGTTCTGATGCAAATGAGAATATGAGGAAATCCTTTGTAAAATATGGGCTGATGAGAACTGGTGCTCGGGTGAGTGCATGTTTTACCAGTTCAAAGGATTTTTTGGCTTCTAGAGTCCATTTAACTCCTACTTATTTTTTAAGCATATTTGTCATGTTTCTAAGGAGTTCTAATAATTTGGGTATAAACCTCCTCAGGAAATTAATCTTCCCAATGAAAGACTACAATTCCCTGATGTTTCTTGGGTGACTAATCTGCAATATTCCCTCAACCCTCTTTGGGTCTATTTTAATCCCCTTTTCATATATAATGTGACCAAGAAGTTTACCTTCTTGGAGACCAAACACTGTCTTTTTGGGATTTAAAGATAGCCCAAACCTTTTGCACTTCTCAAAGACCTTTCTCAAATGTTTAAGGTGCTCTTTATCAGTTTTGGAATAGACTGTAATGTCATCCAGATAATTTACAATGAAGTACCCTATTTCTTCTGAGAATGCAATGTCCATGGCTCTTTGAAAGGTGGCCCCAACATTCATTAATCCAAAAAGCATCTTCACATATATGAAAGTGCCCCAAGGAGTGGTGAAGGATGTTTTAAGCTGATCTTCTGGGAGTACTAAGACCAGGTTGTACCCTGAAAAACCATCTAATAGAGAAATCCTCTTTGAACCAACTACCTTTTGTAGGATGTGCTCCATCTTGGGTAAAGGGTAATTGTCTTTTAATGAGGCTCTGTTTAAGTTTCTAAAATCGATGCACAGCCTAATTTCTCCTATCTTTTTCCTTACAGCCACAAGGTGGGATACCCAATCTCAAAACCTCACAGGGACTATAATTCCAGCCTCATACATTTTCTTAATTTCCTTTTCCACCAGAGTTAACTGCACAGGGTTAATTCTACGCAGATTTTGCCTAAAAGGTTTCTGGTTTTCTTTTAATGGAATCTTATGCTGGATGATCTATGTGTCATAGGATTTCAAATCTTCATAACTCCAAGAAAAAACATCAACAAACTCTTTAAATAAATCAATGTATTTTTGTTTGATATGTGCTGGCAAGGTTTTAGATAATTATATCATCTTGGGCTTGCCTTTGCTGCCTATATTGCATTCTTCAACATCAGATTCAGTGGGTTCTATAATGGGGTTCTTTGCTACATCATTAAAATCAAAGAGGTCCTCAAGGGGTGCTAGTCCTCTGGGTATGATTTTTTCTTTGGATTGCGCTACCTCTATGTCTTCTTTATCTGCGTTTTTGTATTCTTCTGTTTCGTTTCCAAATTCTTTGGTCAACATGTTTATTTCTACAGTAGGGAATGTTTTTTCTTCATCAGACTCCATGTTTGAATTAGGAAACTCAAACCCATTCCTGGAAAGCAAGAAATCTCTATCTGTTTATCACCCTCAAATACCTGCCAATATTTTTCATTATCTGGTACTGTTGGTCTATATTTTGTTTGAACAACGATCTGTTTGTCACTGAGTGATCTTTGACTTGAACTAACAGCACAAGCTAAACCATTTGCAAGTATTTTTTGGCTCCCAGGGACAAACACAAGCTCATATTCTACAAATGTTTTCAAAATATCCATGGCATCATTCCTATATGCCCTTAATCTAGGATGTTTTGCAGTGTACTCTCCATTTATCTGTTTGATGACCAATTATGAGTCTTCATGAACAACTATCCTCTTAGCTCCTAGTTTTTTCAACAGATGCAACCCTAAGAGGAGAGCTTCATATTATGCTATGTTGCTTGTACATTTGAAATTTAGCTTGAAGGCATGACTCTCAGCATAATTTTTTTCAGTATTGTGCAACCATACCCCAGCTCCTGCACTCCTTCTAGTGCAAGATCCATCAAAGCTCATGCTCCATAAAGAATTGTTTGCAGATTTTTTATCAGTTTCCTCTTTATTGTCATCTTGTTTCTTGAGGTTAGCAGGCTGATGGGTAATCTGCTCTCTACAGTCTTGGTTTTGATTTTCTAATTCTGCAAACTGTTCCAATGTTTCTTTCTTGTTTTCCTCTATATCCAGAGCTGCCATTGTGTTTAGATTTGTGGCCTCTACTTTGTTGTTTGAATTTTTATCTTCTAGCTCTTGCTCATCTATAAACTCATCATTGTAAAGAATAAAAGAGTCTAGGTCTGTATGGACAGAGTAAAGAGGGGAATTTTCTGGTTTCTCTGGGCTTCTTACCATGAATTTCATGTGTGCTTCCTTATATAGTCTTCTAGGTTGGCTAAAGACAGGGATAGTGGCATATGTCATGTCCATTTTCATTGTACCTTGTAGCTTAGCACCCCATGATATTGACAGAAACATGCCATACTTGGGAGGCACATTAGCCACTACAACATCCATTACCATGCACTTGGCTAGGATTTGGGTCAAATTCACACATAGATATTTGATCAGGCCCAACCACTTCACTCTGGTAGAGTCAAAAGAATATAAATCCTTATATGGTCTGGTTATCTCTAGGCCTAATTTTTCTATGATCACTTTGGGCATGAGGTTGTGTGAAGCCCCTGAGTCATGCATAGAATTATGTAGGATTTTGTCATGGATGTTGAGACTGACATAGAAAGGAGGCACCACTCCTTCCTGAAATTTCCCTTCAATCTTTGGGCCAAACAAAAGAGCTGGTTGATCATCATTTAAGTTGACAGAATCACTATTTTCTCCTAAGTTTAAAGCTTTCAAAATTTGACATTTATATGCATCTTGCGTGGCCAACTTAGTGAGAGGGACATAAATTTTGATTTTGGAAATTTCACTTTCCAGATTGAAAGGAAACTGACTCTTTGAAAGGTTTAGGTCTATTTTGTTGGCCACTAATTTATTGGCAAAATCAGCTTGCTGATTCTCACTATGTACATTGTTTGAAACTATTTTATCAGGAGCATTAGCTGTAATGCTAGTGCTACTAGTTTCTTGACTTGATTTATCAGTGGGTTGGGTACTCTTAACCTTAGTTTTACCAGAACTTTTAGTTACTGTTTTGGTATTTTCAACAGTTTATTTAGGAGTCTTTTCAGGCCTTTTCATTATAGTGACCTCATAAGTTTTTGGTTTTGGAACTTCTGGGTTCTTTTTTCTTCTAAGATCATATTTTTCTCAGACTTGCATTATGGAATTCTGGAATCCTAACCTATATTCTTCAGATTCTAACCCCTCCTCATCCCAATGTGTGTATGAGGTCTGGTTGTCTTCTGTGGAAAAGGTGTGATCTTGGTTATCTACTTCCACCATGTTTATGGTAGTTCCCTCTGACTCTTCTATTATTCCCTCATCCTCATCAAGGAAATTTTCTTGGAATGGAGGTATGACTTGTTGGTCAGAGTCCCTTTGTCTATTTGGAGGAGTGTTTCTCCTAAAGTTTTGGTTCTAGTTTTGAGACTGGTTTCTATTATGATTATTGTCTTGGAAAACCATCTTCTCCATCATTCTTTCTAACCTCTCCATGTTTTTTGCTAGATTATCAAATTTGGAATCAGATGTAGAAGCTGTGTTGTCTTCCCTATAGGTTACCTTCTTTTCCACCCTCATCCTATCTCTTTTTTCAATTAAGTTTGCTTCTACACTCACAGCTCCTTTCTGCATATCTTATAACGTGTTATAGTCTCTCTCCCTTAGTTGATAGGCTATATCAGCATCGAAACCTTCAAGATATTTTACTAAGACCATGCCTTTCGGAGGTTTCATGTGGGATGGAAGGGAATTGTAGACACTGTTAAACTTGGTGGAGTAATCATGAACACTCTCTCCCTGATTTCTTTTAAGATTCTTATACTCTACTAATATCTGGAGAGGGTTGCTTTTGATTTCCCATTTGTTTATAAAAGCTTGATGTAAAGAGGGAAGGTCATTGATGCTATTAGGAGTTAAGACCTTAAACTAATTTTTTACTTCTCCTCCTAAACTTTGAGCAAAGATTCTCATCTTAATGGTCTCATCTTATATTTCCATATAATCAAAAGCATCTTCCATCCTATCAACATGGTGTTGAGCTGTGGTAGATTCTTTTCCAGTGAAATGAGGAATTTTAGACTGATATTAATTGGGTAAAGAAGCGAGTGGCTGTGGCAACACTAGGGGAGCATACCATGCTGCCGTGATAGTGTTTTGTGGAGGTAAAGGATTGGCTTGAGTAGAAGGTATATGGATGGCAGAAATGCTTGGACCAGCAGAACAATGTTGAGCAAATTTAGGGTGAGAGAGACCCAAGTTATGAATGAAGTGGATATCAGGATGTGTGGATGGAGGGGTTTCTCTGTCACTAATATGTTGACCACTATGTGGTGGTGGACTTGGAGGCTCAAAGTATGTCTGATCTATACCACTGAGTGACCTAGTTTTTGGTATGTTACTTGGTAAATCTAAGTCAAATTGAGTATCTGATAGAGCTGCAAGGTTTTCAGGTGCTGAGTCAGCTCTATGAATGGGTCTGATAATATTTGGATCCCTAGATGTGAAATACTTTTGAAGAATGCTCTCTGGATTTTCAACTATTTAAGGAGGATTTGGATCAGGATAAGCTCTGGTATGGATTGTTCTTGAAGCTAGTATGTTAGGTAAAATAATCTTTAAGAGGAATATTATCCTTAAATCAAGAAGCTAAATCCTATGTGTTTCCTTTGGTATGGATGATGTTTTGATGAAACTGGTCTCCCAGTGGAGTCTTGTGAAAACAGAGATGATCAGCAGGCCTATTGATCACCAGTGAAGTCTTTTGGTCATTTAGGAACTGTGGAGTCGCCAGGTGGATGATTAAAAATGTTCAAGGATATTTACTATCCACCACTGTGATTAACTACCAAATCAAGTCTAATTTGGTCTTCTTTGAGTTCTTAGAGATGTTTTAAGGAGTGTTTTACTCAAAGGTTCCCCAATGGAGTTGCCATTATGTCGTGGTTCCTGTGATTTGGCAGATTTGGCAGTACCAAATGACAAGACAACATCAAACCACTTTGGAATCTCAGGATCTAGCCCTCCTGGATCCAGAGAGGGGTCTCTCTATAAGGTAAAGAAATAATGTATCTTTAAAGGTCAATTTAAGGTGTTAGGCTAGTTATGGAGTACAAGGGTTTTTGTTTTGTTTTGTTGTTTGTTTGGTTGAGAAACATGAAAGAAGGGTCCAGTGTAAGGTAAAGGAATGAGTAGAGAAGGATTTTGGCAATGGGGAAACAATTCAAAGAGAACACAAGTTCATTGGGCAATGGGGTCATAAAATGGTTTACTTGTAATTCAAATATCCAAGGCTTTCAAAGGGCTAGTCATCTAAAACAGAGGATCTCTTAAGATGATATTATGGGGTGAAACAATAAGGAAATGAAAGGGAATGAAAAGGAAAACCTTCCAAGGTGACCACTTCGGAGTAAGTATAGGGACATGACATGCCTTATACCTCTATGACCCTAACTCCTAATGAGGCTAACTCTGAAGACAACAATCCAGTAGTTGTCCTGACTACTTTCAGGCAATAGAAAACATTTAAGGTCAAACACAGAGTGAAGTCTAAGATAAAAGAAATACTTTTAACCTTCTCTTCTTTGGCATTCAACTCAAAGGGATCTTAGAAAGGATGACTGTTGGAAAGGGAACTTAGGGGGCAGGAATAATCACTAAATCTCCTTGTTCTCCTTTTCTTTCAACAAAACCAAATAAGAACATCTAAGAAACAAACTCTAAATTCATACATCATTAAGCATGGACAAACCAACTTCTATACTAGTTAAATTATGTTGAATTTGTTCTAATATAGAAAATTAGAAGGAAACATAAAAATAAGAAAATGCAGTAAGCATTAGGGTACTTGTAGCGGTATATCCTAAGCTAAATTTACTGTTTTCTTATTAGAGAAACTGAAACATGATGTAAAACAGAGGGAAACAATAACAAAGAAAGAACACATCGCCATTGATTTAGATCAGGATCCAATGAACATGCTTGTCATATTAGTAAAGCAAAACCATTCACATACATTCTTGTCCAATAGCTTGATATCATCTAGAAATCATCTCTCAGCCTATTTACAACTACTACTCACAGAAATCTAACTCAGTGAAACAACTTACAATCAGTGAATTTCCAACAACCAACCAACCAACATTTACAATGTATTTCTCAAGGGTTATTATAGGTGAAAGAGTGATAGTAGTGGTAGATAGAACTTAAATGACGCATTACAACAGAGGGAGAGGTGTCTATGAAGCCCATTCTGTTTAATATCCCTGCATTAACTTTCAGTACCCTTTGGTTGAACTAGGGATCTTCGACAAATTGATAATAACTTCATGGGTATGTTCTTAGAGGCACTTTCTGGCTATAGTACTCTGTTTTATCTTTTGTGACAAGTAAGGTGAAGATTTTGTCTTTTAGGTCTTCCATACTTCATAACCAATGCACTGACAGTTCTAGGAGCTTTCTGTCAGAATAATAACTGTTATGGGCTCGATTGAGGCATGGAGAATGCTGTGGGAATTGGTCCTTCTTAGGAAAAGAACATTCTGCTGACATTAAAACATTGATAAGGCTTGATGAGTGCTTTAGGCTTCATTAAGCCTCCTTGATCATCTTTATGGTATTTATCCGTGTCCTTTATCCTTTAAACATTGGATATATGCATTAAGTCTTCAACATTAGGCATTAATACTTTAATTTGTCTTCTGATACTCTTTGTTGCTTCTGTTGACTTTTTTGTGTGAATGTGCAGGCTACAGAGGCACTGGAGGGTTTGAAATAGGGTTAATAACCAGATATTTAATGAAACATGCCTTTAAACCTTCTCAAAGACCTCTTTTTCTGTTATTTTGGCTCTGTGATGGTCCTTATGTGCCAAAGGTCACTATGACTATGATTGTGAAGACTCTATGGATTCATCACCACTAAACCCTGCAAAAAACGAAAAACACGTTATGAAATCCATGCGGGCTCGGTTAGACTTCTTGCAGAGGCTCTGGGGGCAGAGGAGCAGCGAGGAAGGATCGTGATTTGCAGCGGAAAATGGGTGAAAATCATGGTAGGAGGTGAAAAAAGGTGCAGATGAAGGTTGAGTGCGAGGTGATTTGTGGACTATTGGATTAGATCAATCAACGATGATCTATGGTTGAGATTTGTCAATGAAGTCATTTAGAAGGTTAGGTGGATGGTGGATGAATGAGGGCAAGATCAAATATGGGCCGTTAGATTAGAACGATCAACGACGGGGATCGCCTGATGGAATCATTTGGGAGGATAGATGAAACATAGGTGAATGGGGCTATGATATGATATGACCGTTCGATCTCAGAGATCGACAGCTGGGATTAAAAGCCAATGTTGTGTTGCAGAGGGCGGTAAGGTGGAAAACTGGAATGGTTTTCGCGCGGAAAAAAGGGGGAAAGTGGAAATACCCAAAAAAACATGATTCCACTCAGTGAGTGACGCGTGGAAAAAGAAAACCACCCATTTCGCGTAATTTTAGAACGTTAACCCCTGGGCACAAAATTTTTGTGAGATCGCGCGTCGGTTGTCGGATATCTCGGTTTTGATCGGATGGTGTGGGTTGCGTGTGATGGGAGGTAAGATGCACGGGCGGAAAGGTGGGTAGGGCCCAGATGACGTGTGACGGCTTGGCACGCAATGGGGAGGCATCGGGCTATCAGGTTAAATCCCGACCGTTGGATTTCTCAAATGGACGGTCGAGATTAAGAGATGGAGCGAAAGTGTTTCAAAGGGGAGAGAAAGGTTTTGAGGGTTTTATAAGCAGAGGCTTGTGCTTCTAAGGGCCCGGTTGTGGGGCTATAGTTATATGAGGAAAGGGGCTATAGCTATAATCCCACAGGGGCTTAACTCCTTCATAGTGAAAAAAGGGTGTTTTAGGCCAAAAACAAGGATTTTTAGGCCAAAGGAGGGGTTCCGATAGGTACAAAGGAGGATTTTAAAACCAAATAAAGGGAACTATAAGGTTTAAAAAGGGGGTTTTGATGATTTAGAGGTTTAATGAAGGGTTTTTAGGAGTTTTTGTGAAGGGAATAAGGATGAAAATGGGGAATTTTGTGAGAGTGAAATGGAGAAAATGGAGGCCTCTTTGAGAGCAGTTTCTTTCACAAACAACAGAGTTCTTTAATGGAAACATCAGTGAAGATTTCTCTAAAGGGTGGAGGACACATGAAGGCTTCAAGAATGATAGATTTTCAAGGGAAATGTTTCTCTTGAAGACTTAGAAACATATTTAGCCACCTGTTTGCTATGCAAAA
This sequence comes from Pinus albicaulis, assembly GCA_034641835.2. NCBI lineage: Eukaryota > Viridiplantae > Streptophyta > Pinopsida > Pinales > Pinaceae > Pinus > Pinus albicaulis. Next base: position 424,860,369 of record CM076571.1, read on the forward strand.
ATTTTATAGGTGGCTAACAGAATAAATGAGCACAATATTAGGAAATTATTGAGAAATTTTGGAGAGAGTCAAGGGGTTTGTCCACCCTCCTTAACTATGAAAGGAATCCAAGCAAACTAAAGACTATGTGCACTCAATCTATGGTTTACTTGGAGTTAAAGTGGACTCAATCACTATTTTCTAGGGAGTTCTTGGTAGCTGCCCTTGAGGATAAATAAAGTTGATAAAGAGCTAATTAAGGTCAATTCTTGGGGATTCCGGTCGATTTTCTGATCCATTCGATGATAGTAGATTCCATTTCCATTTCATTTGCATTCCATTCCATCCCATGCCATTCTTTTCCATTCTATTAGGCTTTTTCTATTTAAGACCTTCGGGATGTAATAAGATTGTATTTTTGTAATGAAATGAGTAGTCATATGTTTTTTTAATGATCTAGTTTCAGGGATCGAGGCTCATTGGTTAGGGCCCAATCCATGTGCCTCAGCTTCTCCGCTATTATAATTCTTTCATTTCTGTCATTTAGCTAGTTTTGTTTCTATCATTTAGTTAGTTCTGCTTCTGATAGCTTCATTTTTGTTTAGTTTTTTCTTTCAGTTTTTTGATGTAGTTCTTCATTTACTTACGAAGAATAATAGAGTAGAGGAAAAATCCAAAAGTTGTGGTCAAGCCTTCCCCTCTCATCTCTATCAATAGAGTTCGAGCAGGGTTGACCTCCCCATAGGCCATAAAAAACTACTTTTTGTTCACTGTTTTATCACGCATTTTGTCTGTTTTCATGCGTAAATCAGCAGGTTTGATTGCAGGAATAAGTCTCAACAGTCCTAGAAAAGTTCATCAAGCCGTCTCACTTCATTTCCAACTCTGTTTTCATGCCTGAAAACTGCTATTGTGCCTCCATTTCCCTCCTTCTTCTCTCCTTAACAACGGTTGCACCCTTTTTATTCACAAAAACAATTAAAAGTTTGACCTTTGCCCTTGCTCCTCGAAACTCCTGCTACTATACATCGCAAATATCATTTTTCATTTAGTTCTTGTAACACGTTCCACTCCCAACTCAAATTGCGGTATCGTTGTCGTACTCTTCCACCAGCCCTCCTTTGCTGCGTCACCCATCGCATTTCGCAACCTTTTCCCTTTTTCCTTTTAAGACTTTTCGCAATCGCATTTCACAACATTTTCCCTTTTTCCTTTTAATACTTTTCACAATCGCATTTCACAACCTTTTCCCTTTTTCCTTTTAATACTTTTCGCAATCGCGTTTCGCAACCTTTTCCCTTTTTCCTTTAAGACTTACCACAATCCCTTTTCGCAATCGCATTTTGCAATATTTATCCCCATCACAAATCACATTTTCTATTGGTTTCCATTAACACTTACCACTCCCAACCGCCGATTGCGACATTACTGTAGCACTCTACCACGTCATCCCTATCACAAATCGCATTTCGTAGTTTTTATCCCCATAAAAAATTGCAAATTGCATTTTATATTGGTTTCCATTAACACTTATCGCTCCCAACAGCCAATTGCGACATTACCGTATTCCACTGCCATGTCACGCATCGCATTTCACATTTCACAGTTTCGGTTGTATCGCATTTTTCACTTCGCACTTTCCTCCTGATTGCACTATTGCTTCTCCTCAAGCTTTGCGATATTGCGATTGTGATTTCGCATATCGCATATCACATTTATATCTACCAATTATAACTCTGCCATCGCATATTTCAAGCCTCCTACTCCAAGGCATATTTGTGATCTTATAAGCTTTAATAAAGTTCAAACCCCTCTTTCCACACCTCTAAGCCTTGTCCCATATGTTCAAGCCCTCTGAAGGCGAATGGAAAAATGGAGTCCAAGTGACCTTGGAATGTGAAATCCAAGAGTCACACCATTGTATTATAAATGTACATCTATGGAGAATAATAACATAACTCACGCTTATCTTTCTCCTTGTGTGTTTACTTTCTTTTTTACCATATGTGTGTTTAACATGGTATTAGAGCAGGAGTACTCCTTCCCTACCCAATTTTAAGCAACTTGTTGTGACCTTTCTTGCCGGACAGTTCGTCTACCTATTTCATTTTTGCATTACCCAAGACGTTGTCCACGCTACCCTAAATTATGACATAGAAACGCTCCTCCCCTCAGCGCTATCTAAGCTTTTGTCCAAGCTACACTGCATTCGTTTAATGTTTCTCTGTGTAAATGACAAACCCATTTATTTGATTGGGTGTTTCTCTATATTTTGAAGTCTGCGGGTTGGAAAGCCTGCCAGATAGTCCGTTACACAACCTACATTTTCCTTGGCAGCGCCCTTCTCACCGTCGCATCTGCACATGCATATCCATGCATACGATGGAGTGATCCACAGTGTAAGTATTTTTATCTATTTGTTGTTTAGCGGGTGACTTGCATGAAAAATTTCGTGGGATTGAATACCCATTTGAGAGGCTTCTAAAAGATACCCTCCATACTCAGCACTCAGTTGAATCGAACCGTAACAAGCTGCCTCATGGCTCCCTCCTTCTTGTGCTCCTCTCCACTGCGCATGTGAATTCTTCCTTTTGTACTTCCTGGCTCCACTACGTAGAAAACAAGATAGGTATAGAATATAGATTGGCATCATCTGAGAGATTTGGCCTCTTGAAACAACAAGAGTAGTAAGTCAACATAATTCCTTATTTAGTCATTTGGTTATTTCGTGAATGGGCTAGAATTCTATACCCTGGTTATTTATGCAAGAACCTAGCGAAATTCCTCAATAGGGTAAATGCTGGAACTGTTACATATACGTTCACCCATGAAATTTTATTGTTTCTCATATTATCAATTTGTGTTTTAAAAGCGAATGGAAGGGAATGCTTGTTCGGGCTCCCACTTGAATAAAGTCATTTCTTGCTTTCCATAAAAGTCTTTCTTTCTTTCAAATAAAAATAGAGAGAACGCATGCAACTGAAAGGTTGTGAAAAATACATGAAATGAGGAGCAGGGACTAGATCGACTCCGTTGATTCGAAATCTAGTTCTGATGGTAAATATGTTTCACACTGAAGGGTTTTGAGATTCCTTGCAGTGACAACATCCCCGAACTATTATATACAAATTGTGGTTTGAAGTTATGTGCAGATGATTATCGCAACTTCTATTGGGCAGAAATGCAGAAGGAAAAGGCATTGATCAGAATAGCAAGGGGAGGAGAGTTATAACGCCTTCCATAATAGCTACTGGGTTGCACAGATTTGTTGTGGCCTCCCATTGCGATTCACACCTACCTTAACCTCTCTCCATCATTGCTCCCTCCACTTGCCGACCCTCCTATCGACCCATCCACCATCGGCCTCCCTCCATTGTTGGCCTCCCACTAAGGCTCTACCCCCACACCTAAATACCTCTTCACCTTCTCCACACGCTAACCAATGGCGCCACCACTGTTGACACTCCACCTCTTCACACTTGCATGCTGTCCCAACCTCCCTCCACACTTGCATGCTTCACCTTTTCGTGGCCTTCGATAGCTCGATAGCTTGACACCTACATTCTGTGGCCTCTTGTCAGCTCATATCCTCCACACAACAACACTATCACTCCTCACTATGCCCTACTGCCTCTACCTCCTCAACCTCAGCCTCCCCTTCCCTACTCCTACTTCCATCCATGCTAACTCCCGTAGCCTCCCACACGCTTGTGACTCCTCGACCTCCCTCCTTGTCATTGCGTCTACCTCCTCACTCCCTCTACCAGTTCACCTTCCCACCTTTGCTTCCATGGCGCCATACGCCCTACACCCTTCCACTGTCGGACCACCCTCCCTTACTATGGCCCTCTATACTCCACTGTAGCTCCTCAAATGTTTCCTGTGCAGGCCTCTTCCAGCCTCTCGTTGCTCAACCCTCGACCCTACCTCTGTCGACCTCTTCACACACCAACTCTTCCCATTGCGCAGATCTTCGGCTAGTGGATATCTGGCCTATTTTGCTACATGCATTACATCTCTAATGAGATTTTGAAGACTATTATTATGCACCATGACTCGTTTTTTGAATTTTCAAGGCATTGTAACATTGGCGCATCTATGGATTTTATATAATGTTTCCATCGTTGATTGAAGTCAAGTCCAGGAGCAGTCAAAATAGTGATGCAGTAAATCAGTGGGAAATGCCATAACAACTATAGAAGCGGTTCCATGATTATAAAATCACCATCATATTTTGTATTTAAATAAACAATAACAATATGTTGATGAAGTTTATGTAAACCAAAATTCAAAGGAATCCAGCATTATCAGTTATTAGCTATATGTTCGAGCAGTGGAGTCAAATCTAGCTCCTTATAATCATTCTCTCACATCTTCCATAATGTCTAGAGAAGATAATGCTTTTGATTTACATTATTCTCTTGTAATTATCCTTTTGAAGAAGTTTTTTTCTTTTGCCATTAGCTATTTGATATTGGAAAAAAAAACTTCAATAGAAGAGAACATCTCATTCGGTGAGTCTATACTATTGCGATTATGGCCATTCTTGATAAAGTATTAGAGTTTTTGAACACTCTGATACAGTCTACTACTAATGACACAGTAAAATTCAACAAATCCTCTCTTGATGACATTAGAATCTGTTTACAAAATTCACAAGAAAAAATCGAGTTTTTACAACTTGAATCTCAATTCCAACAAGAAGAATTACAGCAATGGAGTCATCATTTTGAACCTGTTTTTGTTCATAATAGGTTCAAGGCTCCCATAAGAAGCAATAAAATAATGCTTCAGTTGATTCACATTCAATGCCTATTTCAAGAACATATTTTTATGCATATGCAGAAGCTCACGCTTCACCTCCCAAGTCCATCATCAGGCCTTGGGAAAAGCGTGTCCACAACAAGCACAAAATTGGCCTTGGATATGACAAGGAGTTATCCTTTCATATTCCAGACTACTCTAAGCCCATCAAATTTCAGAGTGTCAGATTTATTCATGATAGCACACCTACAACTGTTCCAGATCATGCTCCTCTTCCAAAGAAGCAACAACAGAATGAAAAATTCCAACACTGTGATCGAGTTGGCCATATGAAAGATCATTGTTTCGATATTCACCCATGCAAGAACTGTGGTCAGCACACCCATTATTCACACAGATGCTTTAGAAACAAGTCTCCTACAAGAACAAAGATTCATCTTGTATGGATCACTTCTTGGCAATGGGCATCAAAAGCCAAGAAGATGTTTAAGTCATATGTCAGAAATTGTTCTAGAATATTGAACAATCTTACGATTGAGTTTTCACCATCATATCACCTTGTACCTGACATGGGGGAAAATGGTGGTCATCTATAAGCTTCGAAGCCACATCAAGCGAGCCTGAGCCACAACCTGTCATTCCAGATTCAGAGTTGTAGCCAGAGACATAGCAGTTCAAGCGAGCCTGAGCCACAATTTTTCATTCCAGATTCAGAGTTGTAGCCAAATACACAGATTCCCATGAGCATGCCTTTGTTTTGTAATCAGACTTAAACCATCTATGCGAGGTTGATATTCTTCCTCTTCAAAGAATTTAGAGCACTTCCTCTAGCAGAAGACTTCAGCTTCTTGCTAGCTTTGGAAGAATTCTGGGAAATGCATTAAGCATTCCAGTGTTGGTGGTCATCATTAAACCATCACAGGTTGTAGACCTCCCTTCTTCTAGGTTCAAGGTCTCCCTCTTCAAATATGAGGGACACTTCCTCTGGAAAAAGCCCTAAGCTTCTTGCCAGATTTGGAAGAGTTCCGGGAACTGCACTAAGCATTCCAGTGTTGGTGGTCATCCTTAAACCACCTCTTTATGCCAACATTTTAGAGAGTTGATTCAGCCTAAGTGCTACCATTCATACTTTACATATTTGTATTACAACTCTCTTCTTGGACTCACACATACCCCTTCGGATTAAGGGGGGGAATGTTGGACACCTAATCCTCAATGGGTAGGTGTAGAAGGCGAATGGAAAAATGGAGTCCAAGCAACCCTAGAATGTGAAATCCAAGAGTCACACCATTGTATTATAAATGTACATATTTGGTGAATAATAACATAACTCATGCTTATCTTTCTCCTTGTGTGTTTACTTTCTTTTTTACCATGTGTGTTTAACACCCTCCATTAGCACCTTTATCCCTTTTTCCTCTAAACTGTAAGTGACATTTTTTCAATTTTATTTAGATCATGAAGAGTTGCATGGTTAGAAGCATGGTAGCATGGTAGATAGATCATAGGATAAGTAGAGTGCATTTATCCATTTGGCCCATTAAGTGCGGTTTAAATTAGTTTCCTTTCTGCCATTTATTTTTAGCAAGTTGAATTAGTTTCCTTTCTATTATTTCCTTTCAGCAATTTAGTTTAGTTTCCTTCCTGTCATTTCTTTTCGGCAATTTAATTTAGTTTCCTACTGTCATTTCCTTTCTGCAATTTAGTTTAGTTTCATTTAAGTGTGACAGAATTCACCAAGAAGCCCTAGAAGTAGCACCCTTTCATAGAGCAGAAGAGGATGACATGAGTAGAATGAATCTGTTGTGTATATAGAATTTTCACCTCCAAGTTTTTACAAACCTCGGGTTAATAAATTAAAGTAGGACAGCCCCTGGGAGTTGCAGCACTCCTGGTGCAATACCAGGGCTCACCATTTTTTGGCGTGGTTGCCGGGGAGGTGTCTAGTAGATGCTTTGATTATGTTTTAGCATTCTTTTCTGCTTTCATTTTTCATGTTGTTTCTGAAATATTGAAAAATACAAGAAATATATGATTTTCATGCCGCATAGGAGTAGGGATACTTAGAAATTTTTTAAAATTACTTCTCTAATACCAATACCCCCCACTTGACCATGTGGTGTAGTAAGAACCACATCACCATACACTTTTGAAGGTAGAAGAGATGGATGGATATGATGACAATGAAGAAGATCTTATTGGGTTTCCCATTCAAGATATGGACATCAGTGTACATATGAAGAACATCCCTCCATATTTCCTTCTCAACTTCCATGGTATGAAGATAGAGGATCGAGAAACATTTCTCTTTGAATTTGAGATACTTTGTAGATCTTATGGCTACTTATCACACATTCAAAAACTAAGATTGTTTCCTGTAAAATTGAAGGATAGATCTCTTAAATGGTTGATGATTCTAGGTACTAATTCAATAAGATCATGGAATGATGTGCAAAAGATATTTCTTGAAAAATATAAATATTGTGATCTTAGAGAAGAAATTTTTAGAATGAACCAAGAAGAAGATGAGAGCCTTGAGGATCTAATAGAGAGGTTCATGTATAATTTTAAGAGTGAAAAATTGCATCATCTAGGATTTGACACACTAAAAACCCTCTTACTTGAAAAATTAGGGATTAGTGGATTGATCTCCTTAATCTCATGAGTAGAGGAGATGTATACCAACTGTCATTTGAAGAAATTTGTGAAACATGCAAGTGCATATCAAGAGGAAGGGAAAGAGTAAGTAAGCCAGCATCAACATTGGTAAGGCAAGATGAACTTGGAAATTTTCTTGAGAACTTTAAAACATAAATTCTTAGCAATATAAGTGAACAAGTAGAAATGTTAAGAATGAAAAATGAGCAAAAATAAGATGTTGATATTTTTGTTATCCATGCAGAATCTTATGCTACTAAATTTTGTTCATCATTTCCCAGGTTTAAATAATTTTACCAAGAAGACAATGGAGACAGGAAATCACCAAAGAAGCTATGTTATGTAGCTCCAAGGATATTGTGGCAGCCTAGTCAACTTGATATGATGCAAGGAACCACTTCACAATTTCAAGATTATCCACATCCATCTCAAACTAATTGGGACACACTCCCTCCTTGGAAACCTTGGCCATCTCAACCTCAAACCCAATCTTGGCAACATGGGTGGCAAGGACCTTATTAGGAAAATCCTCAACATCCTCCATACCCAACTCCATGCTATCCCTACCATACACTTCCACCACAACCACAACCTCAATCTCATCCATCTCATATATCCACCCCCACTCAACTACCCGTACCACCATTTCCAAACCCACACCATGAAGTATCTCAGCCCACTTACAATGCTGAGGTACAATACTACCAAACATATCCTCTTGATCTAAATGGTTTGCATCCTAGTTCAAGAAATGTATTGCAAAGAAGATATTTTCTTAATGTAATTGAAGGACAACATCAAGAAGAAGAAGATCCAAATGAGGAGATCAATAGATCAAGAGCTACACTTGATGAAGAGTCGGTATCAGAATCAGATGTTGAGAAAGTTTCCTCATGTTTACCAACATTTCCTCCATGTGTTCAAGAGAAAAATCAACAAAAAGAGGAATATTTGAATGTCATAATAGAAAAAGACATCCAAGGTGATCCAACTCAAAAAGTGGACTGGGGGAATCACAACTATATATTGACATATGGTTCCAAAAAGTCATTAAGTTGTAGCAACACACTATTCTCCGACAGTACTTGATACAGTCCCAGTCAAAGAAATTCATCTCTCATATTCAGGTACATGTCAAAGCATGTATTCCAAGTGTGCACATGATTTTATTTGTCATCTTGATGTGTACATGGCTCCATTAGAAGTATTCCTACACTTGAAAAAGTTTTTTTTTTTCAAGTAGAGTAGGAAAGTGAAAAAGAACAAAAAAAAGAAAAAAGGGAAAAAGAATAAAATCTCAGGTGAAAACCTCTTTTGAGGCGTTTGAGATTGGCTGACTAATTGAAAACCTCCATGAGGCGGTCATTGGGTTGAAAAAAGAAAAATAAAAAAAAGAGAAAAATAAAAGATCCTAGGTGAAAACCTCCTTTGAGGCACCGAGGTAGACCTACCAGTTGAAAACCTCATTAAGGCAGCTAGTAGGCCTTAAACAAAAAATGCATTTCTCCATGTATCTCTCTCTAATGAATGCAAGTGCTCTCCAACCTTTGCAAGCAGATAAACAACAAGTTGGCACAAAAATAAAATTTGGTCAACACCTTGGTCAAAGGTAGTCAAACTTGGAATTCCTCCTCCTATGCTCAGAAGCTCCAAAAGGACCTCAAGAAGATTATCACATGCAACTTCATAACCACCGAAGACAACTTAACATCCATATTAGCAACTTCATAACCACCGAAGACAACTTAACATCCATATTAGCAACTTCAGTATCACCTGCAAAAACAAATCAATGGTAAGGCTCAAGTATGCAATCATTTAACCCTTTCTTTGAATCTTTTTTAGCTTAATAAAAAATTAAAAAGTTTGATAAGGAAAGTTTTTTTTTTTATATATAGCCAAAATCAGTAGCAGAGAAACCTTAGCCTTATCTACCGACTAGCCTCACTTTTTCCACCAAGAAGAGGAACAAGACAAAAGTAAAAAAGACTTGAGAAAGTGGGTAGTAAGCAGTTCATTGTAATTGAAGACAAGGAGTGCCAAGGGGTAACCAAGGGTGAACTCAGTTCACAGAAAAAAGAATTGAGTTTATTCTTCATGCAATTTTAAAAAAAGAGAGAGAGAGAAAAGAAAAGAATAAAATAAAATAAAAGGTGGACCCACCACCTCTTGGCATGCAAAAAACATATTTTCTTAAGGAATCTGAGGACCTCCATGAAGCACCTACGAGAAGAAATTCAAGAAGAATAGCAAGAAGATTAGCAAGAGGAGTAGTGCATGGGCCAATAAACAGAAAATGGAATAAGCCAGCATGCAGGGAGAACCATAAGGCAGGGGGGATGTATAGATTTCTCAGAGGATGAGCAACAATTTCAGAAAGGGGGTGATGATGGGCCTCTAAATTAGACATAAATTAAGGCCCATCTAACCTTTAGTAGGCCCATCTACCTTTCTTATGCACATAAAAAGATATATTAAATATGTCCTTATGCACTTAATAATGTTTTCTTATGCTTTAATATGTTCTTAGGAAGGTTTAAATGTAATTGCATATGTGTGCCTAATATTGGTTATTTTAATAGAATATTGTGAGAATATTTGGCAAATTATGCAGAATTGGAGAAGGAGATAATTTAGGGACTTGCTCCCTGCCACTGGAAGATCAAGATTGAAGAATAAATGAACACAATATCAAGAAAGTATTGATAAACATTGGAGAGATTCAAGGGGTTTGTCCACCCTCCTTAACTATCAAAGGAAGCCAATAAAACTGAAGATGATGTGCACTCAATCTATGGTTTACTTGGAGTCAAAGTGGAATCGATCACTATTTTCTAGGGAGCTATTGGTAGCTGCCCGTGAGGATAAATAAAGTTGATCAAGAGCTAATTAGGGTCGATTTTAGGGGATTCTGGTCGATTTTACGATCCATTTGATGCTAGTCAATTCCATTTTCATTCCATTCCATTCCATGCCATTATTTTCCATTATATTAGGCTTTTGTTGTTTAAGACATTTGAGATGTATTAATACTATATTTTTGTAATGCAATGCGTATTTAGATGTTGTTTTACTGATCTAGTTTCAGGGGGCGAGGCTCGTGGGTTAGGGCCCAATCCATGTGCCTCAACTTCTCTTTTGTTATAATTATTTCCTTTTTGTCATTTAGCTAGTTTTGTTTATGTCATTTAGTTAATTCTGCTTCTAATAGTTTCATTGTTGTTTAGTTTTTGCTTTCATTTTTTTGTTGTAGTTCTTCATTTTCTTACGAAGAATAATAGAGTAGAGGAAAAATCCAAAAGCTGTAGTCAAGCCTTCCCCTCTCATCTCTATCAATAGAGTTCAAGTAGGGTTGAACTCCCCACAGGCTATAAAAAACTCCTTTTTGTTCATCGTTTTTATCACACATATTTTCTGTTTTCATGCATGAATCAATAGGTTTGATTGTAGGAATAAGTATCTACAAACCCAGAAAAGTTCATGAAGTCATCCCGCTTCATTTTCCATCTATGTTTTCACACCTGAACACTATTGTTGCACCTCCATTTCCCTCCTTCTTCTCTCCTTAATAGCTGCCACACCCTTTTTATTTACAAAAACCATAAAATTTTTTACCTTTGCCCTTGCTCCTCAAAATTTCGGCTACCATACATCACAAATCACATTTTTCATTTGGTTCTCATAACACGTTCTGCTTCCAATGCTGATTGCGATATCATTGTCATACTCTACCACCGTCCCTCCTTTTCCACGTCACCTATCACATTTCGCAACCTTTTCCCTTTTTCCTTTTAATACTTTTCACAATCGCATTTCACAACCTTCTCCCTTTTTCCTTTAAGACTTACCATAATCCCTTTTTGCAATTGAATTTTGCAATATTTATCCCCATCATAAGTCGCAAATCACATTTTCTATTGGTTTCCGTTAACACTTACCGCTCCCAACTGCCGATTGCGACATTACTGTAGCACTTTGCCACATCATCCCTATCAGAAATTGCATTTTGCAGTTTTTATCCTTATCGTAAATCACGAATCGCATTTTCTATTGGTTTCCGTTAACACTTACCGCTCCCAACCGTCAATTGCGACATTACCGTACTCCATTGCCATGTCACCCACCTCATTTTGTAGTTTCGACTGTATCACATTTCGCACTTCACACTTTTCTCCCGATTGCACTGTTTCTTCTCCTCCAACTTTGTGATATTTCGATTGCGATTTCGCATATCGCATATTGTTAGTATGAATCTGTTGAAGCCCCGAAAATCGGGTCTACAAGAAGGGGGATACCCACCCGGTCCGGACCTTGGTTGGCAGCTCCTTTTTCGTTTGGTATAGTGGGTCCGACTGGGGATAATGGAACCAGTTTCCCAATATGTGTATGTGTGTGTTGAGAATTAATATTTCCTTTCTAAAAGTTCCTAAGTGAAATGCTTTTATTCTAATTCTAATCTATAACATGCAATTGTATTCTAATTAAACAGAAATATCTAATTCTAAACTAACCCGGGATGTAATATTTTCCTTATGCGATCTAAAATGATTTCAAATAAAAATTGGTAATAAAGATCATTCAACTGTTATAAGAAAAGAATTCAATAAAGATAAACCACTTCGTATAAAAAGTTAGACGAAACAGTTGTGAAAAATATATTGCATAATAAGCTATTCATATACTAAGCATAAAAAAATGGCTATCACCGTACAAAAGTGCCAAATGATAACTCAAACATTCAAGAATTAATACATAAACAACTAAACATAAATATCACTTTAACACAGAGGCAGAAATAGTTAAGAGATACAAGTACCATTTATAACTAGTTCTACTCATGAGATTCAAGCAATAATGACTTATCTCTTCTTAATCCAACATCCACTAAGAGTACAAAACTGCAACATCAGTAGTAGATATTAAACGCAGATATCAATAAATCCTGTTCCATTTATTCATCAAAACCTCCTCGGAGGGTGCAAAAGTGCATGTTCTGAGGACAATTTTTTGACAAATTTCAGGACCCTTCTCTAAATGCATGAGAAGGGTTTAAATACTACTAACTAAATCTAAAATTAATTTATTATAAAAATGTAGGATATGTTTTAAGTGACCATCCTCTTTTTAGGAAAAAATTAAAGCAAAATTAATACTAAATCTAAAATTAAAACTTAACAACTAACTACTTATGAATCTGTTCTTTGAAATTGCAAGTGTTTAGCATTGACTTGAGAAGAGTAGGCTGGCCGACTTCAGACTTTAATTGTCCTGTGAAAACGGAATTGGAAAGAGCTGGCGCCATCTTCTCGGCAGAATTGATGATACATTTGAGAGTCATGCATTGGCTGTGTGGTTTTACCAAAGACGCCCAGTAAGAATCCCAATTTAACTTTGTTAATATTTTAATTGATTTTGCCTTTTCCTGAGCCTTCTGTCTCCAGTCTGTCTGCAGTTGCTATGCTTTCGGTAGATACCCTGGAGTAGTTTCAGAGATCAGATTTTCCTCATGCAAATTTTCATTTATACAATCAATAATATTGCTTGCTGCTGTGACTACTTCTTCCGCTGCTTGCTCTGTTTTCCTGATTTGTGCATCCCAATTATTAAAGAGCATTACTTTGTGATTGTTATTGATTATTGGTGCACCTGCTCTTTTCCCCTCCTCTGTTTCTTTCCAAGCTAAATAGTCAGTAACTCTTTTATCAATTGAATCATAACCATGTCGTAAGTTTACGACATGATTAGTGATTTTATCACTTTCTTCATAATAAGAGTTCCACTGTGATATTCTTTGGCATAATATTTCCTGTTGCTGCAGTAGTTGATTATTTAAGGAAATAGACTCTGTGATGAATTCTGTAAGCTTGGGATCATCCTTGTGCATCTCTTTCATAACCTGTAGTTGTTTTTCTTTTTCAGCCAAACTGTTCTGATATCCTATCTGCATTTGTTGGAAGTCTTGTTGTAATTTTTCAAGTTGCTTTTGTGCTTCATTGTTGGCGTTGGCTTGTTGCAAAATCTGTACTTGATCTTATTTTTCATTCAATAATTGATGTACCTTAGATGATTTATCAATGGCTGCAGAGGCATATGCTCCTGTGATCTGAGATAATTTGGTGAGATTTTCAGTTGGATTAGTAGTAGGATTTTGCCATAAGACATCTAATTGTTCTGCATCATGAGAGAGCACATTTTCCAATTTTCTTTTCTTCCTTTGTCTTCTTACCACTACCTTGCATTGTGGACTATAGAATACATCAAGAGGAGTAATTTCCTCTATTTTGAGCATAAGTTTAGAGAATGGGGTAATGGGAATATGTTCCATTTCTGAGACATTGGTAGTTATTCCTGTGACAATATTTTTTGTTGTCTGTACATTACTCATAGGTGTTTTTGTGTTCTATCCTTCAATATTAATCAAGACATTGAATGTCTCCCATTCCTTATCTAACTTAGTTCTGACTGATGGTCGCTGTACAATGAGAGGGGGATGATTTAACTGTGGAGAGGTTGAAACCTGTTGCTGTAAAAGCTCCTTTGACTGGGCAGTATCCCTTACTGATCCTTCACTTTTATCATGGTAATTGTCATACCTCTTAGAATGTTTAGAGGTTTCTTTCCCGGACATATACTTAGACCTGTCTGTACCTGAACTTCCACTGAGACTAATACTGGGAGTTGGTTCCCTTATGGGTTCCAAGCGTAATTTATCCAAAGGGATAGTAGTTAACCTCCTTTCCCTGTATATTTTGAACTCTTGAAATTCTGCTGGAGGAAACTGTATTTGGGTTGAATGTAGAACCTCTTTAAGTGTGCTTTTTTCTTGGAACATGTCATCAAAAAGATCATCTTCTTTAGAAAACACTCTTATTTTGACTATAGTAGTGAAATTTTTAACAATATCATAGGGGTCGAACGGTATTCTTGGAAACTTGAACAATCGTAAACATGTAATGTTGTTTACTTCTTTGAATGCATGACCAACATCAAATAATGAAAAGGCCCCACAGGCCACAGGAAATTGTGGCCAGATAGCCTTCTTTTGTCCTTCAAATCTTTATTCAAACCTCCTTCTCCGTAGGTTTGATAAGCAATTTCTCGTGCCATGAGTTTATCAGGAACATACAAGGGTAAAACATGAGGGGAGGAAAAACTTCCAAATACCCTAAAATATGTAAACAATTCTTCTCCAAACCATCTAGCAACAGGAAGTATGTCTACCTCTGCTTCAGGAGAAAACCTTGGAGCGCCTTTATCATATAACATTTTGTACAGGGGCAACATGATTCCATGGAAAATCTTGTAAAAATAGGGAATGAACTTTGAATCCCACAATTCTTTGTGATAAATATGAATGGGTAGGGGATCTTGAGTTTTCCATTTCCAACCCATTAAAGGAAACTTAGAAACATAACAGATTGAATCCATCACATAAGCAGATAAGTAAAAAGGGGGATAAATTCTCTGAGAAACAGTTCTTTTGGATCGATAATTCAAAATAGCTATGGCTAAGTTGTTAGATAATATCTTAGCCCAATCCACAATAGTAGCGTTAACATCAACATTCAATAATGGTAGCCATTCAGATGAAAACTTATTAATATCCGTCTTTCCAAAAATCCTACAGAGCATAGCAGCAAAAAATCAATATGGAGAAGTGAGAGAACCAGTACTATACATACCGTGTTTATCCTTCTTTAGTGGTTCATCTCTCCTTGACTAGTCCTTGGTGCATTATGCCAGGTTTTCATTTTCTTTGGAAAAATTCTCCATGAACTGTTTGTTATAAGTCGCCTGTGGCTCTGGCAAATGATACATGAGTCTCAAATATTTTGGAGTAAATGAACCAATGAGTTCTTGACCCAGAGTCTTAAAATGTCTGTTTGTAATATCCATTCTGTCCAGTACCCATTTAACCATATCCGTGTATGGAAGAATTTTAGGCCTCGCTGCTATCCGGTGCAAGAATGAGCAGGCTAGCTCTGTAATAGACGCTTCATATGCCCCATGTGAGCCTGCAGTGGCTATAACCTCCATTACACTGGGGTTCTCTTCCTCAAGTAGATTATACATGCCCTCCCAAGTAGTAATACTAGCGTCTTTGTTACAGGTGGTGTCTGTATACAAGGGCGTCATTTCTTTGTCTTCAGAAATTGGAGCTTTGTCTTTCTTTCCCATTATACTCTGAATATTGGTTTGTATAGTTCTCTGTTCTTCGCTCCTGCAGTTTAAGAATTAAGTGAGAATAATGATAGGAAAAAGGTGACGGGAAAGTTTTAAATGCTGAAGACGTATAAAATATACCACCTTACGTGAAACAGCTCTTCGATCACAACAAAACCAAATTTCATTAATGAGTGACAACGAATTCATTGATTAACATTGAAGCACATAACAAGGTCTCGAATTATGGAGAAATATTCTTCGTACAACGAGCCTTAAGGACCTGCAATAAGGTGATCTACGATTTTCTTCGCAATATTGCAGATCGCAGTATTGCAGATCGCAATATTGCTTTATCGCAACATCGCAATATCACTTTATCGCTTTATCTCAATATCGTAACATCGCAATATCGCAAAATCACTAGAGCGGAACATGTGACAATCATCTGTTAACATATTTTTTTGCGACATGCGATTTGCGATATGTGCCATCGCATATCGGTGATTTTTAGGTTTTTAGCGTAAGTGATACTTGAGACATGCGATGCGATGAATATTTTTCGTGCATAGTTTCACATCGCGATATCGCAATTTTAGAATTCTTCTCATAAAGAGATATCCATTACTTTTTTGCGATGCGATATTCCTTTAAGGAATGATTTTATTCTATCTTATCATAAAACTTAAGCTTTTTAGGTTTTTCAAGAGGTATTTTCCTAAGTTTATGATATTAAGTTTTATTGAACAAAGAATACAAGTACTAATTGATTTTTAGATTTTTTTTTACTAAGGGCCCCCACTTATTTAGTATTATCACTAATACTAAATAAGAAGGGGGGTTGTTGCTGGCCACAACAGTTGGCGATTCACTTGGAAGAACCAGTTATCTCTACTTTTCTTTTGAATTTTCTAAACTTTCAAAATAGAAAATTTTTCAGAAAATCAAATTTTATAATAGAAAGACAAAGTACATTATGCTTTTATCTATCAATGATATTTCGTTTCTTCTATATTCAACTTTGACTGTTTACTTTCTCAAGCTAGTCCTTGTATCTACATCAGTCACTACTTGGTTTATAAAGATAAAAACAAAGGCTTCTCTGTATATCAGTTTTAAATATGCTAATTTGTCGTAGGTAGAGCCTTTGCTGCCAGCAAGCATTTATAGCCTCGACAAGGTTACCTGTCCCAGCAATGATCCTGTATCCTACTTAGAGAAATATACAATTTTCAAAGAGAAATCCATATCTACACTTATTGCTTTCATTTTCTTTTTATTCTTAAAGAACAATGTCTTGGTTTGGTAGCCAATTTATGACAGTGCCATTCACTTGATTTATAACTTTGTTGAACAAGCTGGCTCGTGATGAGACCCCTTTTCTTTTGATTGCAATAATCTTGAGTCATTGCCCTGTTGTGGTATGCAGTATTGGCAAGGTCAACAAGCTATAATATCAATGATCATGATAAGTCGGCTCGTGATGAGACCTCTTACTCTTTAATTTAAAAGTGTATCATTGGATTATTCCCTGAACGTTGTAATTTCCTAGGTGGGGAGGAAGTCATTGTTTCATTAAGATAGCTCTGGACGACAATGGTAGAGTTTTTGGAAAGAAATTTTCTACAGAGAATCTTTGTATTGTTATTGATACCTTTTATTGAACTGATATAAAACAATTTCCCACTAAAGGTCGTTTTTTTATCAAAATTTACATAGTTGAAACTAGTATCATTTCTAGGCTTAAAGCTTTTAACTGTATCTTTCAATAATAATGATCAATTTCCTAGAAGAATTCTATTTATATAAGTGAAAAAACAAAATCTAAAACATAATTTGTGTCTTTTTCGTGAATTTCCAAATGTAACCATTTACAACCGATCTTATTATGAAAATAAAGGAAACTAATATACAAAATAGAAGAATTATCTCCTATGAAAAATATTTTTTGAGGATCTGTTCGTTAACAGGTAAAGACTCTCTTTTTCCTGTTAAATCCTGTAACATAAAAGTATATGGACCTATGATCTCTGTGATTTGGAAAGGACCAAGCCACATTCGTTGAAATTTCGTATGTTTCCCTTTTTCCTCATGAGCCTTGCCCCATTTTAAAACTAGATCTCCGACCTGAAAATCCTTTCTGGATATCATGTTTGAATCAAAAGAAGCTTTAACTAATTCTTGGTGATGAGCATGAGTTATTTTGGCATGTTCTCGTCTTTCTTCTAGCTTAATTATTTCCAGTTGTCTTAGTTGTAAGGAAGAAGTTGGTGCTTCATCAATATATTGAACTAAGGCCAAAGAAGGAATTGCTAGATGAGTTGGAAGAACCACTTATTTCTCATAAACTAAATTAAAGGGAGAAGTGCCAATGGAGGCTTTTTGCGTTATTCGATCTGCCCATAAAGCATATATTAAAGACTTATGCCAATTTTTATAATTTTGATCAATGGTTCGCTTAATGATTTTGATTAAGTTTTTATTTGTAGATTCAGCTAACCCATTTCCCTGTGGATAATAATTGGCAGAGTATTTAAGTTCGAAACCTCTTTTAAGTGAAAATTCAGTCATAGCATTACCAGAAAAATAAGATGCATTATAAAACATTAAAGCAGAAGGTAATCCAAACTTGGTGATTATGAACTGATCTATGAATTCGATGATATGTTCGGCATTAGCAGTCTTAAGAGGAACTGCTTCTACCCATTTAGTAAAATAATCAGTTGCTGTAATGATATACCTATGTTGCTTAGAAGAGTGAGGAATGATCTCACCTATTATGTGCAATCCCCATTAATCAAAAAGCTGTTAAATGTTGACTGGTAGTAACGGAAATGATGGTTTCTTTTGTCTTCCAGCAGCGGTTTGACAAACTTGACATTTATTTGCGTAGCTATGTGAGTCTTTGAATATTGTGGGCCAATAATAGCCTGCGCGGAGAATTTTATGTGCAGTAGTATCTCCAACATAATGTCCGCCTACTGGCCCATCGTGGAGTTCCTGTAAGACTTTTTTAGCTTAATATTTCTCCAGACATCTAAGGAGAACAGAATCATAATTCATTCTAAAAAGAACATCATTCACAAGCTGATATTGTTTAGCTTTCAACCTTAGAGCTCTTTTCTTGGTATAATCGAGATTTGGAGGAGCATATCCATTCTTTAGATAAAATATGATATCAGCATATAATGATTCAACATCGTTTAGGCTTACCTCATACATTTGTATCTCTACAGATGGTTTTTCAGAAATAAGCGATGCTCCCGCTAGTATTTTGAAAAAGCCTTGACCTCTTACAATACTTGCTGGTTTGATTTCCAGATCATATTATTGTAAGGCAGTAATCCAATTGGCTCTTTTCTCACCCACATCTTTCTGTACTAAGAGATTTCTTACCGCTGGAAACAGTACTATGATTTTTGTATGGGTTTTAAGTAGAAAGGGTCTGAAATATTTAATTGCTTTGAAAACAACATAAGCTTGTTTCTCTACATCTGAATAATTCAACTCAGCCCCTTGTAAATTTGAACTGAAAAATGCAATTGGGGCTTCTGCCTTGTCTTGATTTACTTGAGTGAGTATCACAACATATGATTTATCAGAGGCAAATGTATACAAAATAAAAGGATCGGAAAAATTTGGAGTTGCTAAAGATGGAGCATTAACAATTTCTTGTTTGATCAGATTGAATGCCTCATATTCGTCTTGACCCCATTTGAAGTTTGAATTCTTTTTAATCATTGCTTGTAAAGGAGATACAATTCTTGAAAAATCTGGCACAAATATCTTTACAAAATTAATCTGGCCAAGGAAAGATTGCATAGCTTTCTTGTTGTGAGGTAAGGGTATTTCAGAAATCTCCTTGATTCTATCAAGATCAATATGAATTCCAGATTTTGATACTATGAATCCAAGAAGTTTTCCTTCACTTAATGCAAAAAAGGACTTTTTTGGGTAAAGTGAAATTCCATACCTTTGACAACGTTGAAAGATCTATTTTAAATATCTAAGGTGATTGCCTCGTTTCTTGGAATATACAGTTATATCATCCAAATAAATTACCACTGATTTGTTAACTAATCCCTTGAAGGCAATGTCCATGGCTCTTTGAAATTTGGCACCAACGTTGATTAGACCAAAAGGCATCTTTTGATATGCATAAGTGCCCCATTTGGTTCTGAATGTGGTTGTCAATTGATCATCAGGATGAACCAACACTTGGTTGTAGCTAGCAAAACCATATAAGAAAGACATTAATTCTGATCCTGAAACTGCCTGCAATATTTTCTCCATAGGAGGCAAAGGAAAATTATCTTTTTGGCAGGCTTTGTTAAGATTTCGAAAGTCAATGCAAATTCTAATGTCTCCTTTCTTCTTTCTAACGGGAACCATATTGGAAATCCATTTAGAATGTCGAACGGGAAAAATAATCTTGGCTTTCAATAACTTATTGAGTTCAGATTTGATCTGATTTTCTAGATTGGGATGGATCTTTCTCAGCTTTTGTTGGACAAGTTTTTCATCGTTTATCATTGGGATAGTATGTTGGATGATAGAAGTGTCATAAGTTTTAAGTTCATCGTAGTTCCAAGCAAAGACACTTTTGTATTGTTTCAAGAGACGAACATACGCTAATTTTTCTTCAGGAGCTAGGCCGAGGCCTAGGTTGATATTCTGTGGTTTGGTATCAGTTCCTAGATTTACTAATTCATAGTTCAAAGTTGAACTTTGCAGTTTTGAATTGGTGGATATTTTGAAACGATCTTTCAAATCATAAAGGTCCTCTAACTTGACTACTGACTTTGGCATAACATTATTAGTGCTATCTTGTTGCAATTGTATGTCATATTGGTCCTCATCAATTATCTGATTGGTGTAAGATCCTTTAGATGTGAGGAAGCTTACAATATCAGGATCATCGTTGAAAATCCTCCAATTGGTAATATTATCAGGAATTGAGGGTCTAAAGATTAATTCGATTGAAAATCGATCAGGGCTATAGTCTTCTGCAGGAATGAGCTTGGAAGCTACGTTAGCTAGAAGGTCTGCACTAGTATTCTGGAGTCTGGGAATTGATGAAATATTAAATGCTATAAAGTGTTCAGTCAGATCTTGAACTAAAGATTGATAATGCTTTAAATGACCTGATAAGCAGTGTATAAACTTGTAGATATTTGATATCTAATCCAATTTCTTTGTATAATCCTTGGACTAAAGCCTCGTATTCTGCGGTATTATTAGTGCAATCGAACTCGATTCTGCAAGTTAGCATAATTTTTTTTCCCTCTGGACTAACCAACACGCATCCTGCTCCTGCTCCTGCTCCTTCATTAGACTTAGAACCATCAAAAAATAACTTCTAAAATAAATATTTATTTACAGGAGTATCTATAAAATTAATACACCTAGAATTATCTGTTTGAGAAAAATTTTCTATTTGAGATAAAATAGAATGTTCTAAGTAAGGTGAAGTATGAGCATTGAAATTTCCTAAGAAAGAATCAACTGAATAATTGCCAATGATATTATTGCTATATGCAACCGGTTCATTTTCTCCTTCCAGTTCTGTTACTATGTATTTCTGATGTTTTTCTCGCTCAACCTTTATCTGATTTGGTTTACCATTGTAAGGAAGCCACATGTGCGACCAATTAGTTGCAAAGTATCCATGAATTTTTTCTGACCAATCTCTGCTAAGAATTAAGCCATAAAATTCTGGAATATCTGCAACTAAAATGCCAATAATTTGACACACCTTTGGATTAGATGACAGCCTTATGGTAACCTGATTTAATTCGCCTATCACTTCAGCTTGCGATCGATCTAACTGGACTATGCGCACAGCAGATTTTTGTGGTTGAATGTTCAACTTTGCACATATTGATTTTGATAGAATATTAGATGAAGCTCCAGAATCCACTAAACAATTATGCAAATTTTTATTGAAAAATTCATAAGTAAGAAGAAATGGAGGAGTATGAGATCTCGACCTTCCTCCCATTAAAGCGATATTTTCTAGATCAAATTCACTAATCACATTAGTTGGAGGTCTTCCCATGTCGTTGGAAGCTTGAGCGATTACAAGATAGGGAAAAGGTTTTTATGGTATAGCATGTAATTCTTTCAAAAGTACCTTTTGTTGGTGTTTTAACTTGCTCAATTCATAAAAAGTGATGTTAGCCCTAGTCTTCTTCATGTCTTCTATGATATTATACTCCATTTCATTCGAAACGATCAGTGTTTTTGATGGAGTTGATGAATATTTTTGGACTAGGCTAGTTTGAGTTGCTTTAGATGTCGTTTTCTTGGCTGCAACTTTATCCTTAGTCATTGAGCTTGTGCTCTTTGGCTTAGGAGTAGGTTGAGGAGGATCAAGTTGATTTCTACTTTGAGTGCTAACCGGGGATGCTTCTTGATCTTCCTCATCAGGGAGGATGAAATCCCACATACCTTGTACCTCTACAACTTCTTCTTCATTTTTAGTTTCTTCAGTAGCAATCTCCTCTTCTTCTTCTTCTGATTCAGCATTTGTGATTGCATTTGGCGGTTTTGAATCAGTTGAAGGTTTTCTTCTATAAGGCTAAATATTTTTTAGAAGATGTTTCTGCTACTTGTTTCTTAATGTCAACCATTTCATTGGACATTGTTTTCAGAACTTTCTGCAATCCTTCTAAATCGAATGGATCTTTTGATTGTTTTTTCTTGGGGTCTTCCTTAAAAGTAACCTTCTTGGATTTTCGTTCTTCTATCGCATTTTTCTTTTCTATAGCAATGATACATTTCTCTACTGCTATTGCTTCCTTCATATTGTCAGCTAAAGTTTTTTTGTTAGCTCTATCAACGAAGATAGCTATATTTGATGGTAAATCAGAGATGTACCATTCACTTTGCACTTCTTCACTAGGCTTGGAAGCAGTAGGAATTTTATTTAATAGTTTATTGAAACGTGAATTAAAATCCTTGATGGGTTCTTTTGACTCAGCGCTAAGATTAGACAAGTCATTGATCAGTGTCGCTGTAGACCTGTCATCACCAAACTTAGTCAAAAATTGATCTTGAAAGATATCCCAACTAGTAATAGATCCAGATGGTAATGAGAAATACCATGATCCAGTTGCTCCTTGTAAAGTATAGGGAAAAAGTCGGACTACAACGTCTTCATTAGTAACTCCATTGAGATTTATGGACAACATAAAGTTATTTATATGTTCTTCTGCTAGCATGCCTGCTTCAGGATTAAACTTAGGCAACCATTTTTCAGGATGGGTCGGTATTTGACTCAAGGGTGCAGGCATTAAGACTGCCCCTAGGTTATTCCATGGAGATTGAGCCATCGCTGAACTACCAACAGAGGAAAGTGCAGAATATGATCCCTGCGGTTGGGAAGATGAGGATATTACAATTCCAGATATTTGAGAAGGAGATGTGGAAGTTCCAGTAGACTGACAGACAATAGTTTGAAGTGGAGGGGTGGATGGTTGACTTCGCGGTGAAGAGGTTGAGATGGATGATGATGATGAAAGAATCTCACTATCAGACCCTTTAGGTGATTTCCTTGCTTTCTTTCTTGTAGGTAGAGGTAACTTAGTTGGCTGAATGCCAAGATTTTCGCTCTATAATCTGGTAAGAGGATGAGAAGGATTATATTGTGAAGTTACACTACCTTGAGATTTATCAGATCTTTGAGGTGATATTGAAAATCACTGAAGTTTATGAATCAAAGATTCAACTTCAGGAGGTTCAATAGCAGATTCTTCTGAAAATTCAGGGTTTGTGGCAGTGGCTGTTGTTCTTTCGACTTCTGGCTCTAGATTTAAAGATTCTATGTGAGATGGAGAATTCGGGGGAGATGGTGAGGGTGATTTAATCTCAGAATGGTATTTAGATTTTGAATTACTTCCCATTCATAGTTCGGGGCCCTTCTTCTAGCGCCAAATATGTTGAAGCCCCGAAAATCAGGTCTACAAGAAGGGGGATACCCACCCGGTCCGGACCTTGGTTGGCAGCTCCTTTTCCGTTTTGTATAGTGGGTCCGACTGGGGATAATGGGACCAGTTTCCCAATATGCGTATGTGTGTGTTGAGAATTAATATTTCCTTTCTAAAAGTTCCTAAGTGAAATGCTTTTATTCTAATTCTAATCTATAACATGCAATTGTATTCTAATTAAACAGAAATATCTAATTCTAAACTAACCCGGGATGTAATATTTTCCTTATGGGATCTAAAATGATTTCAAATAAAAATTGGTAATAAAGATCATTCAACTATTATAAGAAAAGAATTCAATAAAGATAAACCACTTCGTATAAAAAGTTAGACGAAACAGTTGTGAAAAATATATCGCATATTAAGCTATTCATATATTAAGCATAAACAAATAGCTATCACCGTACAAAAGTGCCAAATGATAACTCAAACATTCAAGCATTAATACATAAACAAATAAACATAAATATCACTTTAACACAGAGGCAGAAATAGTTAAGAGATAAAAGTACCATTTATAACTAGTTCTACTCATGAGCTTCAAGAAATAATGACTTATCTCTTCTTAATCCAACATCCACTAAGAGTGCAAAAGTGCAACATCAGTAGTAGATATTAAACGCAGATATCAATAAATCCTATTCCATTCATTCATCAAAACCTCCTCGGAGGGTGCAAAAGTGCATGTTCTGAGGACAAGTTTTTGACAAATTTCAGGACCCTTCTCTAAATGCATAAGGGTTTAAATACTACTAGCTAAATCTAAAGATAATTTATTACAAAAATGTAGGATAAAGTTTAAGTGACCGTCCTCTTTTTAGGAAAAAAATAAAGAAAAATTAATACTAAATCTAAAATTAAAACTTAACAACTAACTACTTATGAATCTGTTCTTTGAAATTGCAAGTGTTCAACATCGATTTGAGAAGAATAGGCTGGCCGACTTCAGACTTTAACTTTCCTGTGAAAACGGAATTGGCAAGAGCTGGCGCCATCTTCTCAGCATAATTGATGATACATTTGAGAGTCATGCATTGGCTGTGTGGTTTTACCAAAGATGTCCAGTAAGAATCCCAATTTAGCTTTGTTAATCTTTTAATTGATTCTGCCTTTTCCTGAGCCTTCTGTCTCCAGTCTGTCTGCAGTTGCTGTGATTTCAGTAGATACCCTTGAGTAGTTTCAGAGATCAGATTTGCCTCGTGCAAATTTTCATTTATACAATCAATAATATTGCTTGCTGCTGTGACTACTTCTTCCGCTGCTTGCTCTGCTTTCCTGATTTGTGCATCCCAATTATTAAAGAGCATTACTTTGTGATTGTTATTGATTATTTGTGCACCTGCTCTTTTCCCCTCCTCTGTTTCTTGCCAAGCTAAATAGACAGTAACTCTTTTATCAATTGAATCATAATCATGTCGTAAGTCTATGACATGATTAGTGATTTTATCACTTTCTTCATAATAAGAGTTCCACTGTGATATTATTTGGCATAATATTTCCTGTTGCTGCAGTAGTTGATTATTTAAGGAAATAGACTCTGTGATGAATTCTGTAAGCTTGGGATCATCCTTGTGCATCTCTTGCATAACCTGTAGCTGTTTTTCTTTTTCAGCCAAATTGTTCTGATATCCTATCTGCATTTGTTGGAAGTCTTGCTGTAATATTTCAAGTTGTTTACGTGCTTCATTGTTGGCGTTGGCTTGTTGCAGTTGTTGTTGCAAAACCTGTACTTGATCTTCTTTTTCATTCAATAATTTTCATACCTTAGATGCTTTATCAATGGCTGCAGAGGCATATACTCCTGTGATCTGAGATAATTTGGTGATATTTTCAGCTGGATTAGTAGTAGGATCTTGCCATAGGAAATCTAATTGTTCTGCATCATGAGAGAGCACATTTTCCAATTTTATTTTCTTCCTTTGCCTTCTTACCACTGCCTTGTGTTGTGGACTATAGAATACATCAAGAGGAGGAATTTCCTCTATTTTGAGCATAAGTTGAGAGGATGGGGTAATGAGAATATGTTTCATTTTTGAGACATTGGTAGTTATTCCTATGACAATATTTTTTGTTGTCTGTACATACTCATAGGTGTCTGTGTGTTCTATCCTTCAATATTAATCAAGTCATTGAATCTCTCCCATTCTTTATCTAACTCAGTTCTGACTGATGGTTGCTGTACAATGAGAGGGGGAAGATTTAACTGTGGAGAGGTTGAAACCTGTTGCTGTAAAATCTCCTTTTACTGGGCAGTATCCCTTACTGACCCTTCACTTTTATCATGGTCATTGTCAGACCTCTTAGAATGTTCATAGGTTTCTTTCCCAGACTTAGACTTAGACCTGTCTGTACCTGAACTTCCACTGAGACTAATACTGGGAGTTGGTTCCCTTATGGGTTCCAAGAGTAATTTATCCAAAGGGATAGTAGTTAACGTCCTTTCCCTGTATATTTTGAACTCTTGAAATTCTGCTGGAGGAAACCGTACATCTTCTTTAGAAAACACTCTTATTTTGACTGTAGTAGTGAAATTTGTAACTATATCATAGGGGTCGAACGGTCTTCTTGGAAACTTGAACAATCGTAAACATGTAATGTTGTTTACTTCTTTGAATTCATGACCAACATCAAATAATGAAAAGCCCCTCAGGCCACAGGAAATTGTGGCCAGATAGCCTTCTTTTTTTCCTTCAAATCTTTAGTCAAACCTCCTTCTCCGCAGGTTTGATAAGCAATTTCTCGTGCCATGAGTTTATCAGGAACATACAAGGGTAAAACATGAGGGGAGGAAAAACTTCCAAATACCCTAACATATGTAAACAATTCTTCTCCAAATCATCTCGCAACAGGAAGTATGTCTACCTCTGCTTCAGGAGAAAACCTTGGAGCGTCTTTATCATATAAAATTTTGTATAGGGGCAACATGATTCCATGGAAAATCTTGTAAAAATAGGGAATGAACTTTGAATCCCACAATTCTTTGTGATAAACATGAATGGGTAGGGGATCTTGAGTTGTCCATTTCCAACCCATTAAAGAAAACTTAGAAACATAACAGATTGAATCCATCACATAAGAAGATAAGTAAAAAGGGGGATAAATTCTCTGAGAAACAGTTCTTTTGGACTAATAATTCAAAATAGATGTGGCTAAGTTGTTAGATAATATCTTAGCCCAATCCACAATAGTAGCATTAACAACAACATTCAATAATGGTAGCCATTCAGATTAAAACTTATTAATATCCGATATTCCAAAAAGCCTACAGAGCATAGAAGTAGCAAAGCAATATGGAGAAGTGAGAGAACCAGTACTATACATACCGTGTTTATCCTTCTTTAGTGGTTCCTCTCTCCTTGACCAGTCCTTGGTGCATTCAGTCAGGTTTTCATTTTCTTTGACAAACTTCTCCATGAAATGTTTGTTATAAGTTGCCTTTGGCTCCGACAAATGATACATGAGTCTCAAATCTTGTGGAGTAAATGAACCAATGAGTTCTTGACCCAGAGTCTTAAACTTTCTGTTTGTAATATCCATGCTGTCCAGTACCCATTTAACCATATCCGTGTATGGAAGAATTTTAGGCCTCGCTGCTATCCAGTGCAAGAATGAGCAGGCTAGCTCTGTAATAGACGCTTCAGATGACCCATGTGAGCCTACAGTGGTTGTAGCCTGCATTAATCTGGGGTTCTCTTCCTCAAGTAGATTAAACATGCCCTCCCAAGTAGTAATACCAGCATCTTTGTTGTAGGCGGTGTCTGTATACAAGGGCGTCATTTCTTTGTCTTCAGAAATTGGAGCTTTGTCTTTATTTCCCATTATACTCTGAATATTGGTTTGTACAGTTCTTTGTTCTTCGCTCCTGTAGTTTACAGATTAAGTGAGAATAATGATAGGAAAAAGGTGACGGGAAAGTTTTAAATGCTGAAGACGTAAAAAATATACCACCTTACGTGAAACGGCTCTTCGATCACAACAAAACCAAATTTCATTAATGATTGACAACCAATTCATTGATTAACATTAAAGCGCATAACAGGGTCTCGATTTATAGAGAAATATTCTTCGTACAACGAGCCTTAAGGTCCTGCGATAAGGCGATCTGCGATTTGCTTCGCAATATCGCAGATCGCAGTATCGCAGATCGCAATATCGCTTTATCGCAACATCGCAATATCGCTTTATCACTTTATCGCAACATCGCAATATCGCAAAATCGCTGCAGCGGAAAATGTGACAATCATTCGTTAACATATTTTTTTGCGACATGCGATTTGTGATATGTGCCATCGCATATCGGTGATTTTGAGGTTTTTAGTGTAAGTGATACTTGAGACATGCGATGTGATGAATATTTTTCATGCATAGTTTCACATTGCGATATCACAATTTTAGAATTCTGCTCGTAAAGAGATATCCATTCCTTTTTTGTGATGCAATATTCCTTTAAGGAATGATTTTATTCTATATTATCATAAAACTTAAGCTTTTTATGTTTTTCAAAAGGTATTTTCCTAAGTTTATGATATTAAGTTTTATTGAACAAAGAATACAAGCACTAATTGATTTTTATATTTTTTTTCACTAAGGGCCCCCACTTATTTAGTATTATCACTAATACTAAATAAGAAGGGGGGTTGTTGCTAGCCACAACAGAATCTTAATCACAAGTGTACGAAAAAGGCTCACTTTAGCCGTGCATAACAAATATCCCTAACAGAAAATATGGTTGCCAATATCTTTAGATCTCCAATTAGGTGACTAAGATAAATGCTGAAAAAATATGGATCTATGCATTAAAAGATATTAGGCAGCAAAAAAAAAAACAAGAGTTGCTCCATGCATCCAATAGACAAGACAAGAATATGATGAATGAATTTTGTATTAATGGCACCGGTCCAATCTGCTGCATCACCGAACCATCAAGTATATGGATCTCGATCATGCTATAAGGAGTTGGAGCTGAAAAATAATCATGTCAAAGGGAAATAAGTAGTCCCTTTGCCTGATCTGAGGCACCGAACAAGAGTGGAAGTTGGAACCAAGGTACACCACCCCCTAGACATGGTGTCACTATCCAAAAGAGAGGATTTAGAGATAATGAATTGGTGATCTCCTAGAAAAGCCACAGGTTGGTCAACAACAGTGTCTAGAGGGCTGGGTTGCTGATGTAAGATGAAGGAATGATGAGGGGTATCATCCCTAGTGTGATATGAAGTGATATGGGACTCTAGAGGTTCTTCTAAATGGGGAAGAATAATGGTACTAGAGTCGACACGACCAGATACACTAGGAGAGTTGTGGAGAAATTCTTCTCCTAGTCTCTCTAATATGGGTGCCCCCTTACTCAAACATTGGGTGTCAATGTAATGGCCATAAGGTGTATGTGGTTTGAATGCATGGGTTCGATGTAAGGGGGGATAGATAATGTCAGGGGTGGTGACCACTTCCATAATGTCATCATCGTAATAGAAGATAGGGTGATTGGCGGAAGAAATACCACCTGACGCGGCGAAGCTACCTAACTCATCATCATGAGAAGAGAGATTCACATGTGCATCGTCACAAGGGGTGACAGAAAAACAAGTAGATGAAGGATTCACCGATGTTGAGCCCAAGGTGATCGCTGAAGGGAGGTTAGGCGAAATAGAAGGGGAAGTCCCAGGGGGGTCTTCCATCATGGATCTCATAGAAGATGACCGGTAGTGGATAGTGGTCGAAGAATTTGTCATTTCGAAATCTGGAGGGAGGATTTCTATGGGAGTGGATGTGTCCTCTGGTTATGTTGAAGAAAAACGCGCAAATAAGGGAGAAGTGGACTCGTTGCACTTGGTCTCGAATGGGCGAACTGCTGCCAGAGAGGTGTGAAAGTCTTCGAGGCAGGGACAGAGGTGAGTATAGTGGCCATGGAAATCACACAAAGCACAAGGATGATTTGTGTGCAAATACTTGAGTTTCAGTACTGAATCGGGTATAGTGACATATATCTCTAGGATGTTAAACTCTGGAAATGCTTCGTTTCCCATGGGCTTGAGACGAGGCAATTCAGGACAATTATGGGTGGCATGACTGAAAACATCACACAAAGCACGCTGGATAATATGCTTTGGCGGTTAAGGAGGGGCAATGTTTGTCGGGGAAGCCTTGTCTTTAGATGCCTTCTTGTGAGCTTTTCCCTTTTTACCCAAAGCTGTCGCAACAGGAGAAGGTTCTTGTTGATGTGGCTGAGGCACTGTAGCAGCGGGAGAAGTCATGGCGATGGGTTGAGCTGAGGTCAAAGCAATATAAGGTTTGGGTTGACCAGGTGGGGTAGCGGCTAGGGGATCAAGGTACCAGGCGGGAATCCCAAGGGTTAGGTTAGGAAGAGATAAGGTAGCCATGACAGGTACCAAGTACACTTTAGGAGAGGGAGCCAGTGTTGGGCTGCTAATATGTTATTATTATTATCACTTTTTAACACCTATTTCATCCATTTCTACTCTTCTTTATCATGTCATTTATCATAATTTATCATATAATTCCATTTTATAATTATTTATGCTCTTATGGATAAATATTATTTCTTCTCCTTTATTTTTAATAAATTGATGATTATGCATGATTTTACTAGTTATGGTTTATTAATAATTTTTTTGTAACATCACTCACCATTTTAGCCTGCAAGATATTTTTCAGATTGCAGAGTTGATCTCTAGCTCATCATTAAATATGCCAACTCAGAAATTCGCTGGAATAAGAAGTGACAGTTTTTCATTAGACGTATTGGGCAAATGGAGAAGAATCTGGAAAATATTAAACATGGGTTTTGTCCAGAATGGACCGAATTAACTTTTCCAAAGAATAGTTTGCCCAAATTCGGCCTTTATTGAGAGAAACGGAAGGTTCTCTGAGGACGATTTTCCCAGATTCACCGTTGAGGCCGTTTTCCAAATTCTTCTAGTTGCAATACCAAATTCGACCTGTTCCTGTTAAATGATTGATGGAATGATATTTCAGATATGATCTTGCTAATTAATTGGTTGTGAGAAATCCAATTTTTTAATAGGAATCATTTTTAATCAGATCGGTTGTAACTTCTCTTTTCTCTGTGTGTATTTAAATCAAAACAGAGATCAGAGAAGGGGGGGTTATTATGGGGGTTCATGATGGATGATTAGAGAGAGAATTAGATGGATTATTAGATTAGAGATAGATAGGATAGGATAGGAGGAATGGGAGAATTGAAATTGAAATTGTAACTTTAATAATCGACTCTTGCTGTTGAAGCAGAGCACAAACTTGCTGTAACAATTATGCTATAATGAATATATAAAAATAGTTGCAGTTCCTTCGCATCTCCTGAAGTAATCTGACAGTATTCACCTGCGGCTAAGGGATTGGCTCTTGGTGGATCTACTTGCCATTCTTGTACCATACAGTGTGGTTTGTCTTATTTCTGATTTCTACAAGTGTGGTTTGTTTAATGATTACTTTCTGCAATTGAATTTTGTTGATGTTCTTTTCCCTCATAACAAGATCATTGCTTTCTGCAAGTATATTGTTGTGTTGCTCATTCTAATTACAGAGCTTTTCTGTTCATTTCAGTAACTTAGTTTTGTTGTTAATTGCAGTCATATAAGCATTGTTGTCTATTTCTATTATATAGCGTTGCTGCTCATTTACTTTCTGCAATCATTTAGTTTTTCCTTTTAGCATTCTTACAGTTAGCATAATTATCTCATTTCCATCAGTTGCAGTAGCAGTATTGATTTAATTCATTGCCATTTCCAATTGGTTATTTAGTGTGTTGTGCTTGAGATCAAGAACTGTAAAGAACAATGACTATTGGTATCAAAGCACTCAGATTGAGAATCTTATTTATGCTTGATTATTTTACATCAGTTAAAAGAGGAATGAGTTATTGCTACTGTATCCTCGATTGATAATTTTTGTTACTTTGCTGAATGAATGATTTAGTTTTAGAGCATTGAGTTTCCTTTAGTTGCAAGTGGGATTTATTAAAAGTATCTGTTTATTCTTGAATTTGAAAGATCTATAATACATTTTAAGAAACATTACTCTCTGGGATTATAGCGTGCACATATTTTGTACACTCTTGAAATAAGAGGACTTGCCTGGGTTGATAATTAATGTGGGATAAATAGGAGTTTTAAAAGGCACTTTTTAGCACCCAAAATTTTGGCACTGTTGCCGGGGAGAGTGTTGCCATTTCACAGAGAGCGATGTATGTTTGATATTTATTGTTGGGAAATAATTGGGTATTAAAAACGAAAGGTAATAACCTATGTAACTAGCAAGTAAAGTGCTTGCTCCTCTGCCCACTTTTCAACGCAATTGCATAAAAATTGATGTAGGAATTTTAGAGGTAGAATTTTTGAAAAAAAAACTTGTAATTCCACTCAAGTGGTGATGTAAGCACCACCCATTTCACTACCAATTAACAGGAACATTTGAAGTAGGATCCTAAAAGAAACACATGAAGAACATATTCTATTATGGTAAGAAATGGTTCACATTGAAACTTTTGAATTCCCTATCAAAGATCTAGGAGGAGTGACACAAATGCACATAATTCCTCCATCGTCTCTACCAAATTTTCATGGTTTGACAAATGAAGATCCCGATGCATTCTTATTTGAGTTTGAAATACTTTGTAGAGGATACGATTATTGTACTAATGATCAAAGGTTGAAAGTGTTTCCTCTTACTCTAAAAGGAGCAGCTCTCCAATGGTTCATGAGCCTAGGTGGGAACTGCATCCAAACATGGGAGGACATGAAGAACATCTTATTGAAGAAGTACCAAGACTACTGCAAATCCAATGAAGATATTTTCGGTATGATACAAGGGGAAGATGAAAGCTTGGAGGACTATGTAGAGCTATTTCAACATAACCTTCAAAAATCAAAGCATAAGCATTTGGAAAAAGAGATATTGAAAACACTCCTTCTTAAAGGAATCAAAGATGAATTTTTAGAACTTTTAAATCTGATAGAAAAAGGTGATGTTTTTCAATTATCATATGATGATGTTTGTGAATTGTGCATAAGGTATTCAAGAGGAATTTCCAAGGCTGGTAAGAATTCTAGAGAAATTTCTTCTTTCTTTTCCAA
Source organism: Pinus albicaulis (assembly GCA_034641835.2). NCBI lineage: Eukaryota > Viridiplantae > Streptophyta > Pinopsida > Pinales > Pinaceae > Pinus > Pinus albicaulis. The sequence continues at coordinate 424,893,034 of CM076571.1, forward strand.
ATTTACTACAAGAACAAGAGACATAAGAGTTGAAATCAATGCTTTATTTGAAAATTTTAAATATGATTTTATTATCTCTCTAAATTCACAATTGAATGTTTTGCAGGTTCAAAAAAATCAAGAATTTGATAAAGTGTTTTTCCCTCATTACCGAAAGGAGCATCCCATAGATAGTTGTTCTTCCTTATCTAGGATGGAAGTAGCATATAAAAGAGATGGGGAAGCTGCAACAAGGTCAAAACCATGGAAATCATGGCCTACAGGTATGGTTCAAAACACTTCCTCTCTATTCTCTTACTTGCATAATCCATTATGGAATACTCATATGTTAGAGCAGCCATGCCAATCTCAATATAACCACCACCAATCTTGTCTACAAGTTTGGCATGGTTCATCTTATGATTGCACGACTACTCTCCCTCATCTTGTAGCACAAACACATCTTCCAACTCTTCCACAACATCTTTCTTTCCCATCAAAATCATCCATTCAACCCAATCAACTACATCATCAAAATGCTCCATTCTCTACACAATTTCCTACTCAACTCATTCTGCACCCTCACCATAATAAAACAGTACAACATGCTTACAATTTTGAACTGCAAAATTTTACCAACCCTTCCCACCCATTCTATCTCACATGCACCATTGGAGAAAAATTATACTGAGATTCAGAATGTGTCAAATCCAAAAATTGTAGAGGTTATGAAATAAAATGAGGTTTCTTCTAGCCTGCATCAACAAGCTATTTTAAACACTCAAGAACTTCATGCTATGATGGCTATGGGAAATAAAGAAAGTAAGGGATACATTGAAGATTGGTTTCACTCCATTTGTTTACAACATCACTCCATACTTCAACAATTTTTGGCACCATCTTTTCAAGAGATGTTGGCTTCTCATACCCTACTATTTATTAACATGCATTTTTCAAATTTGGGTATGTACATACTAGAGGCCTTATTTCAAAAATGGCTCCACTAGAAGTATTCTTATACGTAAGCATATTCAATTTTCAAAGAAGATTAGGTTACTAGAGAAAATAAATAAATAAGGACATAAATAAATACATTTTTATTATTATGTAAAAACAAAGTTTTTTTTTTTGCAATACGCAGTGAATATCAACATCGATGATAAATATTTTAATTTATTTGTGTATGTAAATGTATTATATTGAAAATAACAGTTCTACAAACACTCATATTCATTTTTATCACTAATATGGAAAAATTTCTTGAATATCATATTTTTTGGCTTGCGGGCTTGATGAAATTTCTGAAAGCAGAGTTGGGACAACAAGTTTTTGGAGGCCTAAATGAATACATTTTTAAAACTTGTTTCTATATTAAGTAGCCCTTAATATATTATTTCCAACTCAATTTGGCTCACTCCATTTGGATTTGAAACGAAAAAGTTATAACCAAAATATTGACAGGGCGTCTAGTAGGCAACTCGAGAACAGAGTTGGGACAACACGTTTTTGGAGGCCTAAATGACTAAATTTTTAAAATCTATTTCTATCCTAAGTAGCCCTTGATGTCTACTTTCCAAATCAATTTTAATCACTACATTTTGATTTTAAACGAAAAATTTATAACCAAAATATTGACAGGGCGTCTAGTAGGCAACTCAGGAACAGAGTTGGGACAACGCGCTTTTCGAGGCCTAAATAACTATATTTTTAAAACCTGTTTCTATGGTATATTATTATATGAATTTAGTTTACAAGGAAATTTTAATCACTCAATTTTGATATCGTATGAGGAAAATATGACCCAAATACTGACTATCTATCCTAAATCAGCACTCTTAAAACTCTGTTTTTCCAGCTGTTCATTAAAGTATTTGACCCATCAATTATTTTTTTCTTAAAAACCCATTTTTATTGGAGATAAATTAATTAATATAATTTCATTTCCAATTTGAATCAGCTTAATCCATCATCAAACGAAAAATTTATGCTTGAAATATCCATTGTTGGTCTAAGATAGATAATTGAAAATGACTTTGTTATGCAGGTTGTTCTAAGTAACATTGACATATAATATCATGGAATTTTTAAAAATTGTTTTTATTGGAGATATATCTTTTAACTAGATCTCATATGACTTTGGAATCACTCAAATTGGACATAAAACAAAGAAGTTATGATTAAAACACTGCAGGTTAGTATGATTGGCCACTGCTCTCCCGCAGGTAATAAATTAATTTTACTTTATTTTTTTTTGTGGATTTGTTCTACAGAGTAACTACTTGTTAATTTTTTTGCATAATTCTTGGATTAGAGGAGCACGATCACCTCTCTTTATCCATGATTTAATGTTTTATTGCAGGTAGACACTCGATTTTTTTGCAGGTCTTAGGAGAATAAAGAAGGTCAATTGATGAACGAACGATTCTTGAAAGAAATTTTAATGAAACAAGGTAATTTCATCCAATTCATTACCTAACGGATTCATAACAGGAAAAATGAAGAATTTATTCCCATTTGAACATTCATCACTGCTGTCAATACATTTTTCCAAAAAATCATTTTTTTCCATTTACAGATTGATATTCCCTTAGGAAATAACATCATAGCTGTTGTAACTTATCTTATTTATTTATGATCTTGTTTTTAAATAAAGTTTTGTTTCTTTTCTGATTTATCTTATGTTTTTGTGTTTTAGGTGTTGATTCCTTCAAATTGCAGTTTTCGCTCCATTAGTGATTGAACAATGAGGACCCCACCATGCAAGTTTCAATTGCAAAAGGCAATCTTTTGACAACTTCATTTATGTAAAAAGTTATTTCTTTTTAAACTGTAAATATGATTGTTTTATGTGTTTTTCTCTATTTTTTTGCGGCTATAAATATGATTTCTTTTCTCTGTTTTTCTATAAATATGATTTCTTTTCTCTATTTTTCTATAAATATGATTTCTTTTCTCTATTTTTCTATAAATATGATTTCTTTTCTCTTTTTTTTTGTAAATACAATTGTTTTTTCTTGTTTTTCTCTATTTCTTTTCTTTTTACAATTGTCTTTCTATTGTTTAGAGAAGTAAGGATGATTTCTTTGATGTTCCCTATAGGGATCACCAAGTTTCACGTGTTCGTCTTTTTGCTGTTCCTCTTAAGGGACAGCAGTTCCGCGTGTTTGTATTTTTGTTGTTCCTCTTAAGGAACAACAACTGTTCCATTTAAGGAACAACAGTTTCGCATGTTGATTTTTTTTGTTGTTCCTTTTAAGGAACAACATTTTTTTGCGTATTTTTTTTGCTGTTCTTTTTAAGGAATAGAAAGGAACAACACTTTTTCGCATGTATTTTTTGTTGTTCCTTAAAAGGAACAACAATTTTTTGGGTATATTTTTGTTGTTCCTTTTAAAGAACAACATTTTTTTTGGGTGTATTTTGTTGTTATTCCTTTTGAAGAACAACACTTTTTTTGAGTGTATTTTTGATGTTCCTTAAAAGGAACAACACTTTTTTGAGTATTTTTGATGTTCCTTCAAAGGAACAACACTCTGGAAATATTTTCAAGAACAACCCTTCCTTCCTGTTGTGCGATTATTCATATTCATCTCAACCACATTCTATTAATTCCCTTGCATCACATGAAGTACAATACATTTATGAGGACAAAAATTATGGAGTCTATTGAAGCAGGTGAATATCCTTGACGTTATGATCTTTAACAAGACAACTTCTTGATGATAGGTTTTTTTTTTTTAAACAAATAAAAGGGACACAATTATTTATATATTACTTTATTGTATTGATTTCTGCTGTATATGATACTGATTGATCATCTTTACCATGTCGGTTCCACTTCTCCTAGCTACAATTCTCTCTATCTGTTATAAGTAAGACTATGGGTATATTTTCTTTCTATTGACATGTTCAAACTTCTTCCACCATCCCCACTCTTAAGGAGTATTGAGCCTCCCTTTATTTATCATAAAAGGTGCAAAAACAACAAAATCTTGTCTACAGATAGAGGATAGGGGGTCTCATTAAAGAGCCAACCTACCATGTTCATAAGGTTGTAGCGAAGTGACATTCCCACTATGGCCACCATACCAGGGTTATGATCCATTGGATAGCCATAATATCCTTGAAACATGGGGTCTCATCACGAGCCGACCTGATCACTTTTGCTACTTCCCAGTGAATGGAAGTGTGGTTATCTGGTTACCACACCAGCACACTGATCTCTTCTGTAGAACAATAATGGAATTATCCAACTATAAATTGAGGAACCTAGCTTATATGGGTTAAAAAGAAACCCTGCCGAGGCTATGGATGCCTGCTGGCAGCAGAGGCTTTGATTATGGTATTGAATTTCTATTTTCAACATCAATAATTATTATAATACCCTCTTCCTACTTTTCTTTTTATCAAAGAGATTATTTCCCTAATTTCTCCCTACTATGAACCTTTACGCATGAGTTAATGTTTTATTAATCAATCATATCATTTTCAGATGGAATATTGTCAGCAAGGTATGTTTTATTAATCAACCCAATCATCTTATCTCTTATTCATAACTATCTTTATACACTCTGCCCTCATTATAACCATACTTCTTGATGTCCTATCATTTGATATGTGTACTCTGCTTCATTTACTGATGTATTGTTCGTTCCCTTATCTTATTGTCAGTACAGCGCTTTTTCTATGCTAGTTTATGGTCATGGAATCCCTTTTTCAATTGGAAGGGGGAATGTATGAATTATGGATAGCACGCGATATAAGTACAGAATTCTGCCATAATTTTATGATTTGCCACAATATTCATACTGCATTTCTACAGAAGTTTTTCTGATTGAAATTTTGGCATACATATTATCTATTGCTCTTCAAAATTAACACTGTGGATTCAAGAAAATTGCATGAAGAATCGTGATTTGGTTCCAGGAGAACAACAAGTATTGGGGGGGGGGGGAATTCTATTCGCAACACGACCACACTATTGCAACTAACAGCAAAGGCTCGCACAACTCACGAACGCGCACAATTCTTCAGACATGATGTGCTTGCATGGATTCCACCTTTTGCATCACTTTCAGTATCCGCTCAGCCTACATTAGCTTCAACAAAGGCTAGTCCCTACATGTCATTCCACACTTTTTTCAGAGGTAACACTTGAGGTAAAATAGCATAATTTTCTGATTTATTACGAATTTAGGAAAATTTCATGAAAATCCATTGAGCATTATTTATCATCATTCAGTCCACATCTTTACCACTTCCCATTTTTCAGAGACATATCATCTTTCAGTTTGGGGGAGTCTTTTTTTCCTTCATTTCTTTCTTATGACCATTTCACTAATATTCTTTATCATCCATTGATATTCTTATTTATTCTCAACACCTCCCTTATTCCATGTTGTTTTACACCAAGCATAGATTTCAATAGATTGTAGTAACCACCTCTCTTTGTTTTCTAGCATTGCATAAGGACATGCTAATTCTTCAGTTTGGGGGAGGAATTGCTATACATGATGGTTGTTTTCTACTTTCTTTCTCATTTAAGGCATACAATTTCATTTTTATACAATGCAGAAATTGATTTGCATATATCTTTAAAACTATGAACTGAATTCTTGTGATTTCTAGATAACAAAGAGGTATCATTAAAATACACAAACCCAATAATTTCACGCTAAATTAGTTCATAAAATTTCGAAAATTATGCACTATCACCTACAGCCATTTTGTTTATATCTCATGATCCGTGCATCAAAACGATCTGATTTTTTGGAAAATGGTTAATGAAGTTTGTCGTTAGTTACATCACATTTTTCTGCAACTTCATACACATATAGTTGAACGTCAACTGTAAAAATTGTTACGCCTTCATCAAGATTCCTAAAATTGAATATTCATTACTTGAGGAAAAATTCATTTGTTCCATCCATTTCATGAGTTGGGATGAACAATTTTTTTTTCTTGGTTAACACATGGGTTTTGTCTTTGGGTTGCATGAGGACATGCAATATATTCAGTTTGGGGGTATGTTGGGCCGCTAATATGTTATTATTATTATCACTTTTTAACACCTATTTCATCCATTTCTACTCTTATTTATCATGTAATTTATCATAATTTATCATATAATTCCATTTTATAATTATTTATGCTCTTATGGATAAATATTATTTCTTCTCCTTTATTTTTAATAAATTGATGATTATGCATGATTTTATCAATTATGGTTTATTAATAAATTTGTTGTAACATCACTCACCATTTTAGCCTCCAAGATATTTTCCAGATTGCAAAGTTGATCTCTAGCTCATCATTAAATTTTCCAACTCAGAAATTCGTTGGAATAAGAAGTGACAGTTTTGCATTGGACGTATTGGGAAAATTGAGAAGAATCTAGAAAATCCGAAACATTGGTTTTGTCCAAAATGGTCATAATTAACTTTAATAAAGAATAGTTTGCCCAAATTTGGCTTGTATTGAGAGAAATGGAAGGTTCTCTGGGGACGATTTTTCCATATTCTCTTTTGTGGCCGTTTTCCAAATTCTTCCAGTTGCAATACCAAATTCGACCTGTTCCTGTTAAATGATTGATGGAAGGAAATTTCAGATATGATCTTGCTGATCAATTGGTTGTGAGCAATCCAATTTTGTAATAGGAATCATTTTTAATCATATCAGTTGTAAATTCTCTTTTCTCTATGTGTATTTAAATCAGAATAGAGATCAGAGAAGGGGGGGTTATTATAGGGATTCATGATGGATGATTAGAGAGAGAATTAAATGGATTATTAGATTAGAGATAGATAGGATATGATAGGAGGAATGGAAGAATTACTGTTGAAATTGTAACTTTAATCATCGACTCTCACTGTTGAAGCAGAGCACGAACTTGTTGTAGCGATTATGCAATAATGAATATATAAAAACAGTTGCAGTTCCTTCGCATCTCTTGAAGTAATCCGGCGGTATTCACCGGCAACTAAGGGCCTGGCTCCTGGTGGATCTACTTGCCATTCATGTACCATACAGTGTGGTTTTCCTTATTTCTGATTTCTACAAGTGTGGTTTGTTTAATGATTACTTTCTGCAATTGAATTACGTTGCTGTTCTTTTCCCTCATAACAAGATCATTGCTTTCTGCAAGTATATTGTTGTGTTGCTCATTCTAGTTACAGAGCTTCGTTTGTCATTTCAATAACTTAGTTTTATTGTTCATTATAGTCACATAAACGTTGCTATCTATTTCTATTATATAGCATTGATGCTCATTTATTTTCTGCAATCATTTAGTTTTTCCTTTTAGCATTCTTACAGTTAGCAAAATTATCTCATTTCCATCAATTGCGATAGCATTATTGATTTAATTCATTTCCATTTCCAATTGGTTATTTAGTGTGTTGTGTGTGAGATCAACAACTATAAAGAACATTGGCTATTGCTGTCAAAGCTCTCAAATTGAGGATCTTATTTATGCTTTATTAGTTTACATCACTTAAAAGAGGAATGAGTTATTGCTATTGTATCCTCGACTGATATTTGTTGTTACTTTGTTGAATGAATGATTTATTTTTAGAGAACTAAGTTTCCTTTAGTTGCAAGTGGGATTTATTAAAAGCATCCATTTATTCTTGTATTTGAAAGATCTATATTACATTTTAGGAAACATTACTCTTTGGGATTATAGTGTAAAAATATTGAGTACACTCTTGAAATAAGAGGACTTTCCTAGGTTGACAATTAATGTGGGATAAATAGGAGTTTTAAAATGCACCTTTTAGCATCCAACAGCTAGGAGCGATATCTGATCGGAGGGGTAATGGCCAGGCGGGATGGCTCCAAGATGGTTAAAGCCTGGAGAAACCATTCCGGGAGGGTAGAGAGGTTCATGGATATTAGCTATAGGTGAAGGGCCATCAGGAGTGGGTCTAGAAGGCTGAATCGAAGGGCTAGGTGTAGGCTGCAGTGGGCGAGGCTACTGAATAGCCGAAGCATGCCGCTTGAGGGAAGCCCGAGACGATTTCATCATCCAAACATTCGATGAGCTGGGATCAGAGATAGGAGGAGGAAGACCAGGGAATGTACCAAGAAAAGAGGAGTATTTGTAGACTCTGGGTGAGACACTAGTCAAAGGATCAACTGTTTTCTTATTGGCCACCGAATAGGTGATGGACTCAGGGGAGGTCTGAGACTTCAGTTCATAATATGTCAACTAGTAAATGATGACTATATTTCGATTATGAGGGAAGGACATCTTGCGGTGAACCACAGATGGGACAATAGACATCCTATAGGTGTAGCTATGACTCAATACAATGTTGTAATCTAAGGGGGCATCAATTAATTCTATGTCAACGCAAACAATCTTGCCCACAAGAGTAATAGGACAATTGCAGAATAGGCCAATGGGCTCGGATGCATGGCCATCCCACGCTCGAAGAGTGATTGTGGAAGGAGCCAACTCAGGTGATCTGAGTTCCTTCCAAACCGAAGCCGACATCACACAGGTGGATGCCTCCTCATTAATGATGCACCGAGAAACGTTAGCATTCTGAATCTTGACTGGGATTTGGAAGGTGACGGAAGCAAGGAGAGGAGGATGTTTTGACCGGTCAACATCGAAGACGATCAAGCGATCATTTGAAGGATCTACAATGCTCATGGCAGATAGTATAGCTTTTCATTTTGAAGGGCACAACTAGAGGAGTTCCGGCATTGAGATGGCAGCAAGAGATTGTGCCAAATCATCTACTATACTATACGAATCACCATCTTTACCAGAAGCAGCATTTCGGCATAGTGGTACCTTAGGGATCTTGGTATGAACCTCTACCTTAGGCTGAGGGATATGAAAAGGACCATTAGGTTTCGAAAGAGTCTCTGTAGAACCTGAAGAAGGTGGCTCGGGGACAGACGTAGCAGGAGGCTTGTTGTACTTACGGGACCAAGTCTGAAGGTTGAGGTCTACGGTTATAGGTTGGTCAAATTTCATCATGAGAATCTGGTAATCGAAGGTACCATATGGAGGAGGTTGAGTGGCCACTTGACCTTCAGGTGGTTGGGTAGCCACAAATCCTTGCTGAGGAAAAGGATTAGTAAACACAACTGACTAACTAGGTGCAGCACTGAGAGGGACAGAAGGGGAGGCTTGATTCCTCACAATGTTGCTTGAGACTCCCACATATGCTTCATCTATGGTAAAAGAGGACAATCATGCATGTAATGGCCATAAACGCCACAACAAGAACAAGGATTTTTTGTGTGAACAGGCCTATCCTACTTGGGCTGAGTGCCCTGTTGCTGGTTAGTATTGTTAGGTGCATTATTTTGAGGATTAGGTCCAGGATTACTGGGAGCAGATTGATTTTGAGTGCCTTTCCTCTTATTTTTTGAGGGAGGAGGATTAGTAGTGCCCTGATGTGCATACACTTGCCCCTGAGGGGGCAGTGGTTGTTGTTGTGGGGATTGAGAAGGCAAGGGGGGGAGGTGCTAATTTTGGAGGAGTTGGAGCATCATGCTACGGATACGGATAATAATGAGGTTGGGTAACATTGTGGTAAACAGGAGGTTGGGAAAAAGGAGGAGGCATGCCGTATCCTAGATACATGCTACCAGGAAGGGGAAAAGTGCAGGAGGTGCTGGTCCCCCTCTGAGTAAAACCATAGCCCATGGGAGGTTGAGCATCTGGATGAGAGAGAGCTCCAACGAAATCGTCGGCGGCATGAGATTCCCCCGGTGTGTTGGCACCACCGAGTCTAATAAGATCAGGTAGAATGGTATAAACATAACCCAACTGGGCATAGACCAGGTCATATTTTAACGCAATTTGGAGAGTGGCTTCTTCAGTTTGAGGGAAATGCGATGTGATATCCTTGCCAATAGTAGGCAAGAGAGATCTAAGGAACCACTCTGTGTAGACACAGTCTTCGAAGGTAGGGGCTCGACATAGGCTCTTTCTTTTCCACCATTCATAGACATGGTCGGATAGGCAGGTCACAGACGATTGTCGGAAAGAAGTCAAAAGTTCGGTACCAATGTCATAACAAAGGGGAAGCTGGAAATAAGACAAAAAGGCCTGGGCAAGAGTCACAAACGTGGTATGAGAGGATGAGGCCTGATCAACATACCACTTAGAAGCTTCACCAATAAGCGTACGTTGGAACAACCAAAGACAGACAGAGTCATCGGTAATGGAGTTAGATGAACACCACATGTGGAAATATCGAACATGATTTGTAGGATATTCTCCAGCAAGACCTTCAAACTTGGGGATGTTAGAAGGGATCTTGGTCGACATAGCAGACCAACTAGCGTCATGGTGTATAGGGTCATTGATCAACTAGTTAAAATCAGGAAGACTAAGGCCTACCATATAGGAGAGCAAGGGCGTAGTCGGGGTAGTTCCTGTTGCAGTCCCAATAGTAGTATTCCTAGTATTAGGGTCGGGGCTACCGCCAGCGTTAGGTCATGAACTAGACATGGTGAAGGTGACAAGGGGAAAACCAAGGGTGGAACCAGAAGGAGAACCCAATGAACCAGAAGCGGAGTCGAAGTGCAGACTTGTTGGAGGACTAACTCTAATCCTACGTGGAGGAGTAAGTCTTCCTACAGGAAACTGAGGATTAAGGCCAAGATGTCTCCGGGATAAATGCCTTGGTGGCGCAATGATGACGACACAAAGGGAAGAGAGACCAACAAGGGCAGAGAGGTGCAGGATCAACTGATTACAATGTTGAAACAAGAGCAGAGAGGTGCAGGATCAATTGATTACAATGTTTAAAGTCTTTGCTTGGCAGTGTTAACCAAGCTCTTCTTCACTTAGGCTGTGTGTATTAAGTGTGTAAATTTTAATTTTTAAACCCAAATGTTTGTAGAGAAAAATAAAAAAGTGTGTTGCATAACTATAAATAAACCTGCAGATAACAATATATGAAACTGAAATAACAGAAAAATAAACAGTTAATTATGCATTAATCTAAACCCATGGAGGCAGGCCTCTCAACAACTAGTTTGTAGGTGGGAAAAAATCTAGTCATAACACACCAAAATAGCCAATATATCTAAGGTCGGGAGGGAAATGGATCTAAAGGTTAGATCTGCTGGAAATACATGAAAAAAAGCAGCAAAAAATTAGAGGAAAAATTGTTGTAAATGAGGTGGCGAAAGGCTATCTCCTGGAGGGAAGCGGAGGGGACCCTAGAGGAAAACCCAAACAAAATTGAAAAGAGGTGTTTTGGATGGATAAATAACCAATCTAAAGTGGAGGGGGAACCAAATGAACCAAAAGAGGATTCAGAGTGCGGACTTGGAGGAGGACTAACTCGAATCATACGCGGAGGAGTAAGTCTTCCTACCAGAAACTGAGGATGAAGTCCAAGAATTCTTTGGTATAAATGCCTTGGTGACGCAATGATGAAGTTACAAACATGGCACAAAGGGAAGAGAGACCAACAAGGGTGAAGAGGTGCAGGATCAATTGATTACAATGTTTAAAGTCTTTTCTTGGCGGTGTTAACCAAGATCTTATTCACTTAGGTGTGTGTGTGATAAGTGTGTAAATTTTAATTTTATACCCTGACATTTGTAGAGAAAAAGAAAAAAGTGTGTTGTATAACTGTTAATAAACCTGCAGATAACAATATATGAAACTAAAATAACAGAAAAATAAACAAATAATTATGCATTAATCTAAGCCCATGGAGGCAGGCCTCTCAACAACTAATCTGTAGGTGGGAAAAAATATAGTCAAAACACACCAAAATAACCAATAGATCTAAGGTCAGGAGGGACAGGGATCTAAAGGTCAGATCTGCTAGAAATAGGTGTAGAAAAACAACAAAAAGTCATAGGAAAATTTGTTTTAAATGAAGTACCGAAAGGATATCTTTTGGAGGGAAGAGGAGAGGACCCTAGAGGAAAACCCAAAAAACCTGAAAAGTGGTGTTTTGGATGGATAAATAACCAATCTAAAGTGGAGCTTAAGGTAATGCATCAGATCTGAAAAATGGCTGAACACTCTAAAAACTTCAGACAACCTACAACAGCTAAAACTCTTTCACAAAATATGGAGGATACTGAAGCCCTAGAGGGATAGGTTCCCACTTAGATGAGTAAAACATACGATTATAGGTCCAAAAAAAGAGGAGACGAAGGTTAGACAACGTTGAACAGAGGCCTAGACAAACCCATAAAGCTTTCAGAAAAACTCCCGCAAAAAGTCCAGGTTGCAGTTTCTGACCTAATTTTTGTAGAGGTCGTAGTTTTAAGCCTGTTTTCTGCATCCTGGAGGTTCAGGTCATAGGTTTTGGCCCAAAAAGTGCGACCTACACTTTCGGCACTCTTGGGAGCAGGTTTCAAAAGAATGTGGCGTCTCACCTACAGTTGATGCCAATCACCTGTGCAATAGGTCCAAAAACACACGAAAGTTAGAATTTTTAATGTTTTAGGGTTTTATAGGTTAAAAACAACATAAATAAAAGAAAAAAAAGAAGCTGAAGAGAAATCCTAGGGTTTGAAGTAGCTGGATATATAGGAATCTGAAAAAATACAGCAGTCGTAATCGTAAACCCGTGTGGAGTTGCTAGTTGTTAGTATGAATCGTAATCGCAAGTGTACAAAAAAGGCTCACTTTAGCCGTGCATAACAAACAACCCTAATAGCAAAGATGGCTGCCAATATCTTTAGATATGCAATTAGGTGACCAAGATAAATGCTGCAAAAATATAGATCTATGCATTAAAAGACATTAGGCAGCAAAAAAAAAACAAGAGTTGCTCCATGCATCCAGTTAGGGTCCTATATTAATGGGATTCATAATTTTTGAATTGACTATGATAGTCTTATAAATATGTACATACATTTCTTTTTGCAAGTTGTTTTCCCATATTTTGAAAAACAAAAAATAAATAAAAAATAAAAGAGGTTAAAAAGTCCTAAAAGAATAATCAAAGGACTTAGAAAAAGATATACCCCAAAAGAAAAAAAAGATGAAAATAAGACCTGAAAGTGAGCAAGTCAAAATGCCACTACTATTTACTTTATTGCAAGAATAATGATTATGTGTGGATTGTCAATAAATTCCATAATCCATGATTAGTTAAATAGTTTAAACTAACTTTTCATGCTTTGAATTTCATGTTTTAGATAGAGAATAAAGATATGTCAAACAATATAAACTTGACAAATCAGTAGTTAAGATAGAGAATAAAAAAAACGAGCTCATCAGGTTAATTTGAGCCCTCGGATGAAATAAGGTTAGACTTAGATAGGTTTATGCTTTAAAAAAAAAACTGATTTAGGGTTGCAAGCCTAAATGCACCCATGAAAATGAAGAAAAAATGTTAGAAATCAAGATGTCTAGGTAGAAAGCAGTTGTACAAGCATGTAATAAAGCATCATTGGGCAAAAAATACTAATTTCCCCTCCCCTACAAAATATGCAGTATTCTAAACTATCAGTTAAAGAGGCTCAGAGCATTTCTCTGACTTCTATTGGGACCGGACCCAAGGCTTAGTGACTAATTGGTTAAAAATATTGAATTCCTACACAAAACCCACATTCATTAGCATTTAACCTTTATTTCATAAACATAATCCCCTTTTCCTAAGTAAAAACCCATTTTTACTTAGTAAAATTAAAAACCCTAAATAACTAATTCCATTCCTTCCAAAAAACATTCATAAACCCTAAAAAATACATTTATCCTATGTTAAAGTGTGATGTAATACAACAAAGGCAAACTATGTTATTTACACTTTATTTAGAGTTAAAACATGTGCTTTTCATATCCCTTTCACTTTACCCTTATTTCATACTAACTACTAACTATATATATTAATTCCCTAAGTTACACCCACCCATATATTATTAAATCCCTTTTATTTTAATGAACCCACAAAAACCTTTTAATTTACGTTAAACCAATGTTCTTATATCCCATGTGCACAATATTATCCCCGCCCATCCCATTGGTTTAAACCTAGCTATAAATTAAATATCCCGCCCCCTATAGTTTTTAAACAACTGTTAAAGTTTAAAATATATATATATATATAATAAAAAAGCCTGCGCTCATATAAATCATTTAAACATTGGTTAAATTTTTAAATTGATACATAAATCTTATCCCACCATATCATATTCAAACCTAAGGTTTTAAAATTTTGATTAAACGATTATCTGTAAATTTTGAACGAAACCCGCACATATGACAACCCTGGCCCCACTCCAAATCTCGACGCAACTTCCCCGACTGATCTAGACCATTCGCAGTCTAATCCCAGGATCTGACAACTGAAAACAGATTTCGCAAATAAACTTGCGCGTATTTCCCCATTCCAAATCTGCGCGAAATAGGTAGTATTGAGATTTCCTCTCTGCTCCACATGGTTGATTCTTATAGGATCGCGTGGGTTTACTCCAAAACTACTTACCGCCCAAACTGCACACAATAACCACTCCATTTTATACCCTTTGAAGCCCGAAACCATAATTTCTACCTGACTTGACCTGTATTAAATTTTGGCACTGTTAAGCCCTAAATATGGCTAATAAACATACGAAATACATTCATATTTTCTCCTTCTATGCGTAAAATCTGCATAGGCCACCCAATTGTGCAATGAACCTTTTTTTGCCAGTTTTATGCCAAAAGACCGCAAATTTTAAACTAAATATGTTTGAAGACTGATGAGGAGCTCTACATCGCTCCAAATATCAGAAGGAAGCCATCTGACCCATTCAAAACCTCAGAAACCACCTTGAAACCTTATACCTATGTATAATAGGTATTTCTCTGAAATTTAAACCTGTTTTAAATTTGAAAGGCCTTATTAAAAAAACAAATTCCATTCATACGTCCAAATTAATCATAAAGAACCTGTCAAAAAGCCCAAAAAACAGGCCAAACCCTATCAAATTTTCTGCAAAAACCATGTTTTACTGAATATACCCTTTTTAAGGGAATTCACGAGTTTTTTATAGTTTTATAAACTATTTAAACTCCAAATTAAGCCAGAAATCCTCTGAAGGTATCACAAAGCCTCTGTGCCTAAATTCAAAGTATTTCTAGCCCAATTTCTCAGTGAAAAAGACCAAGAAACCCCTGTTTCTTGTGTCTAAACCAGTAATACCCTATAAATCCTTTTAAAGAATCCAAATTGACAAGAAAAACCCAAGAGAAGCCCATATTTTCCCAATTTTATCCAAGAAACCTCTACTAAAGTAAAATTACCTCTGCAAACTGTCTAAACTTGCAGAAGTAGCCAAAATGCCTAAAAAGCAGAGTTCTAGCAATCTTGAAGGTTCCAAAGTGCCTAAATCAGCTCCAGCTATGATTTCTAAGACTGCTATTTTTTTAAATCCTTTACAGCCCCCACTCATAGATATTGAGAATATCCCATTAGTTGATTGTTACAGGACCAATGACCTCCTCATCAGCTCAGAGGAGAAGGTAACATGGAAGGAAGAAAATGACCTATACAAGACCCATTTCTGCCAAGGTAACGCACCCTGAAAAATGCTAGACAATATTATAACGCACTTGAGCCATGCAGAGGGAGCGTTAGTGCCTAGGTTAATGCTCTGTCTTTCCCAAATGGTAGCGTTATCCATGTTTGAGTGTGAAAAGGGAAAATATCTTGTGGAAAAGTGACTAGAAATTCCAGCTTTTTCTCATAAAGAACCAGTTCAAAATATAAACTAAAAGGCACAAAACTTTTATTAGGCCTTGCCAAATATAACTGGACTCCTAAGGAAGGAAAAAGCATGGAAAATAAAGAAACATATTGATCTTTCCCATTTCAAACTGGTTGAAAGAGTTGGCAAATTTTTCCCTCTCCATCTCCTATAAAATGGAGTTGTGGGCTCTTGGTCTAAGGTCGAAGGTTTGAATATATGTGGAGCGGAATTTCATTGTTGCAGTGTGAGGCTTGGAGATTGGAGAAGTTCATTGAGAGCTTTCTACCTTGAACATCATCACACTTGGAGATAGAGAAAGAGAGAGAGGAATTGGAAAACTGAGGAGGGCTTGGTGCAACCGACGGTTGTAATCCTCCTTTTTATAAATCAGTAGAACTTTATGTTTTTTGTCCATTCGATGCATCAGTGTCACAATTGTTTTTCAATCGTCTATGTAGCATGATATGAATGGCTTAGATATGTATTGTTTTTTGTCTATTATATGCTAGCTTAATTGATAAGAAGTCATGTTGTTGTAGAGATTACACGGGTGCTTTGATTGATTGCAGGATCTAGATTTGGAGTTGGCGAAGAAGGATGTCTACTTCGCTGCTTGGCGTTCTCCATAGGATCTATAGTCTGCAAAGAGGTAATATCTCTGTATTACTTTGTCGATTATAGATATTAGCATGAACATGTATGCAACATCTTTGTGAAATTTACAGCTAATCTGACTATCTGCCTCGGGCACCGGAAAGCCCTGAGAGGGATATTTAATAACCAACACCCAAGAATATTACCCTATATCAGAATTGGTGACTCCGCTGGGTATTAAACCCCAAGTTTTCAGCTTGTTCGTATCACTTTCCTTTTTTTCTTCTATTCACATATCCTTCCGACTAGCTTATATGCTCAGTGAACATCTCAAAAGCTCACAGAGTCTAGATTAGACCCTGCTTAGCCATTTGTGCAACTTTACCCTGACTAATGCTTCCCATGTAAGTGTTTCAGAGCATTATAACATGGTCTATGCTCAAATACAGTGTGTTAGTCTCAATATTAGTGCTCTGTAGCCTCTGCTTGCCAGCGTTACCCAGCCAAAATCTACTGTTTACACCTTTGTTGTGTTTCCATTTGGCTGTGAAGTTGTTGGTAATCAAAATAGCTTCTCTTGCTGGATCCCTGTGCTTGTTTACCAGCTAGAAATTTTATCTTTTTTTCTTATTTTGAAAATTTGATGTCAACCGTATCTACTTTTTGAAGAAGAAATTTTCTTTTAGTTTGCTGAACTTAGCTGAATTGATTCTAAAAAATTTTGGTTAAAAAGCTGTTAAGAGAAGATAGATAGATGTATGAATATTTAAAGTTGAACTGTGTTATTTGAATGTTTGGTGCACAGATGTTGAAAGAAATCTCTCCTTGTAGAAAAAATCTTCATTGAAATCGAATATTTAGAGCATATTTTCTGCATGGGTTTTTGAGTCAGAGTTTTATCACATTTCATACGTCCACTCGCCCTTCGTAAGACTAATAATCAAGTACACTAAGAGTCAAGTGATAATAAAATTAATCATATAACGTTTTCTGAACTCACACCAATTGTAGTTCAAGCTAGGATCTTGGGGTAGGAGAAATGATAAAATCAACCATGATCTCAAAACTTGAGACTAGAGTCATTAATAAGTGAAATCCTACTGCACTCATATTATCGGGACCACTCCACTATCACCGGAGTTAAGCGCGAGACAACATCAAGGTGCATGAGAAGGTAGCCCACCTTCGAGTGCATTCAGTGGGCATGCTATATATTGGGGTTCCCTTCGGGGATGTCAAAACTAGATCGGGGATCTAGGTGTTTTTCCCATATAGCATGTTGTCTACGACCATGACCCCCCTGATGATGTATGTGATTTCAGGTATCTTTAGTGGCCAAAATTTTAGGGACTTACACGAGGTGTCTGGGATGGGCTGTCCTGGTACCTAAAACAGATGGATCTACTCTATCTTCAGTATTTGAGAGGGTACTTGTCTTCACGAGAGTGCTTAAACCTATTGTATGAGGTTCCGGCGAAGCTCTAAAGTAACCGTAACTATGTTTATGACTAACCCTCTCTGTATGTTATTGTGATACTAGGTTTCATCTCCAGCAAACGATAGTACTCAGACAGGACCACCATGTTCTGGCTGCTTGTTGATTGATTTTAGAAATTCCGTTTTTCTTTTTTCTTTTTTAAGGTGTGTGGTTACTATCACTGAGACTTTATAATACATCACAAAAAATTAAAATTTTCTAAAAATAAACAGGTCACCGTAGCGTCTTTCGACCCTCGTCGTCTATATCGACTACAGTGAGGTCTCCCTCTGTTGACACCAGAGGAGGAGTCGAGTATCAATGGACCCGTGCCTTCTTCAGAAGAGAAGTCTCCAGTGACAACCCCTGATTTTCACATAGCCCCGTATCACATGAAATTTCTAGAGGATCCTTTTACGGAAGGATTCGTACCTCCTTGCAATCCTTCGATCACTCATCCGTTAGTGCCAATGTTAGTTCAGATTACACCAAGCCAAGATATGTCTTCGGCCGCACCAACATCTGTTTTACAACCGACACCCATGGGGTTGGTGCCAATGGAAACCAACCTAGGTTCACCACCATCTTCCCTGCTGGTAGTCAATTCTACGCTAATAATCGGTAGCCCCAGTAGACAGCATATGTCTGGTCCTAGTACTATGGTCACCACAACTGCTAGTGGGTCTCTGAATCCTTCAGGATCTACTCCTACGGTGACTATGCCAGGACCCACGGTACCCGCTCCCATGAGCAGGGCTACTTCGGTTCCTTTTTAGCAACCCTTTCGGTTGGAACCCTTTTCTGAGTTCAAACCCCTTGGCCACCATGCCAGGGGGTAGTGTCACCAACACAAAAATGATAGGGGGCACTTCGGTACCCCCACAATTATCACGATAAACAAGACAACCCACTGTTAACATTGTTCCTTTAAGTAGTTAAAATTGTGGTATAATATCTATGTCGTTGCTTAACTATGCAAATAATAGCATGCCTCCGGCTAGCTCTATTGCATCCATATCGGCAAATCAACCCCAAAATCCATTTGGACAAGGGGGAAACTTTTATGCTGGGGGAAACCAATCGTTAGCCCCCTAGTATAATATACCCTAGGGACAACAACCATACATCCCTACACCCCCACCCATGGGGAACTTTTATAAACAAAGTCATACTTATCCTATTGGTAACACATTGATGGGTGGGCACTATGGTCCAAATGGCCAACCAATACTTCCTTGGCTAGATTTGGGGGAAAACACGTAATTGCCATTTTTGGCAGCTCTAGACATCCTCGACATCTATAAACTGACCAAGGACCCCATCAATCACAACCCACTCTGGCCTCCAGTACCACACAAGATTCTGTCTAACATCCCTAAATTAAACAGGAAACAAGGGGAAGATCTAGCCACGCATGTATCCACCTTTCATCTATGGTCTGTTTCTAACTCCATGGTGGATAATAGTATCCAGCTTCGAATTTTCCCCCGCACTCTCATAGGAAACGCTGCCAAATGGTACATTGAGTTACCATGCGGAGAAGTCAATAATTTTGGCACCTTAGCTACAGAATTTCTTAATAATTTCCAATTACCTATTAGATATGAAACCAACATAGAACTCTTAACCTCGCTGCGCCAAGACACCACCACCCACATCTCCAATTACATTCATGAATGGAGGCATAGGAGGAGGCTAGTCAAAGCGCCAATCCCGGATCATCTCTTATCTAACTGGTTTTGTAATTCACTCTTGCCAACCCTAGCTAAGGAAATTTTTTTGTCCGGTGTGGTCATGGAAGATCAATTCATTCATCGTGCACAACATTTACATTTGATCTATTCACAATCTCGCACGCTATATGATTTACTCCCCCATGCCCCTTGTAATCTGAATCCTCCCGCTACTCAAAAACCTGGAGCACACGCCAAGGTCTCGTTGGTGCGATCTCCAGTGTAGCTATAAAACAGCCTAGTGGGCAAACTTCCCAGCCATCTTCGGCTACCAACGCCCCTAACCAATCGACTAATCTTCCTACCACTGAGGTAAATTCTATGCAAATTTTACAAAAACCTAGTGGCAAGAACAAGAAGAACAAGAAAAAGTCCTCTTCTTCAGAAGAGCAGTTGGATCATCAGAATAATCACAATCAGAAAAACACTGCTAAAACCAACAAAGGGAAGGATAAACCCATGAAATTTCATTGCAGAATCTGTGCAAAGGACCACTTGACATACAAATGTCCTCGACTACAGGAATGCATAGATTTTATCACAAACAATGAATCTGGGAGAACACCTGCCATTCTTCATAGTCCCTTCCCTAATCCACAGCAGCAACAAAAACACATGGTTGCCAACCCACCGCAACCCCCACAAAAGGGCAACGGTGGCACTCATCCTTCCGGTGAAGGATCATCCGCCATTTATGGTGTCGAGAGTGTTGAACTCCAAACATGAGCCAAACTTTATGGAAATCCTATCATTGATACTCAAGAACATGGTACTAGTTCAATTTCACCTCCGCCCAATGATTTTCATATATAACGGCCTATTGTTGACCCCGCGATTCGTCCCCCCAAAGTAACACTTCGATGCATGACTCATAACACCTCTGAATGTGCTGCCCAAAACTACAATATTGTAGAAGATTTGGCACAAGCACTGTGAGCTATGTCTACTCTCGAAGTATTGCAAACTTGCCCGGCACAAAGAAAAGACTTGATTTTGGCCATTGGTGGAATTGACCCCCAGGATTCTACACTAGCTATCTTTGACATGGAGAAATCTAAACCTTGCCTCTTACACCAACTTGCATTCTAGGTGCAATTTTTGTCGAAAGGGAGGCCCATCCATCGTACTATCATAGACGAAGGTGATTCGACTTGTGTTATGTCAATTACTTGTTGGCTCACTTTGGGATCTCTTACTTTGTCTCCGTCATCAAATTCCCTTAAAGCTTTCGATGACAACACTTTCCTGCCAAAAGGCTACATTGCTAGCTTTACCATTTCTCTTAGTGGGAAAAGGATAACAGTGGACATAGAAGTCGTAGATTTTCATCTCAACTATAATCTGTTGTTGGGTCGTAGTTAGTCTTACACAATGGCTACCATTGTTTCTTCGGTCTTCTGACTCATCCTTTTTCCATTGGATGGGAAAATAGTCACAGTGGATCAGTTATCCTTTTGCACCCCTGATTATGCCACATTACCAAGTAGCATTGTACCCCTAATAGGAGGTGTTCCTGACTCATACGCTAGTATTGGTACCGGTCTTCTGAAGGCATCTTCCCTGATGGGTTTCTTTCCTCTCTCATCGCCCGAGGTTCTTGTTGAAGCCCCAAAAACCATAGCTTCAAACATTGGGGAAAACCACCCAGTTTGGACCTTAGTACAGCTCCTTCTCCGTTTGGTATGGTGGCTCCGACTGGATAATATGGGACCAGTTTCCCAAATAATATATGGATTGATGATTTTTTTGTTTATATAATGGGTAATGGAAATGATAATTACTCTAATATATAACTTAAATAAATATAAATAACTCTAATTATCCTGGGTGTTATAGAATAAATGCGACTTTAAATTTGTTCTTCTTTGAAGAATAATCATATAGATGGTTTATTCATTCAAAAGAAAAATGCATCCACATATAATAATTACTTTGTTTAAAAAATTAAACAAAGTAACGATGATACCATATCACATTCATACATTTATATTTCTTAGACATATTTTTAAAGATGACAATTCTAAGTTTTTCAGAAATGAGATAACAAAGAATTATTTCATAGGCATATATATATATATATATATAAACAATAGAAATTTTTAAAAGGAATATTTCATTGCATAAATAAATTGCATAACATAATAATGATAAAAATACCAGATACATTTGTAACCTCTTGATGAAAATCACACTGCGATCCCGCTTTCTTACTTAGAACAGCTTTCAGGAAGAACAATAATGCATAATCTTGAAATCATTTTCCTCATAAAATTGCAGAACTGTGATCCACTATTAATAATAATAATGTATTTGGAAAGTACAGAAATGTAACTTCTCCAGTAAAAAATTAATACAAATTGAGGACCCCTTTCTAAATGCATGAAAGGGGTTTAAATAATAATAAACTTAACAAACTATCTAAAATATCGCTAAAAAAATAAAGGATCAAAGATCCGATTTCATAAATAGGATTACAATCTCCAATCAAACAGGTTCATTGTATTTCTTTCATGTTTGATGTGCGCAGCTGGCAGATTGATAGCATATCTTTTACTTCAGGAGGATGACTCATATGGGAATGTAGCTGACTGGTATATGTGGCATCCGATAGTTCTGGAATCATATAACCGATGGCATCAGAGAGGCATTTTATATTCATTTGTTGGCTATGTGGCTTAACCAAATAGACCTAGAATGCGTCCCATGTGATTTCTTGTATTGCGTTGATCTGTTGGTCTTTATTGGCCAAGTCCTACTTCCATTGTTTCTATATTTCCTTGACTTTCAGGTGTTTTCCTGGGATGCAATCTGAAATGAGATTGGCTGTATACAGACTGTCATTAATTAATTCCACTAAATTGTTCATTATTGCTCTTGCTCTGGAGGTAGCCCGTTCTCCTTTAATTAATTGTGTCTCCCATTCTAAAAACAAAATTTCTTTGTGTGATTCTTGAATCTTAGGCAGATTGGTAGCGATGCCTTGATCTGCGTCCTGCCAAGTGAGGATTCCTGAAATCTTCTCATTGACATCTTCAAATTCAAGTCTTGTATTTACTGCCTTTTCTATGAGTGATGATGTTATTTCACACAAAGGGTCAGCTAGAGATATCTTATGACATAAAACATCTAGTTGTTGTGACAATATTTTACTTAATTCAAGAGCTTCTATTTTAAATTGATCAAGTCCAAGATAATATTTAAATATTTGTATTTGTGCTTGTAATAAAGCACTATGTTCTTCTTTGGCTATCTTTTCCTGTTGAAGCATCACCTGTAATTTATTTAATTCTTGAGACAACTATTGTTCTTTATGTATAGTTTGTTGGTCAATCTTTTGCTTTTCAATATTCAATTGCTCTTTGAGCTGCTCAGTATTTTTACTTTCTTCAATGGGTTGCTATTCTAGCTGTGTTATCCTTTGTTGATCCGTTGTTGCTTTTTCTTCCAACAGAGCTATCTGTTGATCTTTTTCTTTCATAAATTGACTGACCTCAAAGACTTTGTCTATTGTAGCTGTCGTATAAGCCCCCGCATATTGAGATAATTTAGTTAAATCCTCTGATGGATTAACTTCAGAATCCTTCTAGACAACATTCATTAATTCAACCCGGGGAGATGAAAATATACCTTGATCAATTTTCCATTTCTTTCTCTGCTTTTTAACTACAGCCCTATTTTTTGGACTATAAAAGACATCTATAGGTGGTATATCTTCAATATTTAATACAATTTCTTCGGAAGGATTTTTAGGAATAATATCAATATACTGTCTATTAGTAAAGCTGACTGTTCCTTCATTTGTAACATTGGTGACAGAAGATTGTTGTGTTGTGGGCATTTTCACTGTAGATACATTATGAGAATATTTCTAGCCTTTGATCTATTGATCAAATTGTTCCCATTCCTTCAATAACTTTGAATGATCATCTATATCCATTTCAGAGGAATTACCATCCTTATTTCCTGTATTTTCCTTTTCCTATTCTATTTCAGTATTCTTTTCATCTTTGTATTCTTCATGTTGCATAGGAGTAGTTCTTAATTGTTCCAGAGGTATTGTTAATAGTTTATTGTTTCTGAACTGTAAGAATTCTTCCATGCCTTTTGCTCCGAACTTTAATTTTGCTAAATTTTTAACTTGCGAAAATCCTTCGGCCGAGGAAAATAGATCATCAAAATCGGCCTCTTCATGTTCAAATTTTGAAATCAGACCGTTGGTCATGAATCACCATTAGTTATTCTTGGGAGTTAAATTTTGGATAGACATGTATCGAATGTTAGGGTAGATGATGAAGCATTTAAAAGGTTGGGTAAAAAGAGACGAGGATGTGACAAGTATTGCGCTTAAAGAAAAACATGTATACAAGGAGGATCCAAAATACAAAACAAAAAAAGCAAAGGTGTCGCAGAAAGGTGCAAATACATGGTGCAAAAGACGAAAAAACAAAAACCGTTAAGAGATCAGCCGCATCCCAAATGTGCACGTGAGGAAATTCTCCATATGGGAATTTCCACGGGGGTTAAGAGGCGGAAGGGAGGATAGACCCATACCCTCGCAGAATTATATTGAAGCATCACGGGGTGGGCCCAAGGTAAAGAGTAACGTGGCAGATTGGAACGTGGGACCTAAAGACTGGTACACAGTGTATTTAACCTGGCTCACGAATAAGAGGTTTCAAGAATCGTATGGTTCATTGCAGCAGAAAGGTAAGGTAAGTCTCTAGGTGAACTGGTACAGAGGCCCGTACCAGTATTAAACCCGGCAGGCAGTGTTCACCTGTCCCCAGCTGACGCCCAATCCCTACACGCCACGTACCCCACTGTCAGTGTCCTTACGACACTTTCCCCCTGTTTATTTTACCTATCCGCCTTTTTACCTCAGAACGCTCATTCGTAAAATAACAGTCTTCCCGTAGTTTACTCCAGTAAAAGTCACAGGTCTTCCAGCTATGGTATAAACTAAGTGGGAATCGGTGCCAAGGTCTACCCAGTCGCTATCAACACCCCCGCGTCGTTTTCCTGAGTATACTTCCCTGTTGCACAGGTATTCCGTCCCTCATTTTCTCTCTACTTTCCTTTCGTCTTTTAAAAGTTTTATATGTCAATCATGGGAAGGGGAATGCCCAAGAAATCCGAACCAGAAACCCCTCAGGTATGAGAAACCAGAAATCCTCCCAGGTTCGAGCCTTTCATCGACCTGCAAGCTGAAATCTGTGATCCCCAATACCCTTTTCTCATCAACAGCATTAAACCCGAGCTTTTTACAAGACATATCAGGAATAGAGACCGATACTGGGTGGTTGTGTCTGGTTTATACCATCAAATTACCTCCCCAGTCTATTCTGTGGTTGATTTTATTTGCTAGCTCAGAGATGCTTACGATGAGCAGCGAGGCACGTTTACCTCTCCTCAAGGGAATAAGATTTTTTCTCTTTCCCACGACATTATCAGGCAATCCCTCCGCTTTCCCACCAACGACACATATATCAGTTTTAGTGAAGTGGCTTTAACCTCCCAGTTCACCAAACTGCAATCAGAGCACCAAAACGACTTCATTTCCTCCATCACCAGCAACCAAGCTACTTCTCTTCCCGCTGCAGACCCTTTCCCGCCGAGTCTGTTCCAAGAGGAAGTGCAGCCAATCCTTTCTCTCATCGCTGGTCTTTTAGGTGTAGGCGCTTTGGGGGGAATCACAAGGATATGTGCCTATTTCTTGTGGTTAATGTCTCAAAAGGCGGTAGTGTTAGATATCCTTGGTTTCCTTGCTGCTAACATTCGGACCCAGTTCCAAGAGCTTTCAGAAACCAGTCACTTCCGCTTTTGCTCGATGGTCTTCTATATTTTCTTACATCATCACGCTGATAAGTTTGAGGGTTTGGGTTTAGATAGGGTATATGACGTGAATTCCCAACCCCGACCAGTTTTTGACTGGAATTGTTCTGTACGCCAATTACCTAAGGGAAAGGGTTATTCCAGTATTGTAAATAATTTCATGTCCATTGCCTATACTATTATCCACGATTCACCCTCACCTAGATTTTTCCCTGAGATGAAGAGCTGGCTACAAGCCGGAAAATCCCAGAGCACTAGGGACTGGTATCTATTTGACAATTACATTGAAATTTGGGTCTACGGAGCTGAGGTTTCTCCTTACCAGCTGCCTGTGTTTCCTGTTCGACGAGTCTATGCACTGGAGTACATTTGGCAGACCCTCAAGGCTGACCAACTCCATTTTGTCCCTGCAAAGAAGGGTTTCATCATGAGACTCCCCATCACAATCGACCCTTTTGTTGTGAATTCGAGACATGCCCTTCCCATTGTCGAGAAAATTTTGCAAGGCCTAGACCTAAGGTTGGGAAATGGTTGGGCCTATGATCCTCGGGAAATCATCTCAAACAGAAGAAAGAGGAACAAGTCCACACCTTATATACATGAATCAAGGCCTTTCATAGAGTGGAGGGCTAACCTTGAAACTTGGCCTTTGATTTCACAGATGGAGACAGATTCATCTGCCACAGGGGAAGAAGAAGAGGATGTCAATAAAGGCCGAGGTGGAGAAGAAGCAGGTACTTCAGGAGCGGGTTCTCCCCTTCGCAAAAAGCAGAAAACAACCTCCAGTGAGGCAGAATTCATAGGGGAAGAGCAACTGCTAGAACCATTTACACCGTATGGTCAGCTGGACAAGAGTAAAGCATGGATAAAAGTGCCGAGAGACAGTACCACCTCTTCCAACTTCTCGGAAGTCTCATAGGCCATCAGAGATCATACCTCATCAAGGGCAGTTGCAAGGAACCAGGAAAATAGGACGATCAGGGATAAGTACAAAGCCGAGCTGGAAGGGTATATAGAGAAATATCACACCAGGGTTTCCGCCACCATGAACGTGGACACAGAACACCTGATATTATCTATGGATGAGGCCATATTGGATCCCGATACAGGTGCCACTAGTTACCGGGTGCTCGAACATGCAATTGACATGGCCAAGGTGCCAGCAACCGATATGTGTAACCTGTTTCAGGTCATGGGTGATATGTTGAAGGACGAGGTGATGCGGGTCACCATTGCACTGAGAAAGTTACAGAAAATGCATGAACAGGTGAGGGCGACCCTAAAGAATGAACAGGAAAACTCTCGCGCCCGGGCAAATCAAATACGCGGCCTCCAGGAGTTAATCAAGGGAAAGGATACAGGAGAAACAAACCTGCAGCACTCTTTGATAGAACAATTGCAGAAGGAGGTCGCGTCATTGAAAGGTAAGGTCAGCATACCGGCCTCCCACCATGTGCAGACGGCCGAGTTGGTGCAAGCAGAGAAGGAAAAAGCTGAAATGGCTAACACACTGGCAAAATAGAGGGAGGACAAAGAAAAAATGGCTGAAACAATCGCCACTCTGCAGAGTAGGTTGACGGAGCTGCAGAACATATGGGACACGCACAGCTGCGTGCCTACTACAACCCCACCAGAGACAAGTCCGCTGTCAGAGCAACTGAATGCAACGAAAGCTATAAATGATATATTAGAAAAGCAAGCATCCATCGCTAGGTAGAGGATCACTGATTTGGAAAATCTCCTGGCTGAGAATAGCAGGAAAATAGAGACACTGCAGAAAGATATCAAGCAAGGAAAGAAGACAAGAGCCGACCAGCAGAAAACCATCACTGACCTCAAAAGCCGCATGAAGGGAAATATCACCCTCAGTGAAGTGAGAGGTATAATCTGGTCGGACATAATCTCAGCGGTGACGAAATAGTGGGGTTTACTAAGAAAGATGGGAGAAAACAAATCTGCTATACCCTATCTCAACATGAAATTGCAGGAGGCAGACCTTACCTTGTCTGACAGAGCCCAGCACGCCAGAAACTATATTTCATTCTTGAAGGAGTTGGAATCTGATGAGGTGGAGAAGCATGTCATACCAAGTCGATTCATGGAAGTCTTTGAATGCCAGAAAATCATTGACAAGGAGGCGGCCCGAATTATAGCTTCGAGAGTCCTACAATAGGTGGTAGCAAACGTGGGTCGTTTCGATGCAGTATGGGGTGAGATTACCACAGCTGGAATCCCATCTTGTTGGGACCCAACCACTCCTTCCATGCTATGACTATTGACAGAGTATAAGACACACCTACAGGAAGAAAAATACCGGACGGACATCCTGTCGAATAAAACCACTCGGTTAAAGGCCGAAACAATTGTTTCATCCCTCCGCTAATAGTTCGCCCTTCTTCATCTTATAAAGAACAAGCTCCCCACTAAGGCGAGTTTCAATGACCTCACAGAGGCCTATTTCAGGGTGGAAAAATTCGCAGCGACGCCCGAACCATCAGCAGACAACCAGCAAAGATGCACTCAGTTCGCCAGTCAGATCGCCAGCTCATCCACAAATGTTCCACCACTAGCGTCTGCAACTGCCTCAACCCCTTCACATCTGTGAAACACTGTCAACTCATGATTTGGCCTCAGTGGCCTTTCTACTTTTTACTTAGTTAGCTACTTTTCAAGTTTCAAATGGGCTTCATGTTCCACTTCATCATTTTACTTTTTACCAGACTGTTGTTTAATATTTTGTTTTAAAAACGACCGAGTGCCTGACTGTCCATGATGAGAGGCCTTTACTCCTCATCATAAATTTTGTTACTTTGATAAGGACCTTTAACAAATTTTGGTCATGCGAGGAAGATATTTTTCCCAAAAATATATTCTCGCTCAGTTATGAAGATGTCTATATAAGAAAGATCCAAAGAGAAAAAAGGGTTCCAAATTTTCTGAAGAATTGACTGAAAAAGAATGTCTTTTATGCTTTTTGTGAAAGTTTTAATACAAATGTGAAGAGCCCGTTGGGTTTTCAATGAGAAGGAGTTTTGATCTTTAAGGAGGATTATGATCTTGGTGCTTCACAGTGTGTACTTCTTTCTTATGTGCTGTAGCTTAGCCATTAATTTCGCTTATATCCATTTATCTTGTGTCACATTCTGGAATGCGAGTAGCCCACTGTTTCTGATATAAATTTATCCTTGTCGATACTTATGTCATAAGATTTTTGACACTTTAAATATGGCTCAGATGTGACATACCATTTCATTTCCAGTTCATCTGCATTTCTGCTATATTGACTGCTAATGAGATGTTACTTACAAATGTTTTCTTCATGTGTGGATTCTTATTTTACTAAGCCCACTGCATGCTGGTATATGTTTCTGGATGCTGTCTTAATAGCATTTAGTATCCTCTTTATTCTACGAATGTAATAGATACTCTGTTATTACCAATCTTTGCGAAGTGTTTAGAATCCAGCCCTCTCTGCAGATTAAGCTGCTTTTGAATTGTCTGCTACATTTTGTATTAGAGTCTCACATCTTGCCTCCACAATATTGCTTTCTCTGTTAGTAACTTCTGGAAATTTTTGGTCCCATCCAAGTTAAATTTCCTGTTTACAAAGAGGTAGCATGAGAGCTCTGTTCTTCCTGTCACCCCTGTCATAATATATTATTTTTTCTCTCTGCTATATTAGATGTCCTAGGCACTGGTCTTTCACAACTCAATATTGTCTCTAGGGTCGAAAACATCTTTTTGGCGCCATTATCGGGGAACGAAATTGAGAATAACTGAAATCCCTGGTCCTTGACAAAACCCTATTAACTCTTCAATTAGGTGAGCATGGAGAGTTGAGAGTTGTATATCCTCACCTTGGCGACTCCACATTCATTTTTCGGATAAATCTAATTGCAGTCCTAGCTCCTCGGAAGCCACACCTTAGGTCAGATACGTCCCAGCCAAAGACTCCCTCTGTGTCTGACCCAGAAATAATTTTACATAGAAGAAATTGGAGGGAGAGGCAATTTATCCACACTGAGATTCCACAATTCTCTCTAGAAGACATTTCTTCTTCCTTTTCCCGAGTGACCCAAGTACAAGATTCTGACTCCGCTATGGGAGAAACCGGTTACTACTCAGAGAGGTTACCTCCTGGAAACATCCAAGTTAAAGACGAGGAAAAATCTATAGGCACCACCCGTTATACATTTCACCCCACTCCAGAGGTTGAGGAAATCAAAGAAGTCACTGAGGTATCTGCCGTTAACACTCCGCCTCGGTCTCCATCATCCCAAGTTGTTGTTCAGTCTATTCCCATCATCATCCATACCTCACTTCCTCTGCCTCCTCCACTTACACATCGATTCCTCCTGTTACCTCCACCTCCTCCTCCCATGGAAAACGTTCTGGGCTTCTTGCTGAATAAATATGCCCCCCTGGCATTACCCCAAGTACTAAATGACTTGCCACAAGATTATCTAAAGATCCTTCCTCATTTCAATGGTGAGAACGAGATTGAAGCTCAAAAGCACCTGGAGGTCTTCTGCTCCTTCCCAGAAAATTTCAACGTAGAACATCTTGATGTAGTCCTAAGACTATTTGTCCAATCCCTTGACTGTGAAGCCAGAAAGTGGTTCAAGACGTTGGGAGACCGTTCCATAAACACATGGGAAGCAATGGAAGACACTTTTCTCAAGAAATGGGGAGAGACGAAAGACCATGGGCATTGTCTGATTGAGTTTAATACACTCAAGAAAAGACACAATGAAGGGGTGGCCGAGTTTATTAAGAGATTTAACAAGTTGTACCTGAGCCTTCCCATCGAAATGAAACCACACCAGACTGCTGCCAAGGTGGTGTTTGTAGCAAATTTTGACTCTGAATTTGGTTTCTCTTTGAGAGAAAGAAAGCCAGCCACTCTGGATGATGCTCAGACAGATGCACTGGAGCTTGAGGAAAAATTTTCCTCCACTGGTAAATTCAAGGGAAAATATGAGCAAGATACAAGAAGAAGAGGAAACGAAGAGGTATCCACCTCGATCCAAGATAGAGATTCATCTAATGACAGGATTGAGGAAATGAACAAGATGATCAAGAATCTCTCAAGCAAGCTGGTGAAGCTTGAAATGGAGGCAAAGAATTCATCCCCCAAGAATTTCCAAAATGCTCCTAACAGAGGCTTTAACCCTCAATACAAAAAGCCACCCTTGCAGATACTGCAAAGGGGAAAAAAGGAGCAGCAAGATTAGGTACCACACTGCCTATACTTGGAAGGGAAAGTAGAGGATTCTACCAAAGACACTGTTTATGAGCAAGAAGAGGCATACCTTGCTTTCTCAAACAGTGATGAAGTTGAGTATCCCTTACATGAGAGTGGTGAAATGGAGGTGCAAGCACACACTGAAGGGAAAACTATTGAAGATACTGAAGACCCTGAGATTGATGACTACTGCAAGTAGTTCGTCGATTTCATTCAAGCCCAATTCAATAGGAGATATGACCTCAGATCTTCCAGGAAGAGAACTCGCACTCAGGACCAGGAGGAGGACACATCCCAAGAAGAAGCAGCTGCTCGGAAGGAAGTGACTCCTCAAAAGACCCCGGACAAAGGTAAGAGGCCCCTTAACCAATCTTTACAGTCTGCTGATCAAGTTCCCTCATCTTCACAAGTGGTTGCACCCCCCAGTGTCAAAAAAATCTTAAAAGAAGTCAAATATCCCCCTCAGAACAAAGACTCCATAGATAAAGAACCAAAAGAGGTGTCTGTAGATAAGCCTTCCTCTACCTTCATCTTGCAAAAGGAGCTTGAGAAAGTGAAAATCCTAGTCCCCTTGACCGAGTTGTTAAAACAACCTGCATATCAGTCCCAGGTCACATCCTTTATGCTCCTTCCAGAATTAATAAACATTCCAAACAGTCTGAACCTTCAGGAAGAGAGACCTATGGTTGCTTTTGGCCCACATGTTGAAGAATTGGATGCTACCACTCCCCCTTCTTATGTGTCTTTAGTAATACATGACCTGCTGCTGCATAACTGCATGTTAGATTCGGGAGCCTCCCATAATCTTTTACCCCTCTCAGTCATGGAGCAACTAGGACTACAAATCACCCACCCATACAAAGACCTATACTCATTTGACTCCAAAAGAGTTAAGTGCCTGGGCATGATAAAGGACCTAGTGGTTAACCTGGCTTAGATCCCAGAAAAAAGTGTAGTGATGGATATAGTCGTAGCTGACATCCCAGCTCACTTTGGCATGCTACTGTCAAGGTCTTGGGGAACCAAAATTGGGGGATCAATCAAATTTGACCTGACCTATGCCACTATCCCTATATTTGGTGGTCAAGAGAGGAGGCTGTATCGGGAAACCAGATTTGTAAAGACAGTTACCAAGGCAGCTGATTCAGTAAATTCTCCGGTCTATAGCAGGGAGGGTGATTTCTCATGTTTAATGCTGGAGGAAGATCAAGAGTACGCTCACGAACCTTCATTCTGCCATATCAAGACAGAACAATCCATAGCAAGTCCTGAATGAGAACTCTGGACACTTCATTTTGATGGGGCTAACTCGAGGGAAGGTAATGGGGCTGGAGTGTTGTTGATTTCCCCTACAGGCCAATGGGTCCCTTTATCTTTCAAGCTGGAGTATGAAGCCACAAATAATGTGGCTGAGTATGAAGCACTTCTACTGGGGCTGTAGACAGCCAGGAGTATGAACATAAAAGGTCTGAAAGTTCTGGGAGATTCGGAACTGGTAGTCAAACAGCTGAGAAATCAGTGCCAAGCCAAACATCCTAGGCTAAGGGCTTATAGAAATGAAGTTTGGGATCCGGTGCAGAATTTCTTCTTGGCATTTAATATCCAGTTTATGCCCAGGGAGCAGAATAGAATGGCAGAATCCCTTGCAGTGGCTGCCAGCACTTTTTTTCCACCTCGGAATCCTCTCTTGAGACATGAAATTGAGGTACGATATAGGCCATCAATCCCAGACAATATAAAACACTGGAAAGTGTTCGAAGATGAAGAGCAATTGAAAAGATTTTTGGAAATAGTTGGGGAATTCTCCAACATGGAGATTGATAGTTGTGAAGAGGAAGAAACAGAGGTTACCCCAGGAGATAAGTGGGAAGAAAAGGTAGCTAGCCACAAATTTCTGCAATTGAAAGGGAATGTCATTCCTCGAGGATTAGTGCCCTTAGAAAGGCTGTTTAACAAAAATTATGTTCCCTTATAGCCAAACAAAGTTGTGGAGGAGAATCAGGTAGAAGATCTGAATCTTGGCACTGAGGTTGACCCCAAGATCGTGAAGCTGTCCAAGAAGGTCTTGGATGAATATAAACAGCCTTACCAGAAGTTATTTTAGTCCTACAAAGACGTGTTTGCCTAGTCTTACCAAGACTTAAAAACCTTTGATGTCAGCATTACGCAACATAAAATTCCACTGAAGGAAGATGCCAAACCTCATAAGCAGAAGCTTAGGCAGATAAATCCATTGTTGCTACCCTCGATTGAGAAAGAAATTAAGAAATTGCTGAAGGCTAAAATCATTGTACCCTTGAGATATTCTGAGTGGGTGGAAGATTTAGTCCCTATGCGAAAGAAAAATGGAGAAATAAGGCTATGTGTTGATTTCATAAATCTTAACAGAGCATCCTTAAAGGATAATTATCCACTGCCAAAGATGGACCACATCTTGCAGAAAGTGGTAGGAGCATCCTGAATGTCGATGATGGATGGATTCTCTGGGTACAATCAGGTGGCTGTACTGCCAGAAGATCAAAAGAAGACTGCCTTTACCACTCCATAGGGGACGTTTATGTATGCCAAGATGCCCTTTGGGTATATTAACGTGGGGGCCACTATCCAGAGGACCATGGATACTGCTTTTATCGGAGAGCAGGACAAGTTCATGGTGGTATACCTGGATGACATTACCGTGTTTTCAAAATATGATGCAAAACATATTGAATACTTGCGGAAAACTTTTGAGAAGTGTAGAAAGTATGGCCTTTCCCTCAATCCACAAAAATCTTTGTTTGCACTGGAGGAGGGCAAGCTCTTGGGACATATTGTCACCAGAGACGGAGTAAAGATAGATCCTAAGAGAGTGGAAGTCATAAACGGTATTTCCCTCCCCAAAAATAAGAAGGAAGTTCAGGTATTCCTAGGTCGTATAAATTTCCTGAGAAGATTCATTCCTAACTATGATGAGATAGCTAGGCACATTACTGATATGCTAAAGAAGAACAACGAGGTTAAATGGTCACAAGAATCAAGAGAAGATTTTGCCAGGATTAAGAATGTGTTTGCTGAAGCCCCTGTGTTAGCCGGGCAAGACTACACCAAAAATTTTATGATATTTTCCTTTGCATCACCTCATACAGTAGCAGGAGTTCTGTTGCAAAAAAATGATGATGGGTATGAACAACCTATTTCCTTTTTTAGTCAGGTGCTTCATGATGCTGAGCTGAAATATGACATATTGGAAAAGCAGGCATATGTGCTGGTGAAATCCCTCAAAGCTTTTCATATGTATGTCCTCCAGTCCCACATCACTGCATTTGTGCTCACAGAAGCCATCAAAGACATCCTTGTTCAGGGAGATAGTGAAGGTAAAAGAGGGAAATGGATAGCCAAAATACAGGAGTATGATCTAGACATCCGCCCTACTAAATTAATCAAGGGGCAAGGGTTAGCCAAAATCTTATCTGAGTCAAATTGCCAAGCTTTGGGTATAAATCTGTCCATGGTGGCAAACGAGGCATTTGAAGGGAAAGCGGAACCACAAGGGGTAGAGATGGCTTCCCAAAAGACACATATGAAGTACCTCATCAGCCAGTGGTATAAGGAGATAGTGGAATATCTGCTAACATTAAGTTGCCCACCTAGCTATGAAAGAGCTAAATACAGAGCACTGAGGTTGAAGTCACAGAAGTACGTAATTGCAAATGGTCGGCTATATCGGAGGGACCCCTCAGGCATCCTGCTCCTATGCCTGACAGAGGAAGAGGTAGAAGGTATAATGGCTGAATTTCACAAAGGAATCTGTGGGGGCCATTACAGTTGGAGGGCTACCGCTCATAAGATCCTGAAGGTTGGTTTCTTCTGGCCTAAACTATTTGGAGATGTGTTTATCCGAGTTAGAGCCTGCGAGAAGTGCCAAAAGTTTGCCGAGAGACAAAAGCTGGCACCTCTCCCCATGATACCTGTCCATGTAGATGAACCATTCAACCAGTGGGGAATCGACTTCATCAGAGAAATACACCCCCCATCCAGTGGTCAGCATAAATGGATCTTAATCGCCATGGATTATTTCACAAAGTGGATAGAGGCTATACCCGCCAGAAACGCTACAAACACTGTGGTAATGAAATTCATAGAAGAAAACATCATAACCAGATTTGGTTGTCCTGCTAAGATTGTGACCGATAATGCACAGGCCTTTAAATCTGCAAAGTTCGTAAGCTTCTGTCAATAGTACAACATAGGACTAGGCCACTCAACAGCCTATTACCCACAGGGAAACGGCCTGGCAGAGTCATCAAATAAAACGATGGTGAGGGCACTAAAGAAGGCTATAAATGAAAACCAGAAGAATTGGGATTCCTAGTTAAAATTTTCTCTATGGGCTAACATGATCACTAGTAAGAGAGCAACCGGGAAGTCCCCATACGAATTAGTATATGGGAGGGCAGCAATTTTCCCTGTGCAACTAGCATTACCAGTGGCTCGATTCATGCAAGAAATTCAAAGAATCAAGTGTTGGATGGTAAATAAGGTCTCGCGGGCAAGACCCAGGTTCAAAGGGTTGGGGCCAACAAGGATCCGGTGTAGTCTAGTAACACGCCGGCATTTTCACCCTGCTCTGGAAGAGCAGAGCGTCTCACCCGAGGCGTGCCGCGACCACATGGGAAAGGGGAAGAAATCACAGACGAGGAATAAACCCGCAACCACAGAAAGAAAGAGCATTCATTACATACCAGATTGCACATGCAAGAGTATTAATCAGGTATTCAGTCAGTTGCAACTTAAAATTTTTTAAAGTGGTGCAAACATATCACAACACATAAACAAAGCATAGAGACAGCAATCCTTCCTTATATTATGGTTCCAGCCAAATACAAGATTACATAGCTTTCTTCTCTGATAACTCACAAATCAGATACAGATGGGTCTGATAACAGAAAGGACGAACATGGAGAGTGGGAACCCATGGAGAGAATAGGTCTGAATCTTCCGCGACTGCTTCCACATCCAACTATCCCTCAACAAAACTAACAGCAGCAACCAATCTTCCAACTCTCTTCCTTCGGCCGGGTGATCGCCTTTTATTCACCCGCTCGTCGCGACTGGCGGCTTCACTGTGTCTTTGCTCTGGCTTTTCCCGACTTCTCTTCTGATTTCTGCATGTTTCACTTCCTGTTTTCTGTTGTATTTCTTCCATCTGTACTTATCTCTATCTAATCTCCAGTTATCAATTGCTTCTGTGCCACCTTGGTAGCTCCGCAACTCCTGGTCGTTGCGGCGTAGTCGCGTTAGCTATGTGTGTTCCTTCCGCAACTCAAAAAGAGTCCTAGTTCAAAATGTCTTGGCCGAAAATTCAAAACTTAATCAAAAACAAGGGCCCCAACAGGCCCCGACCACAATCCTTTGACTCGTCCGCGAGTCAATCGCAAATGACAGTCTCTATTTCCATACCTTCGCTGGCCTCTGTACCCTGCTCTGCTGTTCCTTCTTCTGATGCCCTTTCCTGCTGTACTCCGCCACCTGCTGGTTCAAACAAGGGCCCCAACTCCGGGACCCGGCGGAGTGCTGAATCTCGAAGCTCTATGAAAGTTGCCACTGCTTGCTGCCATTCCTGCATAAGCAGGTCAGCATCTTGGGCAATTCGGTTGGCTGCGGCTTCGTCGATGGGCGTCGGGGCAGCCCCGAACAGTGTGGCGAGTTGGGACGCGGCAGTGGCGTCCAGCTGATGCATCACCTCGGCATGGGTGCGAAGGGGCAGCCGCATCTCCCGGAGAGTGCGCTTAGTCGCTGCTGATTCGGCCTCGGTCTTCTGCATTTGGAGTTCCAGCTCGTCCGACTGAGCGTAGAGCTGATCTAATCGTGCCGGGTCCGTGGTCGCCTGAATTTGGGTGGAGATTTGCTGTAGTTGAGCAGCAATGGGCTGCGTTCTGACTGTCAATGCGAGGGAGCACTCCTGTAAGCTGCGTAAAAGGGCCGAAGCCGCTGCTGTCGTGGAATGGAGAGTCTCTTGTAGATTGACTGCATGTGCCTGTTTGGCAGTTACCTGTCCTGAATAATCAGCGGGTGGATCTGGGAGGGTAGGCCGTGCGGCCAACGCCGCTTGTAATTCCTGGTTCTCTCTGCAAATGGTGGTGAAGATGTCCCCGAGCTGGCGAGCCTGTAAAGCTATGCTGTCCTCTTCTATGCGAGCAGGGAGTGGGGCATTGTGAGCCCGTGCCTCCGGCCATACGCTGGAAAGCGCCTGATTAACAATGTTGGCCTGTTCCTGGAGGTAGGCCTTCTCCCGCAGTAGCTGATTGCGCTGTTCAGTAAGCGCCGTGATCTGGTTCCCCTGCTCGGTGCATCGCCGCTGTAGCTCCGTATGAATCTGCTCGGCCTTGCCGGCCGCCCGCTGAATGAGCATAAATAACTGTGCTGGACTCAGTTGTTCTGCATTCGTTGTGCGCGGGGCACCCTACTCAGGCGTCTGTTTTTGTGAAGACGGTCCTATGGCCGCTGCTCGGCCTGAAGGCTCTGGAAGGTGGACCGGCGTCTGCTGTTGTACCGAAATGGCCATATCAGGCTCTGGCCGGTCCTGCTGCGTGGTTGGCGCTGTGGAAGGGCTGGTTGAATCAACCCCAACTCTTTCTGGCTGAACAAATATAGTGGCAATGGGCTCCTGGGACGTGGCCACGGGGTCAACGGGGGGTACCACCGCGGCAGTACTGGAGGTGACCTCCGCCCCGTGGTCACCGCCGAAGAGGTCCCGGATCAAGGAATCGGACACAGTGGCTGATGAAGTGGACAGATTGGGGGAAGTGGCATGTGGTCTGATGGTGGAGGGGGCGGTGGATGGAGTGAACGAGGAGGGAGGGAAACGAAGGTTGAGGAAATCTACTGGGTCAATCAGCGGTTCCTCCGGGATTAAGGTAGCTGTGGGCGGCGTGACTGGTGGATCATCCTCCGTAAGGTCCACCACGGGATCTGCAGTACGGGCCCTCTTGGATGGAGGTGGCCCAGAGGAATCGGGTTCGGGGCCCGGTTCACCCATTGTCGTGATGATGGGGGTGGCAGAAGTGAACAAGGAAGTGGGAATTGGGGAAGTGAGGGAAGCAGTGTTGGAGAGACCAAGTGACCGATTAAGACGAAATTCATTAAAAGAGGGAAATATAGGGGCGCTACTAGAAACAACCTGGGTGGCCACGTTGAGTCTCCGGACCTGGTCGTTCATATGCTTCACAATGGGGACCAGTGCTTCGGGCAGGGTCGCTGCGCTCCCTGCTGCCTCTATGGTTATCGCTACCGCGACTGGGGAAGATTCCCCGGCACTGGTCGCGGCAGGCTGCTGGGCAGCCCGCATCCCATCAAAGTTATATCGGATGACTCCATCCTGAACGTGCCGAACGACCCCCGGCCATGTTAAAACCTCTCTGTGGAAGATACTGTCGGTCAACTGGAACCGCAAGGGCGCCATGTGAAATGTGTGGTGCGGGACACAAGCCGGCCGGATGAAAGTGTGATTATGGCTGACGCCAAACCACACTTGTTCGTTGTATTCATCCAGCAGGTTCCGGGGTACCCGCTGCTGAGAAGCCACCACATCGACCATCCTCCCATACCATTCGCGGAACGCCTCCGCGTTCACCTGCTTGCTGCTGGGGGCCGTGGACACCTGCCAGGGGGAGTATCGCATCGCGAACGGTTGGCCCCCGTTGAGTTCCGCTGGTGTCCGTATCGGAGGAACATGCCATTTCCACATGGCAAAGGCTAGGAGCAAGTAGCCGTAGATAAAACTGGTGGTCCGTCTGTAATTGTCTTCGCAGGCCGCGAAGAGTTCCTTCAGCACGAACGCGCTCCAATTCAATCGGGCCCCTTTGACGCAGTGCTCCGCAATAGAAATTGTGTCCAAGGTGCACTCGCCCTTGGTGTAATGGCGCATGGTCTTGCTCGCTATCAGATAGCAAGCAAACCGGATTTCTGGTACATTGATCAGATCTATCTTGGCACCCTTGCCACCTCGGCGAGTACCATATTTTGTGTATAGGTCCGCCTCGGCCGATTTCCGGGCGCGCTTGGAGGCCGTCTGCCCCGCAGAGGAAACATCTGCCCCAAATTGACATAGCCCCGTAAGCCGACTAATATCAGCTGCATGGATTTGAATCTCCTCGTTCAACCACAGGGACCCGTTCTGCACCCGACTGAGGAGGAACCAGGTGCATTGCAGAACTGGTCCGGTGGTGCCGAAGACAGGGAGACTGCGTAAATTCATCAACGTCGACTGCTGAAGACCCCGGAATTCGTCCTTCATCCGACTGTTAGAGCTGCTCCCCGGTGTGTAGCGGTGTTCCATGAACGTCTGCCAATGCAGATGGGGAAACTCAGCCGGGTCGGACAAGTTGGCGTCCATGCAGGGTGCATTGTCGTACTTGCCGACCAGTGATAATTCGAGCCGGTGAATTCTGTGATCCAGCACTGGTTCCGGGACGGAGAGAACAGCTCTCGGCATCTTGGTGCGTCTCTGATAGACCTGGACGATTCGTCTGGAGCTTCCTGCGAAGTTCTGAGTGCTCTGAGGCTGCAAGTGCTCGGGAGTCGCTGAAATTTCCAAACTGAGTTGGTCCGTCATCCCGGTGCCGATAGCCTTCATGCAAATTAGGCCATCCGCTGGCCCGCGCGGGGTTGATGAGACTCCATAACGGCATTTAATTCTTGCTATCATTCTTGCCTGCGATAATCGTGCGATCAATCGCAGGCCTGTGTGCAATCTGACAGTTGCTGACGGCGGCATTGGAAGATGGGCGGACCCGACGGCGGAGAGAACTGCGGTTGATGGTAAATGATTACGGAATGATTACTGTCCATTAAGGGAATTTATGACCAAATCTGAGCTATCCTAAGGACTGACGAGATGACTGACGGTTATGACCTGGACTGACACTGGCACGAGGACAGAACCTACGTGCAGGACACGCTGGACTGGGAGCGGCGTCATGCCGGATTGGCGCGCCGCCATGCTGGACTGGCGTTGCGACACGCTGGACTGGCCCGCTCCGACCATGGTCGGTTGCGGTATGTAGACCGCAACTGACGGTTTATTTGACTGACTGCAAAGGAATAGAAAAGGCTAACTACGCTCATCCCGGTTGCGGGAGAATTATTCAACTATGCTACTCTACGGGTGCTCTCGGTTGCGAGAGTTATTAATGGAAAATGAGAAGTGCCTACTCCTGGTAGGGCTTCAGGCGTGCGCCATTCACCCATCCGGAAAGAACTGTGCCGTCCAACTGTGCCAATCGGACGGCTCCAGAGTCGCGGATTTCAACAACAAAGTACGGTCCCAACCAGCGCATCTGGAGCTTGCCTGGAAACTTCTGGAACCGGATGTCATATAAAAGAACCTTGCCGCCAACTTGGAAAGCTTTAGTTTTAATGTGGCGGTCGTGCCATGCTTTCTGTCTGGCCTTCTGCACCTTCTGGTGGAATTCCGCAAGAAATCGAGCCTCATCAAGCTCCTGCAGCTCCTGGAGTCGTTCCTTTAGTGACGCATCTTCTGAAAAGCGAAGGGATGTTGCGATCAGAAGGCTGGGTACGGTGAACTCGGCGGGGATCACAGCTTCCCGGCCGTACACCAGCTGAAATGGCATCTGGTTTGTTAAACGTTTTACCGTGGTCCGATAAGCCCACAACGTCGCCGGTAGCCGCTCGTCCCAATCATCCCGTTGAGCATTGCAAATCTTCGTCAGGCCCTTTTCAAGAATCTTATTGAAGGCTTCTACTGTACCATTGGCCTGCGGATGGTATGGGCTACTTTTATGATGCTGGATCATAAATGTGTCTAGTAGCGACTTGACCGTGGCATTGATGAAATGCGTGCCTTGATCACTTGTCAGGCTGCGTGGGCAGCCAAAGCGGCTGATGATGTTTTCAAAGATGAACCGAGCGGCGGTCTCGGCCGAGCAGTCGCGGACCGCGGCTGCTTCCGCCCATCGCGTGAGGTAATCTGTCGCGGTGATGATGTACCGGGCTTTGGAATGGCGAGCGATGGGTGCAATGGGGCCGACAAAATCAACAGCCCATTTCTCAAAGGGCCGCAGCACATGCACTGGGTGTAGTGGAAGCTCATCTCTGTGTGAAGGCCGTCCCGTCCTCTGACAAATATCGCAACGTTTCACGTAGGCCTTACAATCTGCATGCACCGTCGGCCACCATAGACCAGCTTGAAGTACCTTCCTTGCGGTGGGTTTAGCCCCCACGTGTCCTCCCGCAACTCCGCTATGACATTCCCACATCACTGCTTCCCGTTCATGGTCAAGAACACACCTGCGCAGCACCTCATCCAGGCCCAGTTTGTACAGCTGCCCTGCGATCAATTGATAATCCGCCGCACGGACAACCAAGTGACGCTTCTGAAGCGGCGTGTAATCCTCGGGGCACTGTCCCGTGGTCAGATACGTGGCAATGTCAGCCAGGTAGTCTGGGACCGCTTCCACTCGAAATAGATCAGCATCCGGGAGCTGATCGTCCAACGGACCGTCCTTCTCCCCCGACTCTAATCTGGATAAATGATCAGGCCCAACATTCAGTCGGCCCGGTTTGACAATTACATCGAACGTGAACTCCTGAAAGAGGAGAAGCCATCGGCAGATCCTTCCTTCCAACACAGGCTTATTGACCAGATATTTTAAGGCCGAATGGTCCGTGAAAAATGTAAACTTACCGCCCAGAAGGTAGTGACGGAACTTCTGGAGCGAGTACACCATTTCCAGCGCCTCCCGCTCAGTCGTGGTGTAATTCTTCTCCGCATTAGATAGGCGTCGGCTCGCGAAGTATACCGGGTGGTCAACTGTCGTTTCCCCGGGTTGCGCTAATACAGCGCCAAGTGCAATCCCGGACGCGTCAATGTGCACATGGAACTGCTTATCCCAGTTTGGATGAACGAGAATGGGTGCCGTCGCCAATTTCTCTTTCAACGTGTCGAGTGCCTTCCTGCACTCTGCCGTCCACTCAAAGGCTTCTGACTTCCGCAACAGTTTCTCCAAAGGGGCAGTGATTTTGGCGTAGTTGCGGATAAAACGCCTGTAGTATCCAGTGTGCCCGAGCAAAGCCCGCAACTGCTTCACGTTCTCGGGGGCCTCCATGTGGACAATAACCGCGACCTTGGCAGGATCAACGTAGACCCCTTGCTTACACACCACGTGACCCAAGAGTGTGCCGAATGGTACTGCAAAAATACATTTCTTCAAATTCAAGGAAATCTGCAACTGGCGACATCGGTCGAACATAACACGCAACAGGGAGGCGTGTTTCTTCAGCAGGCTGTAAACGGTCCAGTCATCCATATAGACCTCCAGGAATTTGTGAATATACTCCCGGAAAGCAGCAATAACAATCCGGGAAAACACGGCCGATGCGTTCTTCAGTCCAAACGGCATGACATGGTATGCGAATGATCCCCACTCGGTTGTGAATGTTGTCTTTGCCTTGTCCTCCTCAGCGATGCGCACCTGATGGTAGCCCGAAAACCCATCAGTGAACGAGTAAGCTTTGTTTCCCGCAACATGATCTAGAACTTCATCGCTGAAGGGAGTGGGAAACGGATCGTGAATACAAGCATGATTCAAACTCCGGTAATCTACGCAGACACGGATTTCCGCTTTATCCTTCTTGTTCTGGATGACAATGGGACTTACCCACTCAGCTTCCTCTACAGGAAAGATGAGACCTGCAGCCAGCATTTTATCGATCTCCATCTTTACCTTCTCCTTGATGCGTGGATTCAACCGGTAGGGTCGGTGCTTGACCTGCCTGGCTCCTGGTTTCAGTGTGATGCGCATCTCACCCAAATCCCCTTTGATCCCCTTCAGGTCCGCAACTGATGACGGAAATAGATCTTCATACTCCCGGAGGAGGCTGAAAATTTCCCTGGTCGCCTCCGCATCCCAGTAATCACCTACTGTTGCCATCTTAGGTTTCTCCTCCGTGCCAATGTTCAGCTTCTTTGTTTTTAAGGGCTGCAAATGGACTCCTTCTGTCGTCGGCTCGTCGCGGACACTCCGCTCACCCTCCTTCTCGTCGAAATACAGATGCCTCAGGTCCTCCAAACTGTCGTCCCCTAGTTCGCCGTCAACCCGTTGGCAAACCACTTCGCTCTTGATCCCTGAGCGTGACTCCACCAGGCCCTCATCGGGCTCGGGATGGCGGAAGAACAGAACCTCCTTGACGGCTTGTAGGGCCTGAGATTCCTGTGCCGTCTCCCCTTCGAACGAGAAACTCTGGACGAACTTCTCCACGACTGCTCGCCAAGAGCGGGTTCCCCGTTTCCGCTCTTCCTCTAGGTACCAAGCCTGGGGGATTGTACCCAGGGAGTGGATAAATCTGTGGACCCACAACTCCTCAGGGTACCTGGCGCTGCGCCACTGTTCCTCGCACGCCCGCAAGTGCTGTCGCGGGTCTGAATCGCCATGGTGTTTAAGTGTAATGCGTGGCCCTTCATCCTCTTTGAAGCGTGCCCGTAGTGCATCCGCCACCAGCTCCCATCGCAACAGAGTGTTGCGGTGATTGTTCCACCATCGTCCCGAGGTGGAATTCAAGGCCACATCCAACAGTGGTATCCGGCATTCTTCTGGGACCCGATCTTCCACCTTGGTAATAAAAGTATTTACCGATTGCATGTTTGATAGTGTGGGGTACCCGCGGATCTCGGTTCCCACCCATCGGACCTGAGCGATGGCGGCACATCTCCGCGTGGTGGTCTCATAACCCCCTTGTTGCCAATCTTCCCACGCGAGCTCGGAACCAAGCTCCGAGCTCTGCACACTCCGCCAACTGATAGACCCTGTTGCGGTCGGGTTGATATAATCGTCGCGCCTTCCTGCAGTCATCTGATAGAGA
Source organism: Pinus albicaulis (assembly GCA_034641835.2). Lineage (NCBI taxonomy): Eukaryota > Viridiplantae > Streptophyta > Pinopsida > Pinales > Pinaceae > Pinus > Pinus albicaulis. The sequence goes on from CM076571.1 coordinate 424,936,427, forward strand.
TGATCCATTATCTGAGCATCCTCCCGACTATCCACCGGTTCTGTGTATTGCGGACCCTGATACGGGTCGAGAGGCTGAGTCACCCGTACCTCCCCATCCTCAAAAATCATCAGCTCCTTCTTGAGGTCGATGATCGCGTAAATCTCAAAAGCCCAATCAATGCCAAGTAGAGCAGGATAGGGGTCCTTATCACCCATGATGTCAATAACCTCGAAGTCGGTGTATGTCTTCACCCCCGCAACGTCAACCTCGACCCCCTCCAGTCGGCCGATTGGCAAAATACAGTATTGGTTCGCCATCCTGAGTTGGATTGGGGAATAGGCGAGCCGGGGCTTTCCAAGAGCCTCCCATGTCTTTTGTGGCAATATGTTGACGTCGGACCCCAGGTCCAACATCGTGTCGCTGATTTGGAATCCTGCGATCTGCGTGTTAAGCCGAAATTCTTTGCCCGTTCGTTGCTTGTTCCGCTTGACCCGTTGCATGTATTGAGGCGTAGTATCTACCAAGTTCCTGGGTTCTGCGTGTCCCTGCAGCGCTCCGTCCAACACCTGTCTGAGCTGCTGCCGCAGCCTGGCGTCATCAACAATCCTGAGAAATAGCCGGAGCCAATCCGCAACTACCGCATCTGCGACGTTCTGAACACCGGTTTCCGGCCACTGGGGCTCCTCCAACCCTCCTTCTTTCCGCAACTGGGCGAATGCCTCAACCTCCTCTTGAAAGTACTTCTTCTGCACTTCGGGCCTAATCAACTTCTTTGGGGATGCCGGCCGCACCACTCGCGCTGGCTCCTTTTCATGGGCATCCTCGCCAATATTTTTTCCGCCTCTCGTTATTATCGCAACATTCTGCATGTCAGGGGTTGCGATCCCTCGCGGTTCTGAGCCTATCAGATTCGTGGCCCTCTGCCGCGCCCGCTCTTCCCACTTCTTGATGAGTTCTGGGCAGTCTTCAGTGGCGTGGGCGTTGACCCGGCACTGGGAACACCAGGGTCGTCGCGGAAGGGGACATTCTCGAGCTACATGACCCTCCTAGTCACAGTTGTAGCATTTTACCGGCCCGCGTCCTCCTGTTCGGCCTCCCCGCATGCCGCCACCTCTTCCCCTCGCAGCCTCGTTCACCCTATACGAGGGACGATCCAGTCGATCCGCAAGAGCGTCAAGCGCCCTGCACTGCTCCGTGTTGTGCGTCGTGGACACACAGAATTCACAGTATACATTATTCGGCACCGTAGAGTACTTCTGTAATATCGGGCACATCCGAGGAGGATGCCCTATCGTTCGGCAAATTTCACAGTACTCTGTGGTGGTGGGCCCCGGTTGCGGTGGGAACCCCGCGAAGGTCTGTTGCGGCTGGTATATTCCCTGCGGGTTCATCGCCGCGCCACCCCCTGGTGGTGGCCCCCCCTGAATTGCTGCAACTGAGGGTCCAATTCCGGTGCTGCGCAACCGAGGGCATTCGGTTGCGACATGTCCCTCGACCAGGCAGTGAGTACACCAAACATTCGGTCGCGCTGGTCTCGCTGGCTGAATTTCCTTAAGCTTTTCAGTCAAGCTGGCGATCTGGTGTTGCAACCCTATCAGCGAAGGGTCTTGCGGGACCAGCCCTCCCCTATATTCCTGCGGGTATCCCGCCATGGCTTCAATCTTCATGGCCTGCTCCAGAGCATCCTGCAGATTATCAATCTTCTGCTGAGTGAGAGGGGTTCGGGTCAAGGGAAGCAGAGTTTTGATGAACCAGTCCCTCTGGTGGTTTGGATCGATCGGGTAGCTCAGTTTCCCGATCCCGTCCTTGAATCGCCGCATCAACTCCCATGCGGTCTCGCCTTCCTTCTGCTTAATTTCCCACAGCTCGGACAGGCCCTGCTGGTCCGTCTGGGGGAGCTTGAATTCGCGGACAAAATCCCGCTTTACGTCCGCAATTACAGGATTAGGGTGCGCCTCAGACCACTTGATGAACCACCGCAGAGCTCTCTCTCTGAGCGTGGTTTGAAACTCTATTAACTTCCCTGCATCCGGCGTCTGTCGAGCCCTCCAGATGGCTTCGCACAGATACCAGTGCTGTTCTACGTCGTCATTTCCCCGGCCAGAGAACTCTGGGTACCGGGTGAAAGATCCAGCCATGTATGCTGGCGGCGAATTAACCAAGATAAAACCTCCGGGTCCTGGTTGCGTAACGATCCCGCTAGGAAAAAAACTACTACTCGTAACGCTGCTGCTACTGGGCGTTACCGGTGCCGCTGAACTACTAGATAACTGACTTAATGCTTGTAACTGAACAAAAATATTCTTTAAAGGTTGATAAAGTACCAGGGGAAGGTCGGGATCCTGGCCATGCGGACAGTGGGACGTAGGGCTGCCTGGAGGGGTGGGTGCCGTCTGATCCTGAAACATCTGCTGCATCACGTCGTACCATTCATCATCGGAACTTTCTTCGGGCTGCATCTTTCCCTTATCCTTGCTAGTCGTTTCTGCTCTTTCTCGCATCATCGGGCTCCCATGCACCCACTGTACGTCTACGGCTGTCCCGTCTCCTGTCCGGGTATCCAAACCCATGGTTCTTGTCTTCGGAGGCGCCTCCTTCTGGTTCTTCTTCTCGATCTCCCTTCTCTTCAAATCTCTCATTACCCTTCTTCGCCACCTATCGGCGATCTGTGCCCGCCGATGCGCACGTAGCTCCCGCAACTTGCATGCGGCCTCAACGTCCATCCCCCGCTCCCCACTCTTACAGTCTACACGGCATCGGTCCCCTCGATCCTTCCCCCAGTATGGGTGGTTTACGCTTCCATACTCATTTTGTGGAAATCAATCAATCCCTCGTCCACCATCAGGGCTTTGATCCACAGCGGAATCTCCTTCAACAGCTTTCCCCTCGGCCCCGAGTGAAAAACAGTCTCGGCCTTCGAGAAGGACTGGTAGCACTCGGCGGAAAATTCGACAACGTAGCCTTCTAACGTGGTCCTTACCCAAAAATCCACTGCACGGGTTAGTTCAGTCTCTACCCGATGCAGTGCTACCAGATCTTCGTGCGCCCACCTGCGGTTTATCTTCCGCAAGCCGTCCTGGGGCGCCTTCGCTCGTAACCTCCGCAACCAGTTGTAAAGATCTGTGGGAAACCTTCCCCAGAAAATTTCGTACTTATCGCTAGCTGAGTCAGAGAAAAGAACAAGCTCCCTGACCGCCGCCTCCTTTTTCTTGATCAGCTCCGCCTGCTGAGTAATGAAATGGTCAAGATGATCATCCCACCATCGCCGTATTGCTCCTTCAAAGATCCTCGAGACCATGATCTAGATCCCCTCAGAGCATGCAGGTCCCGGCAACGGAACCATTTGTTGGCGAAAAATAAGGTCTCACGGGCAAGACTTAGGTTCAAAGGGTTGGGGCCAACAAGGGTCCGGTGTAGTCTAGTAACACGCCGGCATTTTCACCCTGCTCTGGAAGAGCAGAGCGTCTCACCCGAGGCGTGCCGCGACCACATGGGAAAGGGGAAGAAATCACAGACGAGGAATAAACCCGCAACCACAGAAAGAAAGAGCATTCATTACATATACCAGATTGCACATGCAAGAGTATTAATCAGGTATTCAGACAGTTACAACTTAAAATTTTTAAAGTGGTGCAAACATATCACAACACATAACCAAAGCATAGAGACAGCAATCCTTCCTTATATTATTGTTCCGGCCAAATACAAGATTACATAGCTTTCTTCTCTGATAACTCACAAATCAGATACAGATGGGTCTGATAACAGAAAGGACGAACATGGAAAGTGGGAACCCATGGAGAGAATAGGTCTGAATCTTCCGCGGCTGATTCCACATCCAACTATCCCTCAACAAAACTAACAGCAGCAACCAATCATCCAACTCTCTTCCTTCGGCCGGGTGGTCGCCTTTTATTCACCCGCTCGTCGCGACTGGCGGCTTCACTGTGTCTTTGCTCTGGCTTTTCCCGACTTCTCTTCTGATTTCTGCATGTTTCACTTCCTGTTTTCTGCTGTATTTCTTCCATCTGTACTTATCTCTTTCTAATCTTCAGTTATCAATTGCTTCTGTGCCGCCTTGGTAGCTCCGCAACTCCTGGTCGCTGCGGCGTAGTCGCGTTAGCTATGTGTGTTCCTTCCGCAACTCAAAAAGAGTCCTAGTTCAAAATGTCGTGGCCGAAAATTCAAAACTTAATAAAAAACAAGGGCCCCAACAAGAACCGGATGACGTAACCAGGAGAATCAAACAGCTAGTGGAGCTAGAAGAAACACGGAATCAGGTGAATCAGAGGCTAGTTGAATACCAGGAGAAAATGAAGGATCTCTTCGATCAACATGCCAAAGACAGGGAATTACAGGTTGGGGATCTGGTGCTCAGATGGGACTTTAGAAGGGCTGATAAAGGTAAGCATGGAAAATTTTATCCCCTCTGGTTCAGCCCCTTTAAAATTGTAGAACAAGGAGGCAACAATACCTTCAGACTGGAAAATTTACAGAGAGATCTGCTTGACGCCCCTGTAAACGGTCAGTTTCTCAATCCTTATTTCCAGTTCTGAGTTAGGCCAAGAGGGCCTGATGTATCATATTGTATATTAGTGTCTATTTTCATCTTTTCTTAAATAATGTGTGTGGTTATGAATCATGAAGAGGAATGGCGTTCACGGAAGATAAACAGGTGGTCTGCAAATTTCTCGACACGCTCGAGGATGAGCGTGCCATCCCCAGGTGGAGCCAATGTTGGTCATGAATTACCATTAGTTATTCTTGGGAGTTAACTTTTGGATAGACATGTATCAAATGTTAGGGTAGATGATGAAGCATTTAGAAGGTTTTATAAAAAGAGACGAGGATGTGACAAGTGTTGCGATTAAAGCAACACATGTATACAAGCAAAATACAAAATATAAAACAAAAAGAAAAGGTGCCGCAAAAAGGCACAAATACATGGTGGTAAAGATGAAAAAATGAAAACTGTTAAGAGATCAGCCTCATCCCAAATGAGCACGTGAGGAAATTCCCCATATGGGAAATTCCGCGGGGGTTAAGAGGCGGAAGGGAGGACAAACCCATACCCCCGCAGAATTATATTGAAACATCACGGGGTGGGCCCCAGGCTAAAGAGCAATGTGGCAGGTCAAAGCCATTGGGATTTCAGTAACATGGCAGATTGGAACATGGGCCCTAAAGACTGGTACGCAGTGTATTTAACCTGGCTCACGAATAAGAGGTTTCGAGAATCGTATGGTTCATTACAACAGAAAGGTAAGGTATGTCTCTAGGCTAACTGGTACATAGGCCCGTACCAGTATTAAACCCGACACACGGTGTTCACCTGTCCCGAGCTGACGCCCAATCCCTACGCACTGCGTGCTCCACTCCTTACGACACTTTCCCCCCGTTTATTTTACCTATCATTCTTTTTACCTCAGAACGCTCAGTCGTAAAATAAAAGTCTTCCCGTAGTTTACTCCAGTAAAAGTCGCAGGTCTTCCAGCTACGGAATAAACTAAGTGGGAATCGGTGCCAAGGTCTACCCAGTCGCTATCAACACCCCCGCGTCATTTTCCTGAGTATATTTCCCTGTTGCACAGGTATTCCATCCCTCATTTTCTCTCTGATTTCCTTTCATCTTTTAAAAGTTTTATATGTCAATCATGGGAAGGGGCACGCCCAAGAAAGCCGAACCAGAAACCCCTCAGGTCTGAGAAACCAGAAATCCTCCCAGGTTCAAGCCTTTCATCGACCTGCAAGCTGAAATCCGTGATCCCCAATACCCTTTTCTCATCAGCAGCATTAAATCTGAGCTTTTTAGAAGACATATTAGGAATAGAGACCGATACCGGGTGGTTGTGTCTGGTTTATACCATCAAATTACCCCCCTAGTCTATTCTATGGTTGATTTTATTTGCTGGCTCAGAGATTCTTAAGATGAGTAGCGAGGCACATTTACCTCTCCTCAAGGGAATAAGATATTTTCTCTTTCCCATGACATTATCAGGCAAGCCCTCCGCTTTCCCACCAGCGACACATATATCAATTTCAGTGAAGTGGCTTTAACCTCCCAGTTCACCAAACTGCCATCGGAGCACCAAAACGACTTCATTTCCTCCATTACTAGCAACCAAGCTACTTCTCTTCCCGCTGCAGACCCTTTCGTGCTGAGTCTGTTCCAAGAGGAAGTGCAACCAATCCTTTCTCTCATCGCGGGTCTTTTAGCTCTAGGCGCTTTGGGGGAAATCACCAGGATATGTGTCTATTTCTTGTGGTTAATGTATCAAAAGGGGGTAGTGTTAAATATCCCTGGTTTCCTTGCTGCTAACATTCAGACCCAGTTCTGGGAGCTTTCAGAAGCCAGTCACTTTCGTTTCTATTCGATGGTCTTCTATCTTTTTCTACATCAACACGTTGATAATTTTGAGGGTTTGGGTTTAGGTAGGGTATACGACGTGAATTCCCAACCTCGACGAGTTTTTGACTGGAATTATTCTATACGCCAATTACCTAAGGGAGAGGGTTATTCCAGTTTTGTAAATAATTTCATGTCCATTGCCTATACTATTATCCACGATTCACCCTCACCTAGAGTTTTTCCTGAGATGAAGAGCTAGCTACAAGCCGAAAAATCCCAGAGCACTGGGGACTGGTATCTACTTGACAATTACACTGAAATTCAGGTCTATGGATCCGAGGTTTCCCCTTACCAGCTGCCTGTGTTTCTTGTTCGACGAGTATATGCACTGGAGTACATTCGGCAAACCCTCAAGGCTGACCAACTCCATTTTTTCCCTGCAAAGAAGGGTTTCATCTCGAGACTTCCCATCACAATCAGCCCTTTTGTTGTGAATTCGAGGCATGCTCTTCCCATTGTCGAGAAAATGTTGCAAGGCCTGGACCTAAGGGTGGGAAAGGGTTGGGCCTATGATCCTCGGGAAATTATCTCAAACAGAAGAAAGAGGAACAAGTCTGCACCTTATATACATGAATCAAGGCCGTTCATGGAGTGGAGGGCTAACCTTGAAACTTGGCCTTTGGTTTCGCAGATGGAGACAGATTCATTTTCCACAGGGGAAGAAGAAGAGGATGTTAATAAAGGCCAAGGCAGAGAAGAAGCAGGTACCTTAGGAGCAGGTTCTCCCCTTCGCAAAAAGTAGAAAACAGCCTCCAGTGAGGCATAAGTCATAGGGGAAGAGCAACTGCTAGAACCATTTACACTGTATGGTCAGCTGGATAAGAGTAAATCTGGGATAAAAGTGCTGAGAGACAGTACCACCTCTTCTGACTTCTCGGAAGTCTCACAGGCCATCAGAGATCATACCTCATCAAGGGCAGTTGCAAGGAACCAGGCAAATAGGACGATCAAGGATAAGTACAAAGCTGAGCTGGAAGGGTATATAGAGAAATATCACACCAGGGTTTCCGCCACCATGAATGTGGACACAGAACACCTGGTATTATCTATGGATGAGGCCATCTTGGATCCCAATATAGGTACCACTAGTTATCGAGTGCTCGAACATGCAATTGACATGGCCAAGTTGCCAGCAACTGATATGTGTAACCTGTTTCAGGTCGTGGGTGATATGTTGAAGGACGAGGTGATGTGGGTCACCATTGCACTGAGAAAGCTAGAGAAAAAACATGAACATGTGAGGGCGACCCTAAAGAATGAACAGGAAAACTCTCCCGCCCAGGAAAATCAAGTACGCAGCCTCCAAGAGTTAATAAAGGGAAAGGATGTGGGAGAAACAAACTCGCAGCGTGCTTTGATAGAACAATTGCAGAAGGAGGTCACGTCATTGAAAGGTAAGGTCAACATACCAGCCTCCCACCATGTGCAGACGACCGAATTGGTGCAAGCAGAGAAGGAAAAAGCTGATCTGGCTAACACACTGGCAAAAGAGAGTGAGGACAAAGAAAAAATGGCTAAAACAATTTCCACTTTGCAAAATAGGTTGACGGAGCTGCAGAACACATGGGACACGCACAGCTGCGCACCTGCTACAACTCCACCAGAGACAAGTCCGCTGTTAGAGCAAATGAATGCAGCAAAAGCTGCAAATGATATATTAGAAAAGCAGGCATCCACCGCTAGGCAGAGGATCATTGATCTGGAAAATCTACTGGCTGAGAATAGCAGGAGAATAGAGACACTACAGAAAGAGATCGAGCAGGAAAAGAAGACAAGAGCTGACCAGCAGAAAACCATCACTAACCTCAAAAGCCGCATGAAGGGAAATATCACCCTCAGTGAAGCAAGAGGTATAATCTAGTTGGACATAATCTCAGCGGTGATGGAACAATGGGGTTTCCTAAGAACGATGGGAGAAAATAAATCTGCTATACCCTATCTCAACAGGAAATTGCAGGAGGCAGACCTCAACTTGTCTGTCAGAGCCCTGCATGCTAGAAACTATATTTCATTCTTGAAGGAGCTGTAATCTGATGAGGTGGAGAAGCATGGCATATGAAGTCGATTCATGGAAGTCTTTGAATGTCAGAAAATCATTGATAAGGGAGCGGCCCGAGTTACAGCTTCGAGAGCCCTGCAGCAGGTGGTAGCGAACGTGGGTCATTTCGATGCAGTATGGGGTGAGATTACCACAGCTGGACTACCATCTTGTTGGGACCCAACCCCTCCTTCCGTGCTACGACCGTTGACAGAGTATAAGACACGCCTACAGGAAGAAAAAGACCAGACGGACATCCTGTCGGATAAAACCACTCGGTTAAATGCCGAAACAATTTTTTCATCCCTCCGCCAAGAGTTCACCCTTCTTCATCTTATAAAGCACAAGCTCCCCACTGAGGCAAGTTTCAACAACCTCACAGAGGCCTATGTTAGGGTGGAAAAATTTGCAGCGACACCCGAACCATCAGCAGACATCCAACAAAGATGCACTCAGTTCGCCAGTCAGATCGCCAGCTCATCCGCAAATGTTCCACCACCAGCGTCTGCAACTACCTCAACCCCTTCACATCTGTGAAACACTGTCAACTCATGATTTGGCCTCAGTGGAATTTTTACTTTTACTTAGTTAGCCACTTTTCAAGTTTCAAGTGGGCTTCATGTTCCACTTCAGCATTTTACTTTTTACCAGACTGTTGTTTAATATTTTGTTTTAAAAACAGCCGAGTGCCTGATTGTCCATGATGAGAGGCCTTTACTCCTCAACATAAATTTTGTTATTTTGATAAGGACCTTTAACAAATTTTGGTCATGTGAGGAAGATATTTTTCCCAAAAATATCTTCTCGCTCAGTTATGAGGATGTCTATATAAGAAAGATCCAAAGAGAAAAACAGGTTCCAAATTTTCTGAAGAATTGACTGTAAAAGAATGTCTTGTATGCTTTTTGTGAAAGTTTTAATGCAAATGTGAAGAGCCCATTGGGTTTTCAATGAGAAAGAGTTTTGATCTTTAAGGATGATTCTGATCTTGGTGCTTTACAGTGTGTACTTCTTTCTTATGTGTTGTAGCTTAGCCGTTAATTCCGTTTATATCCATTTATCTTGTGTCACATTTTGGAATGCGAGTAGCCCACTCTTTCTGATATAAATTTATCCTTGTCGATACTTATGTCATAAGCTTTTCGACACTTTAAATATGGCTCAGGTGTGACATACTGTTTCATTTCCAGTTCATCCGCATTTCTGCTATATTGACTGTTAATGAGATGTTATTTATAAATGTTGTCTTCATGTGTGGATTCTTATTTTACCAAGCCCACTACATGTTGGTATATGTTTCTGGATGTTGTCTCAACAGCAGTTAGTATCCTCTTTATTCTACAAATGCAATAGATACTCTATGATTACCAATCTCTGTGAAGTGTTTAGAATCCATCCCTCTTTGCAGTTAAGCTGCTTTTGAATTGTCTGCTACATTTCGTGTTAGAGTTTCACATCTTGCCTCTGCAATATTTATTTATTTGTTATTAACTTCTGGAAGTTTTTGTCCCATTCAAGTTAAATTTCCTATTTAAAAAGAAATAGCATGAGAGCTCAGTTCTGCTAGTCATCCCAATCATAATATATTGCTTTTTCTCTCTGCTATATAAGATTTCCTAGGCACTGGTCTTTCACAACTCAAGGTTGTCTCTAGGATCGACAACATGTACCATGGATGTAAAGTTGAAAGCAACCTTCTTCGGATCACACTGTATTTTAGGGATGGTTGCCAATCTGAGTTCCTTCATCTTTTGGGCTTATTTATCTGCATGTTTGAAATAATTCAAAGTAAAAGATCCACATCAAAGGGGAAATGTCGGCCACATCAGCTTCTTAGAAATTTTTAGGTTCCTGGACATTCCTTTTTCCGTTATCTGATAAGCTATTTCTCGGGCTAATAATTTTTCAGGAACATACACTGTAAAAACATGAGGATCAGTAGTACTTCTGAATATTCGAATATAAGGGAATTTTTCTTCCCCAAACCAGTTTCTGACTGAGGTTAGGTAAGTGCTGGCCTCATCAGATAACCTCGGAGCGGGTTTATTAAATATAAATTGATGAACTGGTAGAATGAATCCATGACAAATCCTTTATATGTGGTCTTTATAATGGGATTTCCACAGATATTTATGATAAATGTGGATAGGAATTGGACTTTGAGGAGTCAATTTCCAACCTAAAATCGGGAACTCAGAAATGAAACAGATGGTATCAATGATATAGGCACTCATAAAAAATGGGGGTATTATACGAGTGGTTACAAACCTATTTTTCCTGTAATCAAGGATTTTACTTACCATTTTATCAGATAAAATAGTTTCCCAATCCATAATGAAGGAATTAACTGTAGCTTCAATCAAGGGTACCATCTCAATAGAGAAATTTTCAGAGTTAACAGTTCCAAATAATCTACACATCATAGCTGCAGCATAACAGTAGGGAGATGCCAAAGATTCAACGGAGTACATACCCAAAGATTCATGCTTATGTTTCTCACGAAAATGTCTCCAATCTCTAATGGGATTTGACTCCACTTCATTTTCCTTGGCGAATTCTTCCAGAAATTCTTTGTTGTAGATTTGCTGAGGGTCTGGTAAGTGGTACATTTTCTTGATGTCTTCTGCTTTGAAGGACCTGAACATCCTTCCATCTGATGTAAAGAATGCTCTATCTATTATATTAATGCTTTCTATAACCCATATTACCAATTCATTATATGGGAGAACATTTGCACGAGCTGCTATTTTATGAAGATAGGAGCTTGTAAATTATTTAAGAGTGCTCTTGGACCTTTTATCTAAATCTGCTTCCAGTAAATTATAAACTCCTTCCCATGAAGTTTTTCCAAGACCCACACAAGTTGTATCAGTCACTAACACTAATTTAGCTGGATGCTCTTTTAAAACAACAGGGACCTTCCCTCTCTTGGATTTTTTAGAAATTTTCATGGTTCGTAGGTTTTCCTCAGGTCTGCCCAATGAAACAGATTAGCAGAATGGCAGAAATATTCTTTGAAGAATGAATATCAACAAAGAGAAGATAATGGCATTTAATCACAATAAAGATGATGGATTAAAGAATTATTATTCTTTTGAAGGTGAAATCCATGACGCGCTTTAACCATGATGATCTATTAATGATTTTCTTGAATAGTGTGAGATTTTAATGGCATTGCAGTTTGTCTCGTCGCACATTCATAATGGTCCTTTTAAAGCGTTAATACCATAATCTTTTAAGATTTTCCGATCAACGATAATCTTGTATCAGAGATCGGAATTTTTAAATATCAGATTTAAGTATCTCCATTTTAAATTTGTGATGTGTGATTATTGCTGAGTTGGTGAGGATGGTGCGATGCCTTTTAAATCATAACAATGATTTATTCTACTTTTTCATTGAGGAGTGCTTTTATGAAATAATGATATCGCATCGCAAATTTTAAGCGGATTATTTTGGATATGAGTTATGAATTTTGGCGATGAGGGATTTGCAATTTTAAATTATCGCATCAAAGCTTTTCAATAGAACTCGTAATAAAAAATGACTTTGTCGATTTGCAATTCCGATCAGACTTATCGCATCGGATTTTTTGCAAAGTATGTACAGGAATGTGATATTCCCGATTTGTGATTGCGATTAGGATTATCGCATCAGAACTTTTCCAAGTGGAAGAGTTGAACTTATGTTTGATGCAATATGCGCTTTTGTGATTGTTTAATCGCATCAGGGTTGAATGATAATACATTTGACTCTAAAATTTGAATAATTGAAATGCGATAAGGCCTTTGTGTGTTTTCTTTATTTTTTATTAATAAATCCTTTTTCAATGGGGTTCAAAATATTTATTGACTCTAAACTTACCCTAAAAAAGAAAAGGGGACCCATTTCTTATTAACATAAAAATTTGAAATGGGGAAGGTTGTTTGTACAACACAAAAATCAGCAATTCACTGGGAGAAGCAGTTATCTCTGAAAAAATAAAGTGATAACTAAAATTTTACAATTATAAAAATTTTAAAGATAAAGAAAACTATCCCAGAAAAATTAGATAAAATCTAACTCTGAATAAAATAATAATAATTTTCAATTTATTTTTAATCCCTTCAAAAATAAAAACATTTTTGGTTTCATCAAGCTTTGATTGGTTAATAAAGATAAAGTAGGGGGCTTCTCCAATTTAGCTTTAAAAGTTACTCTTTTGTCATAGGTAGTGCCTCTGCTGCCAGCAAACGTCCATAGTCTTGACAGGGTTACCTTTTAACCATTAATCATCCATTATCCCATCCATATATGAGTATAACTTTTTAAAAGACAAATCCATAAATATTTATTTTTATATCTTTTATTTTTTTATTCTTTTAATTTTTTGAGATAAAATCCATTGTTCTGGTTTGGAAGCTAGCTTACAACAATTCCATTCACTGGTTGTAACTAAACTGAACAACCTGGCTCATGATGAGACCCCTTGTCTTATAATTATAAGCCATTACCCTGTTTTGATATGCAGTAGTGGTAATGTCAGTCTAATTACTTCCCTATGATCATGGTAAGCAGGCTCGTGATAAGACCTCTTATCTTTTATATCGGACACATTTTTTAGAATTACACTCTAAAAAATCATAAACTTAGTGGATGGGGTGAATGATTCTCTCCTTAAGAGTCAAGGGATGACCTTTTAGAGTTTTAAGTTCCAAAATTTGGAAAAGTTTTTACTCTTTATAAATAACCTCTCTCTACTTTATAAACTTTAGAATGATTTACAATATTTTCAAGGTTTCGGAAGATTTTACAAACTTTTAAATAAGTTCCCAGAGTCTCATATTTTATTTAAATTTCTAAAACTGTAATCATTTACTTAAAAATTCCTATCTTTATAAACAAGTATTCACAATATTTCCTCAAAAACATTTTCAATAGTAAAAGGTCAATGGAAGACTATTAACAACGTTATTTGTAAAATAAACAAACTTGCATGATGAATATATACAAGTAAGAAGGGGTTGCCTCCTTAGGAAAAGAAATTTTTCAAAATAAGCCCATTCACAGGAAGAGACTCTCTCTTTCTTGTTAGATCTTGCAATATGAATGTAGATGAGCCTATCTTTTCAATGATTTGAAATGGTCCAAGCCACATGTTTTGAAATTTAGTATGTTTACCTTTATCTTCATGTGCTTTGTCCCATTTCAAAACAAGATCACCGATTTGTAATGTTTTAGATCCAGTAGAACTTGCATCAAAAGACTATTTTATAAGTTTTGATGTTTAGCATGAGTGATTTTGGCTTTTTCCCTTTCTTCATCTAATTTGAGGATTTGATAAAATCTTAATTGGACAGAAGATGAAGGATTTTCTTCAATAAACTATACTAGGGCTAGAGATGGGAGTGCTAGATTTGAAGGTATTACAACTTATTTCCCATATACAAGATTAAACGGTGAAGTACCCATTGAAGACTTCTGAGTTATAAAATCGGCCCATAGTGCAAAAATCAAAGACTTATGCCAATTCTTTTGATTTTGATCAATAGTTCTTTTGATGATTTTAATGAGATTTTTATTATTTGATTCAGCTAAACCATTACCTTGGGGGTAATAATTTGCAGAATATTTTTACTTAAAACCTCTTTTGAGTACAAATTCCATTATACTATTTCTAGAACAATAAGATGCATTATAAAAAACAAGGGCATTAGGTACACCAAACCTGGTAATGATGAATTGATCAACGAATTCAATGATTGCATCAAAATTGGCTACCTTTAAAGGAATTGATTCTCCCATTTCGTGAAGTAATCCATGGCTGTAAGGATGTATCTATGTTTCTTGGAAGAATGTGGAAAATTTTCTCCAATAATATCAAGTCCCCATTGTTCGAATGGTTGCTCAATGCTTACTAGTTGTAAAGGAAAGGCTAGTTTCCGTTGTCTTCCACTGGCAGTTTGGCAAGTCTTACATTTCCTTACATAGTCATGGGCATCTTTAAACAAAGTAAGCCAATAATATCTAGCATGAATTATATTGTGAGTTGTAGTATCTCCTCCAAAATATCCACCTGCTGGTCCATCATGTAACTCCTGCAAAACCTTGTATGCTTCAGTTTTTTTCATACATCTTAGGAAAATGGAATCATAATTTCTTCTGAATAACACCTCATTAATGATCTCAAAGTTTTTAGCTTTTAATCTTAAAGCACACTTGCTTTTATAACTGAGATTAGGAGGAGCATTCCAAATTTGTTAAGTAAAAAATCAGATCATCATACTGAGATTCAGAATTTATGATACTTATCTCATTAACTTGAAAAGTATTATCTTGATCTTGATTTTATGGAATATTGGAAGCCCCTGCTAATAACTTGCAAAAACCTTGTCCTCTAACAATTTTAGTTAGTTTAATTTCAATATCATATTCTTGTAAGCCTGTAACCCAATTGGCTCTTTTTTCTCCTACTTCCCTTTGTACTAGCAATTGCCTCACTGCAGAAAATGGGACAATGACTTTTGTATGTGTTTTTAGGAGAAATGGCCTAAAGTGTTTGATAGATTTAAACACTAAAAAAGCTTTTTTTTCTACTTCTGAATAGTTAAGTTCAGCCCCTTACAGATTTGAACTAAAGAAGGAGATAGGTGCTTCAAATTGTTGATCATTGAGTTGTGTTAAAATGACTGCATAAGATGTTTGACTGGCTAGAGTATACAAAATAAAATGATTAGAAAAATTAGGAGTATTCAATGTTGGAGCATTAATAATTGCCTGTTTGATTGATTCAAAGGATTCCTTTTCTTTATGTCCCCATTTGAAAACTAAATTCTTCTTAATCATGGTTTGTAAAGGTTAGACTATATAAGAAAAATCAGGAACAAATCATTTTACAAAATTTATCTTCCCTAAAATTGACTGCATGGATTTCTTATTATGTGGCAATGGGATATCAGAAATCTCTTTTATTCTGTCAGGGTCAATATATATGCCATCTTTAGACACAATAAATCGCAAGAGTTTTCCTTCATTAAGAGGAAAGAATGATTTTTTTGGATTTAAGGAAATACCATACCTTCTACATCGTTCAAAAATCTGTTTCAAATCATGTAGATGATTGGCTCTTTTCTTTGAAAAGAAATTTATGTAATCTAGATAAACAACAACTGACCTATTAATCAAACCTTTGAAAGCTATATCCATGGCTCTTTGGAAGGTAGCTCCAGCATTTATTAAACCAAAAGGAATTTTTTGGTAGGCATATGTTCCCCATTTGGTTCTGAATGTAGTTTTCAGTCTATCATCTGGATTCACCAGTATCTGATTATATCCTGAAAAACCATCAAGAAAAGACATTACTTCAGAACCAACTACTGATTGAACTATCTATTCCATTGTAGGTAGTGGGAAATTATCCTTTTGACATGCCTTATTGAGATTCCTAAAATCTATACAAATCCTAATGTCTCCATTCTTCTTCCTAAAAGGTACCAAATTTGAAACCCAATTCGAATGTCTAATAGGGAAAATAATTTTAGCTTTTTAAGAGTTTATTAAACTCTGTTTTAATTTGATTTTCCAAGTTAGGATGAATTTTCCTTAACTTTTTTTGTATTGGTTTCTCATCGGAGATCATTGGAATTGTATGTTGAATGATAGAAGTATCATAAGTTCTTAAATCTTTGTAATTCCAAGAAAAAACATTTTTGTATTTATTTAGAAGTCTGATGAAAGAAAATCTTTCTTCTGGTGTTAACCCAAGACCTAGATTGACGTTTTGTGGTTTAGATTCAGTACCAAGATTTATTAACTCAAACTTTAAAGTAGAACTTTTAAGTTTGGCATTAGTAACTTTTTTGAATCTATCTTTGATATCATAAAGTTCTTCAAGCTTAACCACAGATTTCGAAATAGAATTTTCATTGTTTTTTTATTTGATTTGAAGATCATGATTGCTTTCATTAATTATCTGATCATTATAAGATTTCTCCGAAGTTAAGAAATTTAAAATATCTTCATCATGATTAAACACTTGCCAATTGGTAACATTGTCAGGGACATATGGTCGAAATATCAATTCTACTGAAAACCTATCTGGACTATAATCTTCAGCTTGGGGGAGTTTACAAGAAACATTAGCTAATAAATCAGCTACTGAATTCTGAGATCTAGGAATAGGGGAAATATTGAATGCTAAAAAGTGAGTTGTAAGACTTTGAACAAGGGATTGGTAATGTTTAAGATGACTTGAAAGACAATGAATAGTATTCTTGACTTGCCTAATGACAATTTCAGAATCACCATATACCTTCATATATTTAATATTCAAGCCTATTTCTTTGTAAAGTCCTTGAATCAAAGCTTCATATTCTGCAGTGTTATTTTTACACTCAAATTCTATTCTACATGACAACATAGTTTTTTCTCCTTCCGAACTAACTAAAATACATCCTGCTCCTACACCATCATTGGACTTAGATCCATCAAAGTATAAATACCAAAATAAAGATTTATCTATAGATTTATTTACAAATTGATTATCAATATTAACACATCTTGAAGTATCAGTATGTGAGAAGTTTTCAATTTGTGAAGTGAAACTATTTACAGGGAAAGGTGATTGTTGGGCATTAAAATTTCCGAAGAATGATTCAGCTGAATAATTTTCGAGAATGTTATTATTGAAAGCTACAGTTTGGTTCTCTTATTCAAACTCTGTTACGGTATCGGTCATATGTTTCTCCCTATCAATCTTAATTTGATTTGGTTTCCCCTTATAGGGAAGCCACATATGAGACCAATCAATAGAAATGTAACCATGGAGATTTTCAGACCAATCCTTGCTTAATATTAAACCATAAAACTCAGGGATGTCAGCAATCAATATATTAATTCTCTGAATTATTCTAGCATCGGCTCATAGCCTGATAGTGACTGAATTAATCTCTATTAACACTTGTAATTTTGTCCGATCTAATTGAACAATATGAAATGCAGATTTCTAGGGTTCAATGTTTAATTTAGAGCATACTGAAGCTGGCATTATGTTTGATGATGCCCCTAAATCTATCAAGAAGTTATGTATATTTCTGTTATAGATCTCTTAAGTTAAGAGAAAAGGAGGTGTTTGTGAATTAGATCTATCCCAAATCAAAACAATATCGGTAGCATCTAATTTATCGGGTGGTTTACCTGATCCTTTGGCAGCTTTGGATATTACACCATTTGGGAGAGGAGAAGCAGGCATTGCATTCAATTCTTTTAACAACAGCTTTTGTTGATGCTTGAGCTTGTTGAGTTCATGTAAAGAAATATTTGCTATATTCTTCTTCATATATTCTATAATATTATAATCCATAGAATCAGAAACTACTAGCGTTTTAGATGTTGATGGAGGATTAGCAGATGATGGTTGATTTTGGGTAGGAAAGGGAGAAGATTTCTTTACAGGAGTTTTATCTTTAGTAGCAGGCGTTGAATTTTTCTTTTTGGGAGATATCTGTACAGGTTCTACTGCACTCTTACTTCTTGTGTTGACTGCAAATGCTTCCTGATCATTGTCATTATCGGAGTTAGGAAAAATAAAATCCCACATCCCATGGAATTCAACTAATTCTTCTTCTTTGTTTTCTTCTAATGATATAAAGGTATCTTCCTCTAAATCTGACTCTGCATTAGATATTTCATTGGGTGGTTTTGATTCAGTTGACTAATTTCTTTTGAAATTTCTAAACGGCCTTTTAGTGGAAGTTTCAGCTACCTATTTTTTGATTTCCACCATTTCATCGGACATAGTTTTTAGAAATTTTTGTAATCCTTCCATATCATATGGATATTTAGGTGCTTTCTTTTTTGAATCATCCTTGAAACTAAATTTTTTGGATTTTATTTCTTCACTAGCATTCTTTTTCTCCAAAGAGATGATACGTTTTTCTACTGCAATTGATTCCTTCATGTTTTTGGCTAGTGTAGGTTTAGCAGATCTATCTGCAAAGATGGCTATATTTGAAGGCAAAGCGGATATATACCATTCACTTCGGACTTCTTCACTAGGTTTTGATGTTGTAGCAATTTTTTTCAACAACTTGTTAATCAAGATTTGAAGTCTTTGATGGGTTCTTTGGATTATGATTTGAAATTGGAGAGATCATTAATTAGAGTTGCTAATGACCTATCATCTCCGAACTTGGTTGAGAATTGTTCTTGAAAAAAATCCCATCTAGTAATGGATCCCGATGGTAATGAAAAATACCAAGATCCCACTGCTCCTTGTAAAGTATATGGGAACAATCTAACTACAAAATCTTCTTCTGTTACCCCATTTAAGTTTACGGACAACATGAAGTTGTTAATGTGTTTTTCAGCTAATATGCTAGTGTCAGGACTAAACTTTGGTAACCATTTCTCAAGATGAGTTGGTAATGCACTAAGAGGTGCAGGCATTATAACAGCTCCTGGATTGCTCAATGGTCTCTGTGCCATCATTGTACTAACAGTAGAAGAATTTGAAGGAACATTTGAAATTGTTTGAGTAGGTGTTGTTGAAACAATTGTGCTTTTCTAGATTGTGACTTGAAGTTGGGAAGTAGATGGAAATGATATGAAAGATGTAGAAGATACTGATGTAAGAGTCTCACTATATGACTCAGAGGGTGTTTTTCTAGCTCTTTTTCGACTTGGTAGAGGAAGTTCAGTTGGTGCAATACCAAGCTTTTCACTTTGCAGTCTAGTAAGAGGCTAGGAAGGAATGTATTTTGAAGTCGCACTGCCTTGAGATAACTCAGATTCCTCTTGAGATAATGAAAACCCTTCAAGTTTATGAATTAAATATTGTACTTCAGGAGATTCAACAGTTGACTCTCCTAATTTCTCTAAGGTTTTGGCAGTGGGCATAGAAATTTTCTTTTGAACTTCTTCCCTAGAAATTTGAGATGAAGGAGAAGTTGAAGAAGGTGATGAGGGTGAATTGCTCTTGGAATGGCCTGTGGATTTGGATTTACTTGCCATTCACAGCTTAGGCCCTCCTTCTAGCGCAAAAAAAGTTGAAGCCCCAAAAATCCTAGCTTCAAACATTGGGGAAAACCACCCGGTCCAGACCTTAGTACAACTCCTTCTCTGTTTGGTATGGTGGCTCCGACTGGATAATATGGGACCAGCTTCTGAAATAATATATGGATTGATGATTATTTTGTTTATATAATGGGTAATGGAAATGATAATTACTCTAATCTATAACTTAAATAAATATAAATAAATCTAATTATCCTGGGTGTTATAAAATAAATGTGACTTTAAATTTGTTCTTCTTTGAATAATAATCATATAAATGGTTTATTCATTCAAAAGAAAAATGAATCCACATATAATAATTACTTTTTTTAATAAATTAAACAAAGTAATGATGATAACATATCGCATTCATACATTTATATTGCTTACACATATTTTAAAAGATGACAATTCTAAGTTTTTCAGAAATGAGATAACAAAGAATTGTTTCATATGCATATATATATATATATAAACAATAGCAATTTTTTAAAAGGAATATTTCATTGCATAAAGAAATTGCATAACATAATTATGATAAAAATACCAGATACATTTGTAACCTCCTGATGCAAATCACATTATCTGTGGAAATAGATGGTATCAATGATATAGGCATTCATAAAAAATGGGGGTATTATACGAGTGGTTAAAAACCTATTTTTCCTATAATAAAGGATTTTACTTGATATTTTATCAAATAAAATAGTTGCCCAATCCATAATGAAGGAATTAACAACAACTTCAATCAAGGGTACCATCTCAATAGAAAATTTTTCAGAGTTGACAGTTCCAAATAATCTACACATCATAGCCACAGCATAATAGTAGGGAGATGCCAAATATTCTACAGACTACATACCTGAAGATTCATGCTTATGTTTCTATGGAAAATGTCTCCAATCACTAATGGGATCTAACTCCACTTCATTTTCCTTGGTGAAGTCTTCTAGAAATGCTTTGTTGTAGATTTGCTGAGGGTTTGGTAACTGGTACATTTTCTTGATGTCTTCCGCCTTGAGGGACCCGAACATCCTTCCATCTGACGTAAAAAATGCTCTATCTGTAATGTTCCCAATTTTTCATGAAGAAAATTGGAACATTAATTTTTCCATTTTTAACATAGGAGATGAATAAAATGGGTAGGAGACCCATTTCTTCATTAGATAGAGAATGAAAATCCTCTTGGCATTAGGGAGGATCACTTTTGGAGCTTGATTTCACACCTCCATGTGCGAAAAGGGGCTTTTGCAAAAAGGCTAGGTCAAGTTTGACCAAGTCAAACTGCGCAGTAGCATGAGGTGGAGAGCACATTGTGAGCCAGCGCAGTGGGATACGGAGGTAAGCTTCTAGAGGAAGGAAACCCTAATGAGTGGGGTCCATTGAGAGGGAGCTCAGATTGTTTAAAAGGAGGGCAAGGCTACCATTGAAAATCATCTTGAGTATTATTCATCTTTGGTCCGGTGGACTTGCAGCAACATCTTGCTGGTTAGCAAGAATTGCCGAGGGAATTCCTGTTTAGGATTTCCTCTCCTTCTTTAGTAGCTCTTGGAGGATTGCACTCTATTCCCCATATTAAAACATTGAGTTCAAGTATCATCCATCTTCATCAATGCAGTTCTAGGTGGAGTTTGTGTAGTGTTGCTGGGGAGGTTTTCTGCAACACCATCCTTGGCTTGATTTTTAGAGGAGGGAGCTACAATCTCTTTGGGAGATCAACAAAGGTGGTTTCTGAGCTCATTCCACCATCTTTGGCATCATACCAACCAATTTTCATCATATGCAGCCTAGTCCCTCTCTTAGACAACGTTACTCTTGGAGAGCATTTGCTGTGAGGGGTTTGCAGATAGTTGGAGGGTGAAATCTTAGGTGAAAGAATCAGTCTTTCACTTCAGATTTCTCATTGGAGGAGTCCATTTCAGATTGAGGATCTCATTCAGCCATTTCATCCTATTTTTTTATGAGTTTTTGCTGCCCAAAAACTCTGGCATTATTGTGTTTTCCATTTTTGTACATGTATTGTAGCCAATCCTTCTAAGGATTGTTGTACTAGTGTTTTCAGGGGTTGAGAGCTTGCTCCCCCTGTTTATTTGAGTTGATATTTATATATCATTATATTTACATATTATATGTTGAAGTCTCCATTCATAATTGCGGAGTCATAGCTAGAGTCTAGATACATAGCAGTGTTTTGTCTCATTTCATGTACTTTTCTTGTTGAGGCTTTCATTGCCAAGCTTGAGTGATTGGATCCTCAAAGTATTATACACATTTTCTGCTATATTATTCATTGATCAGCTATTTACTTCTTCATGTGCCATGGTGTTGACGAGGTAAATCCCCTCTGCGGACAGAGGCGATCCCTATTAGCCCAGATCGGGTCTAGCAACAATCAAACACGCTACAGTGCAGGTTCCTAATCATAAATAAACCGAATTGCGAGGAAGGCTTACCTGGAATCCAACGTTGTTGTTTGTAGAAGAGGTGGTGCTCCCGTTCCTTTGCCCTGGCAGATCACAATCCTCACAATATCCGTGGTCGGACACCTGCACATGCAAGAAACAACACAAACGCAAGCAAAAAATCCATTATATACAAATATATTGTTACACCATTTTTTGGTCATCTAACTCTTCATCATTAGATGGACCCAAGTACACCATGTAAGACCAGTTTTACCCCAAGTAAAACTGCTTTCACTATGTTAATTAGGAAACCCCAAAAGGAATAATTAATTAAACCATAATTTAATTATTATTCCCAGTCATGTTTAACCCAAAAACAAAGAAATTAATGAGATAAACCCATAGTTGTCTTATTATTTTCTAGGAATAATTATTTAAATAATATTCCTTGTTAAATATGACCAAATCAACCACCATTAATTAAATAAATCATTATTTATTTGATTATATCTCAACCACTTCCTTAAAAGAATAAATAAATCATTTATTTATTTATTCTTCACTAATCAAGGGATTTTGACCCAAGTCAAAGTCCCTTTCCCTCCAACAAATAATAATAAAATATTCCATAGAGGTGGATCTAGATTTGGTTAACATTATTTTAATCATGCACCAAGATCTAGAATGACCAATATTTTGTTATAAATAGGAGGGTTTTCCCCTTCATTCTTCACCTTTTGTTGCATATGAATCTCTTGAATCTATACATAGTCTCATTTGTCATTGTTGCTCAAGGACATAACTCATGAACATAATCAAGAACAAAAGTGGAACCATAACCAATAGTCGCTTATCATTAATGAGTCAAAAGAAGAATACAACCATAGCTTTGACGCAACACTCTCCTTTGGCGGGCTATCAACAAAACATGTCTCGATAAAGCCTGTCAAGGATGGGACAAGCCTCTCTCTCCGGATACTTGACAATAGTCTCCTTGCTTGGATTTGGCCTTAAGGGAATCAAGAAGGCTCTTGCAGCATAAGGATGTGAAAGCTCTTAGGAACTTGGAATTAGCTTGCCATGGAGAGAAACAAAGCTTTTATAGAAAGGAGGAAGGAGAGTTGGGATCCCTATAGTGTAAGTTCAGCTATCATCAAGGAGAAAGCTTCCATGAGAGGTGGCAAACCACTTCCTCTACCTTGGAAATCCGTAGCCAAACCTCCCAACTCAAGATAGATATGGGTCCGAAAATTTGTTAGGACGGAAACTTTGCCTTTTATTTTTTAAAAAACACTCTTAATATGGTTGGCGTGGGTGCGGCTCTGTGACAAGCGCCAATTGGTGCACACCCTCTTTGGGAGATTTTCCCCCTTGGCGGGGAGCTGAAATGTGGAGCCGTGTGATGGAAAAGAAACTATTTTGGGGTTTTTGCGGGGAGATGTCTTCGAGGCAATGGCTCATCTTCAAGGGATGCGGTAAGTATTTGCCAATCTTGTCCTGCTGTGCTCACAGGTCACGGAATGAGCCCTCCAATGTGCGGGATGGGGATTGCAGGGATGGTGAAAAATTGCTGTGTAACAGATGCCCCCTAAAGCATGAGGCCTGAGAGAGAGAGAGGGGTGAAATTCTTTACGAGAACATGCCGACTGAAAACACCGCCATCGAAAAACCTGCGGAGCAAAGTACAACTGATGTCTTAGATACATGATATATATGTGTGGTATGGGCGTAGCCATCCATAACAGAGTGTACAATAATCTAGATCCAAGGCATGGACGCAGCCATCTAGTGAGGATTGATTAATAGACTCAAGTATGGTCGTAGCCATCCAATCAGTGAGTCGTGTAAATAATCATAATAATCCACAATATCGCAGCCTGGATTACAATAGACACAATCCAGGGTCTTGCACTCCATCTCGACCCGAACAAAGTACAAGTTCAAGCATGCGAATATGTGAGCTGAAGTCGAACATGCAAGAACATCGCCTGATTACCAGCCAATGATGAAAGTTGTTAACATACGCGATAGGAACCACCAATAATGACAATGGCCCTCAAGGTACTATAGGTATAATCTATGGCGTGTGAATCAATGAGCTGGCATCGAACACCCGTAGAATCACTCGATCGGAGGCCAATGATGAAAACCTCACGTCGAATGCGACGAACCTGCCATTGAGGCATGCAGGCTCCAAGGTACCATAAGGGAGTCTGATCGCTAGGATAATGGTGAAGTCAGTGACCTTGATCGAAGGTGGGGCCATAGTGTTTCCCACATCATCGACACGAACGGAAGGGAACATGATGTTTTTGGCAGATAGGGATCCAAATAAATGGGAGGGTTGATATTTGCGGTCAACTTCTCTTGAACATATAACATCTCAATAGTGGATTTGGCACAATAGTGGATTTGGCGGTATTTGACATCAACGGATCAAAGGTCATGGTGACGAGGCAATAGCGGTTGAGGAAGGTCCAAAGTTGTCAGAGCGTAGAGGCAAGTGAGCAGATGAGGATGTCCCCAACCCGGCTGCGAATGCGGACAGGGGTGCCATGTTCGAAGGTGACATCTTTGAGCATGACAATGATCTTTGGTTCATTTTCCCCACCATTTATAGCGGTACTGATTGCTTTTGGGTAAAACAAGCTTGAAGGGGATAACATATGCTTTAAACATAATTCCATCCTTCGGACGAATCCATCCTAGTACATTTAACGAGCCCCAGGAAGGAGGAACTCGAATATCGTCATTACGACTGAATCCGATGTCATCAGGGTTTAATGAGTCTTAAAAAGGAAGAACTCGACGTCTTTTCATGTTGGGGTTGGAGACGACGGTGACTCCCGGCGGTCCTTTTTCGTAAATAGTTCTTCGGACCCGATTCCCCAGATCCGAAAAGGTAGAAAACAATATCCGGGAAAACCTCCTAGTCGCAATAGGCTAGGGTATTCCTTTTTCGTAATCAATCCATCCCAGCCCGAAAAAGGGGTAAACGTATACTGGGTAGATGTCGTTTCGCAGCCACTTTAACGAGATCGAAATGACAAGGGACTCGGCAATCTTTTCATGTTTAAAGAGTCAGAAAAGAGCTGAAAGGTGACTCCTCCTGGAGGAACGAGTGGTATAAAGGGTAGCAACTGGTTCCGGTAATGGTGGAACTACTCTGAACAAATAAAGGTCGAGAGGCTGGCTAACAAGACCACTCATAGCAGCGGTTCCTCAGGAACGGGTAAAACAACCAAGTGAAGGCATGTGATCGGCCAAGCAGATAGTGACAATGGAGTGAGAAAACCAAGGCTCATCTGGCAGAAATAGGCTGATAAAATGGCAATCACAAGAGGTAAAATAAGAATGGTTTCATTTTTACACAAGCTTGAAACAAAGATAAACTATGCTTGAAACCGGTTTCATTTTTACACAAGCTTGAAACAAAGATAAACTATGCTTGAAACCGGTTTCATTTTTACACAAGCTTGAAACGGAAACAAACTATGCTTGAAAAAGTAAGCATGCCCCAGCATGGTGACTCAATTCGAGGTACATGCCCCCCAAGCTTCAGTCCATATGAAAGGCAGATGGAGTGAAGGTTCAAGTTACGAGATCAAGAGAAAGACTCGACTGGGATTTTACGAGATCTTATCAAAGACTCGAATTGAACAGGAAAGTGTTTCATTATTTTAATGAGGTTGACACATTAAAAGAACTATCCTCAGGACACCTTGTTTCATGGTTTAAGGAGCTTGGCACAAGACAAGGAACTCTGCTCCGAGAACCTGGTTTCATTTTTAAGGAGCTTGACACAGGAAAACGAACTCTGCTCCGAAAACCTTGTTTCATTTTTTAAGGAGCTTGACACAAGACAAGACTCTGCTCCAACAGACCTTGTTTCATTTTTTAAGGAGCTTGACACAGAAAAAGAACCATGCTCTGAAAACCTCATCATAATGAACAAGAATTCATCGCTTCCAAGAGTTCCACTCTCGATGGAAGGAAAACATCCTGGAAGTTAGGACCCAATGCCCCCAGCACCTGATGCACAACAACATTGTCACTGAGTACAGGCACGGGGTAGGTAGCCACATAGTTGACCTGTGGTGGGGTAGATACAACGGGTGGATAAAAACTAGGAAGGGATGATGGCGGGCCAGTTGCCACATCAGGACCAAAGAACGAAAGCTGATCAATGGTCACGATCCATCCTTCACGCGAAAAATATACCACACGGAAAAGGGAGGAGACAAGCACTCCCATGGCATAGGTGTAATTGCGCCCCAAAATCATATTGAAATCCAAGGGGCCTGAAACAACCATCACGTCCATATGGATAGTTTTACCTCCCAAAGTAATAGGTAAACTTGGAAGGATCCCTAACGGTTGACTCGTTCTTCTGTTAAAAGTCAACAGATTCTGCGTAACAGGCGCAAGCGACGGCGAACCGAAAGCTTGCCAAGTAGTTGAGGATAGAATACCAACAGAGGCGCCTTCATCTATAATGGTGCTGGGTACGACCAGACCAAGAACCTATACTGTGATCTCGAAAGGCACATAAGACGGAAGGCGGTATCCTGCAAATTGATTCCAATGAAAAGAAGCGACCAGACTACTCAGAGGGGCTACCATCGAACGGAGAAGGTCTTCCCCTGATGTTACAGAAGCAGGAGCCTCCTCCATGACCTCCATCTCGAAGGCAGGAGGAGTATCCTCCAGAACCTCCATCACGGGAGGTGGAGGAGCTGCTTGTTGATGTATAGGGATAGGAGAATATTTCTCCAAGTCCGAAGAATCTGAGGAAACCAGAAGAACATGAGGGATGTGAGATCCACTCTCGACAGAGAAGACCTAGTGCACCGCGAATGGGGCCAGCTCAACTGATCCCACGACCAATGGTTGGTCATGGACGAATTCTTGAATTCAAATTTCTGAGGGAGTGGGATCGACTAAAGATCATTTTTGACCAATCGTATCATCAGTAGGTGGAAGACTCAAAGAGAGCTGTTTATAACCAGCTGGGAGGCCTGGTGTGGAAAAATTTGGGCTGTCCAAAACTCGCTTGGCTTCATCCATATAAGGACAAAGGTGAATGGCATGATGCCCTTCACACAACTTACAGGGATTGGTGATCTTACCCTGCTTCTTAGGAGCCTTATCAACACCAGTTGAAGATGTGCCCCCAACATGGCTCCCAGAAGTCAAAGGCAATAGCGGAGGGCCGTTGGACCATGCTTCAAGGACCTTGGGAATGCCAGGACAGTCTCGAAGAAGATGGTCTCCCGTGCACAACATGCAGGGGAACTTGACTTTCCGTGGAGGGTTGGAAGGTAAATCAAGAGGAGATATTTCAGAAACAGTGGCTGTACTTTTAGCCTCTCGCTTATCGGACTTCTTCTTCTTCTTCTTCTTGTACACGGTGTGAATCCGAGCCTTCACCAGTAGTAGAGAGGATACGCAATGTCACGAAGAAGGTCACCTTGGAATCAACATGATGTTGTTCGAGTGGAGAACTGATTGAGCAGGTAGTGGAGACATTAGCAAGGACCACGGAGGTTGAAAACAACCAAACGAGCGACCCAACGATTCTTCGAAGGGACAACGTTGCCATGTAAGGAGCACCAACATTCCCAAAAGGAGGAAAATGACCAGGATTCCCTTCTGAGGGGATCCCTTGGTTGGTAAACTCTGAAAAAGTTGCCATCAAAACTCAAAACCACACACGGGCTGAAAAAGAGTCAAGACACACAATCAAATGACCAACAAGCAGAATCTAACAGGGCGTGTGATCGCGAGTGATTAATTTTTACCACATTGAAAAATGAGAAACTTCACCGTTTCATGTTTTAAGAGTTGAGAAATGGTCAAAAAGGTGACTCTATCTCTTTCAAATTTGACACAAGCGTGAAAGGACAAGCACTTGGTGATCCTTTCACATTTAGGGAGTCAGAAAATATCAAATGACTACTCAGGAATACTAGGAAAAAGGGTGTACCAAATAACCGTGAACTGCAATATACACCTTGGTTTCAATAATGAAAGAGAAATCAACCAAGGACTTTCCGTACGTGCAGGAAATCTCCCCGAATGCTGTGTTCAGTGTATCACGGGTATAGGGCGGCAGACTCGGCTTCCTATGGATAAAGTATTGAAACCTAGTGGGGTCTCCCTTTATATACGCGACGGTACGAGGAGCACAAGTCCATACTAGTGTTGTCTAAAGCCAAGAGGCGAACGACAGCTACTAGGTTTTAAGACGCTGGAACACGTCTCTAGCCTAGACCTCTAAATGTGTTTCATTAGATTTCAATGCTGCCTTAGTGTAAATTGAGTAAATTCTAAAGTTTATCTTCAATTACGTTTCAGTTTTTAGGTCCTAACGAATGTGCTGTCTCAAAAATCTCCTAAATGAAAAACTACATGCCACGGTATATCATTTCGTTCGATGAAAGCTAGTTACAGAAGAGTTGAGAGATTTTTACACAAACAAAATGATCGGAAGATAATCAGTGATATCTCTAATGCAGCTAATGAAACTAAAAAAATTTCTTTCAAAGTCACTAATTGCTAATAACACCGAAAAGATTTTAATCTGCACTAATCAATCAAAAGCAAAAGAGATTTTTTATTTTCAATGTTTGATAGCCAGATGCACTAAACAAACCGAAAACAAATGAGAAGCAATTCGAGAAATGATATTAAGAGAGAAAAACAAGCAGATTTCACCCAATGGCACGAACAATCAGATCTCAAATCGACCAAAAGTCTCTCAAAACCAAGAAAAGCCCCAAAGACACCAATGAGCCGTGTAATCTAGGCCCAGAATGAAGCAAAGCGAAATTCGAATGAAAACGAAATCGGTCACTCAAAAAACGCATTAAAATGATAGACAACTGTCAAACGAATACAAGGAAGAAATCCCAAAGTCGACTGAACGAAAAAAAACCAAAAACTCCCAAGGGAGGCTCGACTCACAAAAGCACCTAGATGCCCTAGGGCTCGTATGAAAAATCGAAAGAAATAGGCAAACAACCAAAGGATGAAGGTTAAAACTAGTCAAACTAGGCTCCAGTGCACTCAAACAGCCGAAAAAACAAGATCAAAATCACAAGTCAGTCTCAGAAAGCATGAAACATAGCAAACCCTAATAGCTCACAGGATTGTCGCAACTGTGAGCTTGAAATTAGTGCCATAAAGGCAATGGCACGGGTGATACACAGGAAACCTGCGCCAATGGGTGCGACTATCACACTGAAAAGCACGCCAGCTGAGTTTACTATGGGAAAATGAAAAACAAGCAATATCAGACACAGACAAGTGATAACAAGGCTAAAACAAAGCCAAAAAAATAGAAAAACCAGTCCAAAGAGCTAACCAAGCAAGCAAGGCCAAGAAATTGACCGAAAAGAGAAGACAATACTCCAAGTTGTTCAGTCCGTAAACCAAACCAGAGATTGACTGAAGCAACGTTGATCTACTTCGCTAATGTAGAGAAAAAGTGTTTCGAAGGCTATCTGGCTATGCTTCAGGCTCTGTCTATAGCTTACAAATCAAACAACAAGCTGATTCCCCAGCGGAGTCGCCAAATTGTTGACGACGTAAATCCCCTCTGCAGACAGAGGCGATCCCTACTAGCCCAGATCGGGTCTAGAAACAATAAAACACGCTACAGTGTAGGTTCCTAATCATAAATAAACCGACTTGCGAGGAAGGCTTACCTGGAATCCAACGCTGTTGTTTGTAGAAGAGGTGGTGCTCCCGTTCCTTTGCCCTGGCAGATCACAATCCTCACGATCTCTGTGGTCGGACACCTGCACATGCAAGAAACAACACAAACGCAAGCATAAAATCCAGTATATACAACTATATGTCAGTCGAAGAGGACATAACTCATGAACATAATCAAGAACAAGAGTGGAACCATAACCAATAGTCGCTTATCATTAATGAGTCAAAAAAAGAATACAACCATAGCTTCGACGCAACATTCCCCTTTGGCGGGTCGTCAGCAAAACATGTCTCGATAAAGCTTGTCAAGGATGGGACAAGCCTCGCTCTCCGGATACTTGGCAATAGTCTCCTTGCTTGGATTTGGCCTTAAGGGAATCAAGAAGGCTCTTGCAGCATAAGGATGTGAAAGCTCTTGGGAACTTGGAGATTAGCTTGCCATGGAGAAGAGCAAGCTTTTATAGAAGGAGGAAGGGGAGTTGGGATCCATATAATTATGGGATTGGCCCTATCATCAAGGAAGCTTCCATGAGAGGTGGAAAACCACTTCCTCTCTATGGAAATCCGTAGCCAAACCTCCCAACTCAAGATAGATATCAGTCCAGGAATTTGTTAGGACGAAACTTCCACTTTTTATTTTTAAAAAACACCTCTTAATATGGTTTGCGCGGGTGTGGCTCTATGACAGAGCGCCAATTGGCGCGCCCTCTTTGGAGGATTTTTCCCCTTGGCCCGAGGGCTGAACTGTGAAACCGCACCAATGAAAAAAGAGCTATTTTTAGGGTTTTTTGCAGGGAGATGTCTTCAGGGAAATGAAAGCTCATCTTCAGAGGGATGCAATGAAAGTATTTTCAAGTCTTGTCTCTGCTCACAGGTCATGGAATGAGCCCTCTAATGTGCGGGATGGGGATTGCAGGGATGGTGACAAATTGCTGTGTAACACATGGCTCAATAGAATACCATTATCTTTCCATTGTATGTTCATACATGTGCTTACATTGCTGCAGCCCTATTATTTGCGCAATTCCTGAGGAAGGAATTTCACATATCTATAGACAGAGTCTATGAAGGGCCAGGTAGCCTTTGGATCTCACCCTTCATTAGAAGGTGACATATCCGGAAAATTCCCCCACAGTCTATCTCTGGAATAGACTTGTGATATTTTGGAAAAAAGGAGCTCCAACTCTAGAATATCTTGAGATATTCTCATAGTTGTAGCAAGTTCCTGAAAAAGGAACATTACACTATCTGTTATATTAATGCTTTCTATAACTCATATTACCAAGTCATTGTATGGGAGAAAATTTGTGTGAACTGCTATTTTATGAAGATAGGAGCTTGCCAATTCTTTAAGAGTGATCTCGGACATTTTATTTGAATTTGCTTTTGGCTCTTCTTCTGAAATTATCGTTGGATCTTATGCTTCCAGTAAATTATAAACTCCTTCCCACGAATTGTTTCCAAGACCCAGACAAGTTGTATCAGTCACTAACACCAATTTAGCTGGTTGCTCTTTTAAAACAACAGGGACCTTCACTTTCTTGTATTTTTTAGACATTTTCATGGCTCATAGGTTTTCCTCAGGTCTGCACAATGAAACAGTTTAGCAGAATGGTGGAAAAATTCTTTGAATAATGAATATCAACAGAGAGAAGCTAATGGAATTTAATCACAATAAAGATGATGGATTAAAGAAGTATTATTCTTTTGAAGCTGAAATCTGCAATGCGCTTTAACCATGATTATCTATTAATGATTTTCTTGAATAGTGTGAGATTTTAATGGCATTGCAAGTTGTCTCATCGCACATTCATAATGGTCCTTTTAAAGCGTTAATACCATAATATTTTGAGATTTTCCGATCAATGATAATCGTGTATCGGAGATCGGAAGTTTTAAATATCAGATTTAAGTACCTCCATTTTAAATTTGCGATGCGCGGTTATTGCTGAGCTGGCGAGGATGGTGTGATGTCTTTTAAATCATAAAAATGATTTATTTTAATTTTTCATTGAGGATCGCTTTTATGAAATAATGATATCACATCGCAAATTTTAAGAGGAGTATTCTGGATATGAGTTATGCGTTTTGGCAATGAGCGATTTGTGATTTTTAATTATCGCATCGAGATTTTCAACAGAACTCGTAATAAAAAATGACTTTGCCGATTTGCGATTGCGATCAGACTTATCGCATCAGAGGTTTTTCAAAGTATGTACAAGAATGTGATATTCCAAATTTGCGATTGCGATTAGGATTATCGCATCGGAACTTTTCCAAGTGGAAGACTTGAACTTATGTTTGATGCGATATGCGCTTTTGCGATTATTTAATCACATAGGGGTTGAATGACAATACATTTGACTCTAAAATTTGAATAAGCGAAATGTGATAAGGCCTTTGTGTGTTTTCTTTATTTTTTATTGATAAATCATTTTTCATTGGGGTTTAATTTTATTTCATGATAGATTAGATTTCTTCAAAATATTTATTGACTCTAAACTTACTCTAAAAAAGAAAAGGGAACCCATTTCTTATTAATATAAAAATTTGAAATAGGGAAGGTTGTTTGTACAGCACAACAGTTCCACACACGGTTGCAATGATATCCACCACTTTGGATGGCTCTATGGACCCATGGATCCTACTGGTGCCTTCATACATTGATTCCTACGGAGATCAGATGCCGCTCTCACTAGCCGAGTTGGCTTATCAAGCCATCCAAATTACATCTGAACCCTCCACAGCTATGGTTTAAACCAAAGGTACAAACCTCATGCCCGTCACAGTTCTTTCTAAGGATCTCCTCGATGAAGTCCTACCTACGGATGAAGCTATTCGAGAGATCATGTCTCTAAAATAATGACCTTGGGGAGATTTCCACCATCACGCTTCGATGTTTGATTCAAAAGCGATAACTACTCAAATCCCATCTTTTGACCCACCTGAGATTGTTCCCTCTGTTTACACGATTGTTAAAACCATCGATTCGAAAGGGAACATGGGCAATATTTCTAAGACAATGCTCATTGATATCTCAGTCAAAACGGGTATCATGGAAAACATTCAGATTGGAGCAGATTGCAATCCCGAGGAAATTTCACGCTTCACATCCCTTTTTAAGGAATTCTGCAATGTGTTTACTTAGTCTTACGACCAAATTCCCGGCATAGATCTGTCTATAGTCGAGCACAAAATCAAAGTTTATGACAATGCCAAACCTATTCGGCAGAGACTCCAACCTATCCACCTGTGAAAAGCGGCCTCCATTAAGACTGAAGTCGAAAAAATTTTAAATTTTGGTTTCATCTATCCCATTCCTTTTATGGAATGGGTTTCCAATCTAGTTCCCGTAGAAAAAAAAAAAGGCACCATATGAGTCTGTGTTGATTATCATGATTTGAACCCCACTTGTCTAAAAGATAATTATCCTACGTTGTTCATAGATCATATCCTTAATGATTGCACTGAATGTGAATCTTTTTCCTTTATGGATGGTTTCTCAAGATATAACTAGATTGCGATTAAAAAATATAACCAACATAAAACCGCCTTCATCTATCCTTGGGGCACATTTGCGTATCGTAAACTCCCATTCAGTCTGAAGAATGTAGGAGAAAATTTTCAAAGGGCTATGGGCTACACCTTTCATGACATTAGGCATATTGTACAGGGTTACTTGGATGACCTTCCAGCCCATTCCAAGAAA
The DNA here is from genome assembly GCA_034641835.2 of Pinus albicaulis. Lineage (NCBI taxonomy): Eukaryota > Viridiplantae > Streptophyta > Pinopsida > Pinales > Pinaceae > Pinus > Pinus albicaulis. The sequence goes on from CM076571.1 coordinate 424,969,720, forward strand.
CGATCCCATCACCTCGCGCATCTGAAACAAATCTTCGCTCGGTGTAGGTTCTACAAAATACGTCTAAATCCACATAAGTGCATATTTTTTGTCGAGTCTGGATGCCTTCTGGGATTTATTGTCTCCAAGCACGGGATTAGCATTGATCCTAATAAGGTTAAAGAAATCATCGAATTTCTTGCACCACAATCCATTCTGCAACTCCAACGTTTGCAAGGGAAGGCAAAATTTTTACGTCGTTTCATAGTCAACTATGTCGAGATGACGAAAGGCTTTATGCGTTTATTAAATAAGGGAAAAATATATTTATGGGATGACCAAGCTCAACTGTCATTTGACGCCCTGAAACAAGCACTCATTTATGCCCCACTTCTTAGTGCCCCCAATTATTCACGCGAATTTATCCTCTTCTTGGCAGCCTCACCATCCTCACTTGGAATGGTCCTAGTTCAAGTTCACGATGATGATAGTGAACATGTGATATATTACCTATCAAAAGGTCTCATCGGACCTGAACTACGATATTCACATGTGGAGAAACTCTCTCTCACAATGGTCTTCATTGTCACTCGAATCTGACACTATATATTACTACATCAGACTACCATCATTGCTTTGGAGAATCCCATGCGACACATTTTTTCTCGACAAGTTTTTGGTGGAAAATATTCCAAATGGATTGTAATCCTCCAACAATTTAACTTGGCATTCATTGCTGCCAAAGCAAAGAAATCTCTAGTCTTCTCTGAATTACTGTTGGACCTTCCTAGAATCGACCCAGAGGATGTAGCTCATGATCCATTTCCTAATGAATCAATCCACTTAGTCAATTCTTCTGATCCTTGGTATGGAGACATTTTGGTCTACCTCCAAACTCAACGCTTCTGCCTAACTCTCACGTCTAACAAACACTGTCGTATTCACCACCAAGAGAAACACTATCTTGTGCTAAACGATACTCTATATCATCGTAGTGTCGATACTATTCTTCAACGTTGTATCACTTTTGATGAAGAATAACGCGTTTTAAATCACTGCCACATGGGGGCATGCGGCGGTCATCTTTTTGGCATAGCTACTTCCTAGAAAATCTTGTGTATAGGCTATTATTGGCCCACTTTGTTTAAATACTACATCACAGTAGTTCAGAAGTGCCATTCGTGTCAATTTTTCACGAAGAAAATGTGTGCTCACCCTGCCCCCCTCCATCTGGTTGTCTCAATTGGTCCTTTCACTAAATGGGGAATAGACTTCGTTACATGCAATCCTAATTCTTAGGCAGACATAACTACATTGTAGTTGCAGTCGACTACTTCACAAAATGGGCCGAAGCAATTCCCACTTTTAGGGCTGATGGAGAAACTTCCGCTTTGTTCCTATTCAATCAGGTTATCTATCGTTTCGGTGTACCCCTTTCAATCATCACAGATCATGGGTCACATTTTTAGAACCATATGATGACAGAATTAAATTCCATGCTAGGTTTTCGACAAGATCAGTCTTCGTCCTACTACCCACAAGAAAATGGTCAAGTCGAAGTCGTAAACGAGGTCCTCAAAACCATGATTCATCGGTTAGTTGATAATCATAAAACCACATGGCATCGGAAGTTATATTACGCGTTATGGGCATACTACACATCAGTTAAAACTGCTACAGGCTTCACTCCATTCCAACTTTCATTCATCCTGGAAGCAGTACTCCCAATCGAGTGTGAGATTCCATCACTCAAGCTCGTTGTTGAACTCCTACCCGGCACCACTGCCACAGAAGAGTGCTTTCTCTCGCTCAATCATTTGGACAAAACTCGTTGAGATGCCACACTGGCACTCTAAGCTCACCAATTCTGAGTCAAAGATCAATATGACAAATCTATCAAGCCTCGTTCTTTCCAAGAGGGTGATCTCATTCTACTTTATGATCAGAGACACGACCTCTTGGGGGTAGGAACACTTTAACCATTATGGCTTGGTCCTTACATAGTCACCAAATTCCTCTCAAAAGGAGCTTATGAACTTCAGGACTATAATGGAATTTCACTCACGGAGCCCCACAACGGGCTCTATCTAAAGAAGTATTTCACCTAGTTCTCCACTAGGTGTATGCTTTGTAATTTTATGTATATTAGTTTTGCCTTTTTTTTGATGTCTCTGGATATTATGGGTTTTTTAATTTTTTTTCTCATGCACACTCATTTATTTTACGCATATGCCTTCTTTATCCTTATCATACATTGGATATGCAGACGGTGCTAGTCATCACACTAGGCACATTGCGTCAACTTCTTGGGTCCTCTACACACCTGTTTTGGAGCTCCTTGGTTCTGGGGGAATCTTCCTGGGCAATGCCACCAACAAAATTGCTGAGTACATGTCAGTGATCCAACTCCTCACAGAAGCTGCATCTCGCTGCATCTCCAATCTGATGGTTAGGTTAGATTCCCAACTCGTAGTTATGCAGTTAAATAATCATTATCGCATCCGTCGTCCAGTATTTTTACGTTGTTTCTTAAGGGTACGACTTCTAGAACATCACTTTCAAACCATTGTGTTTGAGCACATTCCTAGAGAATTTAATACATTAGCTGATTCATTGGCGAATTATGTATTAGATTGGAATTTGTCACATTTGTTATAGAAAAAGTTCTACATGAGTGTATATTTTTTACAATAGAAAAACACATAAACATTAAAAAACACACGGGAACAAAAAATCTCCAATATATATATATATATATATATATATATATATATATATATATATATATGTTGTGTCTAGTTTTGATTACATCAAAAAAATTCCCAAAACTAGGGTGTTTTACAAAAATTGGCTTCGCTAAGCCTTGCTATGACATTTACACATCTATCCACTCCTCCCACTAAGCCTGCTGCTCAAAATGGCAAACAACTGCTCTGGATATCCTCCTCAGAGGCACTAAGTATCTCTCTGACACACCCACTGTATGCCACTATAGACGAATCAGAATCTCTCTCATGGGAAGAGGCAACACACCCAATCTTAAACCCTCCAGGTTTGTAGTAAGCTCATGAAAAATCTATGTGTCGTCACCGTCTTCGGCAACTGCTACAGCCTCTACTGCTATGCCAGCCGGCTCCGACTGGATGGACAGGTGCCACATCTGTGTCAAGAAACAAGCTTCATGTCAACATACATTTTCACCCATTAAACTAAAAATTTGCATAAACATTCAAAAGATACAAAAATACTTCAAAATGCATTGATCAACATCTTTCTTACCATCTGGGCCCCATTGAGTGCCCGGGGGAAATACCAACTCTGGATCTTCTATATAGTTCATCTCTGCATAGGGATAATCCTCAATCATGATGATCTCGCCTTCATGCCACTCGAAGAATCCATCATCAAAACAGTGACGGATTGGACCCTCTCCAGTCTGTGGTATCAAAGCTTCCCAATGAGCCTGTCTTGGCTCCTGCGGGCCCTATGCATCTGTGATCATTCTTGGCCTCATGGCCAGCACCCACTCTATTATGAATGACACGATCAGTGTACCATACCCAAACTCTCTTTGGGTCCGGGTCTTACATGTTGTCAACTTTGCGCGAACTCGGTGGATGACACCTTCACACTAGTCAAATACCTGGGACTGTATACAATCCATGGCTAACAATACCTGGGCCTTGGTGGCCACGTGTTGACTCTTGCCGCCAGCCAAGCGAACTATCATCCATAAGAGAGACCTTAGAGGTCTCACTACCACCCGTGCAATAGACACCCAGTTACTTACTGTTGCAGTTGTTTATGCAGTGAGTATGGATCAAATCAGCAGTGGTGCGGGGATCAGCCCTGGATCCTGTCAGATTGGGCTTCGGTCCTCTGCATGATAAGCCAGTAAAAAAATAGATGTCATATTTTTCAATCGAGAGTTCATTACCCTCGATATGAAAGACATGTTGGCGATCATCCCACTGCTGGATTATCCATCTCAGAAGGTCCTCCTGTCCCCTCATCATCTCTAAATGGGCATACTTTAATGATTCACATCTATGGATAACTAAAAAAGTAGTTGCATCAGTAACCATTTCACTTTCTTCCCGCTCATGCTCCCTTTCGCGCCAAATGCTCATGGTAACTGGCTTCACACTTGCACAAGCAACAATTTCACTGGATTAGTTTTTGGCTTAAACACTTTAGATTGATAAAAAACAAGTTCTTAAATCATCTTTGTCGGCTAACATGGGCTATAGTGCCTAACAGTGCGTGCTAACACACTCACTCTTCTCGAGAAGTGCGTTTAACGTGGGCACAACACCAAGCACCCATGTTAGCTGCTTAAATTTTTTAGGGCCTACTAAAAATGATATTTCTATCCAACAAAAAGAACTAAAAACATAATGAAATGCTAGAGGAAGGTTCAAGCTCTTACCTGGATCTCACGGAATGAAAAACCGTTGCCCAGATAATCCACAATCTACAGCTGAAGTTTCACCACTTTTTTACTCCAGAGCCTTATCACAACACTCAGCATAGTGAAAATGAAGGTCTGTGGCCTTCTTATAGCCATTCTGGAGGTAAGGCTCACTCATCCAGTCTGATAAAAATTGGTAAATTCCTTCTATATTTTGTCGCAACTATTGTTTTTTATCTGTTACCGATGCTCTAATGGGTTTTAAATGTTTATATGCAGATCTGACCATATTCGACCCAGTTTCGAGCTTTCTTTTTTGGGACTTTTTTCTATCTCGTAAAACTAAAAAAAAAAACCCCGAATTTCCTTTGTCAGGCTCGTTAAACTACCGCAACAAAGGAATATGAGCCATTATTTTCATATTTTTCAAATCTCATTAAATATAAAAAGTAACCAAGTTTTTCTCCGTGTGACTCGTTAAAATTTCACGGAGAGTACCGAGTTTTTCCTTGTTGGACTCATTAAAATTTCACAAAGAACATTGAGTTTACTCTATCTCCTTGAACGCATAACAAAATGAGGTAGATGTCCATCGAACATAGATTTCTCATTGTTCTGGATTCAATGGACTAACTCATGGAAAATGAACTATTGTGGGCTTACTATTCTCCCTTTATCGTGCCCAGTTATCAAACATGACAAAGGTATCCCCTGGAGTTGTCTTTTACGATCTTTTCCAGACTCTCTAAATATGAAAAAATCACCGAGTTTACCCGTCTGGACTCGTTAAAATTAATCAGATTGGGGGGGGGGGGGGAATTGGACAACATGGATACTTCTTCTATTACATTTTCAAAAGGTCGATTTGGAAGCACAAAATCTTGAACATGGCACTTCCCAGAAAACTCTTTCGCATTTAGCTGAACCCTACCATCTATGAGTTTATCCTTCATCTCCCAGTGTTCCTACATTGGTAAATCCTAATACTCTTTGGTGTTCATTAAGCCTAAGCTACCTAGTAACCTGTTAGAGTGCCTTCTATTATTCAAGAGGATCTCGCTATCTATTGCTCCTTGTATCAACCAAAGTCAACATATACTTGAACTTATTTGTCGTCATTTATTCCCACTTGCTCTTGATTATTTCCATCACTACAAAATCATATTTTCTCGTTTCGTGTCAACCGATGTAGGATGCCTCAGTGCCTACCTTTTGACAGATCTCTTCCTATCGACTTCAACATCTTATCTAGGAAGTTGATCTAGAAACACATCAGTACCAAGATACTTGCAGACATCAGTGGCAGGTCATCTTGTATTTTTTTGGGGGTTTCCATTATTGGCTCTCGGTCGAATGGTTCTACGAGTGTTCGACATCAACTCCTTTTATTCACACTCGCTAGATTGTACTGTACATCTTGGGGACCATCATCATTATCGGTGGCCACCCTCACGTCTGTTAACAATTTTGATTATTTACTGGTAATCAAACGATTTCCTGCATGTTCGACTACAACTCATTCATTCACATGTATGGAAATATGCAGTTTAGTGAAGCGAAGACCAATACCTTGAGTTGAGGGTTACACCATTACAGCTGTGTTTCCTTCCCCGAGTTGTGATATTGTTTTTTGGAGACAGCTTTTCAGTTTGATCCTGTTATGATAGGCACTTTCACGTTATGCTTATCGGTGGACATACTGTTCATATCTCTGTTTTAGAAAATCATGTTGATTAGCTACTGAGCATGGGAATTCCCGACTCAAGACAGATACTATATTTTCTTATATATGTTGTTGTTTCATGTTTTCCTCAGTTTTCCAATTCCTCTAATTCTACTACACTTACTATAAAGTATTTCGGCCATCATCTTCATCTTTGACCTCACACTTTAGGGGGCATCTGTTACAAGAAAAATGACCTCCTCATCAGCTCAGAGGAGAAGGTAACATGGAAGGAATAAAATGACCTAGACAAGTGATTAGGAGCTCAAGTCCGAGTTATGGAAAAATCTCAAAATTGAAAGCGTTCAAAATCACCTGCAACCTAAATGATCGGATAGGCCTCGTCACTAAGATCCTAACGCCTTGAACAACACTCAAATCTGACATTGTATGTGAAAGTTATGTAGGTTTGAAGTTTTCAGTAAACTGCAAAAATAACTGAGTTGACCAAGTTTGACTTTCAAATTGGAAAAATTAAAAAAAGAAATAATACAAGGAATATTCATGGAATATTCCCTGGATTATTCCATTCAAACCAATAATTTTGTGACAAGTGGCAGTATCTTATTTGAAGTTGGTTTGACTTCGTTTTGAACGGACCAATGGCAAGCTTCCACGTGGCAAACCGAGAGGCCGCCATGTGGCCCCATGCCATGGAAATAAATGGTGTATGTTAAATTTAGTTGGAGGTCCGGGGAATTGAACCCGCGACCTATGATCTAACGTAACCACAACTTACCATTGGGTTGCGCGGTGGTACTTATTATACATAGTTTAAAAAACACATTTAAAGTTTCAATTAAATTCCGTTGGATGGGAAAAGGGCTAGCCCAGAGCTCATATGACCTCAAGGCCAGAACCCAAGGCCTATCATCGGTGGAGATTTAAACAGTCAACAACTAACTGTTAAAATTTAAATTCAAATGTGACCACACCAAAAAATGTGGAGGTTACGTTGACATACGTGGTTTGTTAACATTTAAGTTGCGGTTTTGGTGGCGGTTCGGGTGGAGATTCCATGTGACCGCCACCAATGATATTTAATGCTAACCACCAATTAGGTCCACCTAATTTGGGTGTGGTCCACCTAAACTAGCGGAGTTAGCCAAAATGGCGGTGCTAATTGCAGTTCTCCCAAATTTGGAGGAGATTTTTTAGGAAGAATGGGAAAAATACTGTTTTGATCATAACTTCTCCAATATTGAGCCAAATTGGATGAAATGTTGGCCAATTTCGACTATTCTGAGCATTATGGAGCCATTGGGACAGGTTGCAAAGGTAGTAGAGGTGTTTTACAGCCATTTTTTCTTCAGGGAAGCTTGGAGAGCCATTAGGGCCATTGGGGAAATGGAGCTGTATTGAGTTGTACCTCACTATTTGAGGTGAAAAAAAAACCATTTACAACTATTTTCCACCTTCTGAACCTAATGGAAGGGGTTTCAGAACTGTTTGAAGACTTTCAGAGCCCAAAAAGCTTCAGGGAAGTTTGGAGATCTATAAGGGCCATTGGGGAAATGGAGTTGTATTGAGTTGTGTTGGGCCGTGAATACGACCACTTCTTAACACTTATTTCATCCATTTTCACACTTCTTTATCACATCATTTATTATAATTTATCATATAAATCCATTTTATAATGATTTATGCTCTTATGGATGAATATTATTTCTTCTCCTTTATTTTTAATAAATTGATTAGTATTATGCATAATTTTATCAATGATGGTTTATTAATATCACTCACCATTTTAGCCTCCAAGATATTTTCCAAACTGCAGATTTGATTTCCAAATCATCATGAAATATTCCAACTCAGAAATTCGTTGGAATAAGAACTGACAGTTTTACGATTAATATTATGAGAAAATGAAGAAGAATCTGGAAAATTCGGAACATGGGTTTTGTCCAGAACGGACCCAATTAACTTTAGTGAAGAACGGTTTGCCGAAATAAGGCTTGTATTGAGAGATACGTAGGGTTCTTTGAACATGATTTTCTCAGTTTTGTTGTTGTGGCTGTCCTCCAAATCTCAGCTGCAAAGCCAAATTCGCCTTGTTCTTGTTGAAAGATTGTTGTAGATGTATTTTCTGTTTGATCAGGTTGTTGAGAGCAATCCAATATTTTTATGGGAGATCATACTTGCTATTTAATTTCTCCTCCTTCTGATTATAAAAGGAGAAGCATGTATTGTGTATTGGGGGGGAATGGGGAGACTTTTCTTGTTGTAATTTGCAGAATTGTGCGTCGACTCTTGTTAAGAGAGTACGAGCTATTTGTAAACATTATTCATGCCTGATTAATAAAAGAGTTTATTCTCGTTCCATTTCTCAAACGCTGGAGTAAAGCGCAGCAGCGTTTCACCGATGGTTGAGGGCCCAACCCTGGTGGAATCGTTCTGTTGTTTGTATTTCTATCCTTTTATTTCTGTTGTGTGAAGTGCGTTTAATGTTTATTGCAATTACAGAATTGGTTTATTGCTATTAGATCAAGCACAGAGTCATTGCTAGTTCAGTCTTTAACAAGAACCACATACGTTGATCAGTTATCTTGTTATCATTAAACAGCTTTGCTTTCTGTTGCTGTTCACTGAATTTATGATTTGTTGTTGCGTAGTGATTGACTGTCGACAGGATTGAAGCGTGAAGAGTTAGTTGTTTGATCACATCAGAATCGTAGTTGTTGTTCATACTTCTGTTCCATTTTCTATTCATTGTTTGTTTACAGCTTTTGATTTGCAAATAGATGAGTTACAGTTACATGTTGTTGTTCCTTTTCAGTTTGCGTTCTTTTTAAATTGATTTTGTTTAATCTTCTTGTGTTTCATTTGCTTTAAGATTTCCAAATGTCGAGGATAGAGGCTTTTGCTTCTAAGTCCCCAGAATTGGTAATCTTGCATCGATTTCGAAGGGAAAGAGTTATTGCTACTGCATCCCTGATCGATGTTCTGCAAGATTGAAGTAGTCTAATTTTCCCATTCTTGTTACTGTAATTAGGTTTCTTTTCTAGCATTTGTTACTTTTGTATTTTTTATTTTATACTGCATCTTCACAGTATTGCTCTTGGATGAATTGCAGCCTCAGACAGAGTACACTCTTGAAATAAAAAGTCGCTCCTGGATTGATAATTAATGTGAGATAAATAGGTGTTAAAAGATACATTTTTTATGCCTCAACATTTTGGCGCCGTTGCCGGGGAGAGTGTATGCTATTTAAAAGGAGTGATGCACATTTGACCTTTTTTCTGCTTGGGAAGAATTGAGTTTTAAAGATGGAAGGTAAGAACCTGCGCACCAAGCAAGGAACATACTTGCTCACTGCCCGCTTCACAACAGAATTGGGTAAATTTTTTTTCTTTAGGTAGGAATGAAGGCTTGTTGTTTTAAATGACTAGAAAATCTAAGCAAGACAAAATTCCTCCCAAATCTGAAAAACCTAAGGGGCTGGTGACCCTTGGGAGAAGGACCTTTATTGATGAAATTCTTAAGAAAACTGAATCTCAGCCATCAGTAGGACCTAGGAAAGTTATTTTTAGACAACCTACTACTTCCCTTCAGCCCACAGAGTCACCATCTGTAGCCTTTGCTGAGATACATATCTAAACAGAAGAGACTCAGCAAGATTCTCAAGAAATTGAGAATTTTTGCCCAATTTGTTTTTTACAAGAAGGGAAGTTGGCTTCTCATACCCTATTATTCATCAACATGCATTTTTCAAATTTGGGTATGTATAGAGGCCTTATTTTGGAAATGGCTCCACTGAGAATACTCTTATACATAAACATATTCGATTTTCAAAGAAGAGTAGATTAGTGGAGAAAATAAAATAAATAAGGAAATAAAATAAACACATTTTTATTATTATTTTATTTTTGTACAAATAGTTCTTTCTTTGTTGCAACATGCTGTGCAAATCAACATTGATGATAAATATTATAATTTATTTGTGTATTTAGATGAATTATATTGCAAATAAAAATTCTATAAACACTTATATTCATTTTTATCATCAATATGGAAAAATTGTTTGAATATCATTTTTTTTGGCTTGCAGGCTTGATGAAATTCCTGAAAACAAAGTTGGGACAGTCATGTTTTGGGGGATAAAAATTGAATATTTTTAAAACCTTTTTATATCCTAAGTATCCCTTGATGTCTACTTTCTAACCCAATTTGAATCATTCCATTTGGATTTGAAACGAAAAAGTTAGAACCAAAACATTAACAGGGTGTCTAGTAGGCAGCTCAATGACAGAGTTGGGACAGTCAGTTTTTGGAGGCCTAAATGACTATATTTTTAAAACCTGTTTCTATGGTAGATTCCTCTATGAATCTAGTTTACAACGCAATTTGATTCACTCAATTTCGATATCGTATGAGGAATTTATGACCAAAATACTGACTGCCTATCATAAATCAACACTCTTGAAACTCTATTTTCTCGACTGTTCCTTAACATATTTGACCCATCAATTCTTCTTGTTTTCAAAACCTGTTTCTATTGGAGGTCAATAAATGAATATAATTTAAGCTCTAATTTGAATCAGTTCAATCCACCATTAAACGAATAATTTATGCATGAAATACCAACTGTTGGTCTGAGTTGGAAAATCGAAATGACTCTATTATGCAGGTTGTTCTAAGCAAATTTAACATACCATTACATGGAATTATTAAAACCTGTTTATATTGGAGATAAAACTTTGAATTATCTCTCATTTGGCTTTTGAATCACTCGAATCGGACGAAAAACAAAGAAGTTATGATTGAAACACTGCTGGTTAGCATGATTGGCCACTGCTCTCCTGCAGGTAATAAATTAATTTTACTTTGTCCGTGGATTTGTTCTACAGAATAACTACTTGTTAGTTTTTTGAATAATTATTGGATTAAGGGAGCCTGTACACCTCTCTTTCTTCATGATTTAATGTTTTATTGCAGGTAGAGACTCGTTTTTTTGCAGGTCTTACAAGAACAAAGAAGGTCAATTTATGGACGAGCGATTCTTGAGAGAAATTTTAGTGAAATAAGGACATTTCATCTAGTTCATTACCTAACAGATTCATAACAAGAAGAAATGAAGAATGTATTTCCATTTGAAGATTCATGTCACTGCTGCCAAACATTTTTCAAAAAATTCATTTTTTCCATTAATAGATTTGATATTCTCTTAGAAATAACATCATAGCTGTTGTAACTCAATAAAGTGTTGTTTCTTTTCTGATTTCTTTTATGTTTTGTGTTTCAGGTGTTAATCTCTTCAAATTGAAATTTGTGCTCTAGTGGTAATTGAACAATAAGGACCCCCCATGCAAGTTTCAATTGCAGAAGGCAATTCCTCAGTTGCACCAATTCTGTAAAAAAAATTACTTTTTCTTGAAACCTGTCCATAAACTTTCCTTTCTATTTGATTGGATTTGCTTGGCAATGGATTACATATTCACTTTGTTCTTTCTTCTATTTCTTTCCTTTTTGCGTGTTTATATTTGTTTGTTGTTCCTCTTAAGGGACAGTTATTGTTCCTCTTAAGGAACAACAGTTGTTCCTTTTAAGAAGCAGTGCGTTTATGTGTTTATTTTTGTTGTTCCCTTCGAAAAGGAACAACATTTTCGCTAATTAGTTTTGTTGTTTTTTTTTTCAAAAAGAACAACATTTTTTGCATGATTTCGTTGTTCCCTTCAAAAGGAACAACACCACTCGTTTTTGCTGTTCGTTTTTTTACAGTTTTGTTGTTCCTTTAAAAAGGAACAGCACCAACTGTTCTTACTGTTCATTTCCAAAGGAACAATATTTTCGCCTACTGTTCTTGATGTTCCTTTCCAAAGGAACAACACTTTTTGAGTGCATTTTTCTTGTTTTTTTAGAACTTTTTTTGAATTTTTCATGATTTTTTGAAAGGCAAACATACAATTTATGAAATGATACACAATCATACAAATTAAAGCTTACTGTAATTAGCAAATCAAAAGAAATCGTCATTTTTAAGAAAGTTGTTTAATAATGATAAGTAAAAGGAAAAAGGGACATAATCAATAACATGATCTTGTTGTCTTACTACCACTAAATTCATATGATCGATTATATTTATCATGTTGGTTATTTCCCATATCTTATAACTTTCTTTGATTTTTACTTATAGAGTAGAAACAAAAGCATATTCTTTTCTATTGAGTTGTTCAGACTTCTTCCACCAACCCTACTCTTAAGGAGTGTTGAGCTATCGTTTATGAATAAATAGGAAAGTGTTATATGAAAAGAAAAATATTTACATATTTCATTAATAATTTTATAATTTGGCAGATGGAGGATAGGGGGTCTCATCAAGAGCTAGCCTACCATGTTCATAAGGAAGCAAGTGAAGTGGCATTCCCATCATGGTCACCAAACCAGGGACATGGTCCAATAGATAATTGAAAAATCAAGAAGTCTTTGGAACAGGAGGTCTCATCACGAGCTGGCCTGCCCACCTTTCACTTCTTCCCAGTGAATGGCATTGTGGTTTATCTGGTCACCAAGCTAGCATGATAGCCTCTGTCATAATATTCAACAAAAAAAACACTTCCTCAGTATAAATAAAGGACAATGGTTCCGTGGATTAACCCTTTAACCCTTTTCCTATATCTATATTTAAAAATCAAATGAAAATATGAATCTTTTACCTTTACTTCCGAACCTATGATACATGAAAATCATTACAAATCGATCATATTAGTTTGAAATGGTAAATAATGCATTTGTACTTATGTTTATCTTAAGCTGTCTCTTCTCCTTATCCTTGAATCATTACAAAACGCTTCTATATCTGTTTACGATTTATCACATGCATGGATTTCAATAAATGTTATAATTTCATTGATTGTATCATAAGTATGTATGTCTTTCCATGCTGTACACTTGCCGTGAAATAAATTGCTCTTTTATTTTGCTGATTTGCCACAATATTGATACTGCATTTTTTACAGAATTTTTTGTTGATTGAACTTTTTGCATGCATCTTATCTGTTGCCATTCAAAACTAAAACTGTGGATTCAAGAAAATTGCATACAGAATTGTGATTTGTTTACAGGAGAACAACAAGTTTGGGGAGAAATTCTATTCGCAGCACGATCACACTATTGCATCTAACAGCAAAGGCTCGCGAACGCGCACATGTCTTCCACCTTTTGCATCACTTTTAGTATTTGCTCAGCCTACATCAGCTTCAACAAAGGCTAGTCCTTACATGTCTTTCCACATTTTTTTGGAAGTAACACTTGGGGTAAAATAGCATAATTTTCTGATTTATTATGAATTTAGGAGAATTTCATGAACATCCATTGAGCATTATTTATCATCATTCATTCCATATCTTTACCACTTCCTATTTTTTAGACACGTCTTATCTTTCAGTTTGGGGGAGTGTTGATTTATTTCATTTCTTTCTTGTGACCATGTCCATAATATTCTTTATCATCCATGGATATTCTTATTCATTATCAACACCTCCCTTATTCCATGTTGTTTTACACCAAACATAGATTTCAACAGATTGTAGCAACCACCTCTCTTTGTTTTCTAGCATCGCATGAGGACATGCTAATTCTTCAGTTTGGGGGGAGGGAATTGCTACACATGATGGATGTTTTCCACTTTCTTTCTCATTTAAGGCATACAATTTCATTTGTATATAGTGTAGAAATTGTTTCGCATATATCTTTAAAACTATGAACTGAATTCTTGTGATTTCTGGATAACAAAGAGGTATCATTAAAAGACACAAACCCAGATAATTTCACATTAAATTAGTTCATAAAATTTCGAAAATTATGCACTATCAGCTACAACCATTTTTTTTATATATCTCATGATTCATGTATCCAAATGATCTGATTTTTGAGAAAATGGTTAATGAAGTTTGCTGTTACTTATGTTACATTTTTCTGCAACTTCATATACATATAGTTGAATGTCAACTGTAAAAATTGTTATGCCTTGATCAAGATTGCTAAAATTGAATATTCATTATTTGAAGAAACATGCATTTGTTCTATCCATTTCATGAGTTGGGATGAACAATTTTCTTTGCTTGGTTAACACATGGGTTTTGTCTTTGGATTGCATGAGGACATGCAATATATTCAGTTTTGGATTGCATGAGGGCATGCAATATATTCAGTTTCAGGGTATGTGGGGCCGTAAATACGACCACTTCTTAACACTTATTTCATCCATTTTCACTCTTCTTTATCACATCATTTATTATAATTTATCATATAAATCCATTTTATAATGATTTATGCTCTTATGGATAAATATTATTTCTTCTCTTTTATTTTTAATAAATTGATTATTATTATGCATAATTTTATCAATGATGGTTTATTAATATCACTCACCATTTTAGCCTCCAAGATATTTGCCAAACTGCAGATTTGATTTCCAAATCATCATGAAATATTCCAACTCAGAAATTCGCTGGAATAAGAAGTGACATTTTTACGGATAATATTATGATCAAATGAAGAAGAATCTGAAAACTCCGGAACATGGGTTTTGTCTAGAACTGACCCAATTAACTTTAGTGAAGAACGGTTTGCCTAAATTCGGCCTGTATTAAGAGATATGTAGGGTTCTTTGAACATGATTTTCTCAGTTCTGTTGTTGCGGCCGTCCTCCAAATCTCAGCTGCAAAGCCAAATTCGCCTAGTTCTTGTTGAAAGATTGTTGTAAATGTATTTTTTATTTGATCAAGTTGTTGGGAGCAATCCAATATTGTTATGGGAGATCATACTTGCTATTTAATTTCTCCTCCTTCTGATTATAAAAGGAGAAGCATGTATTGTGTATTGGGGGGGGGGGGAATGAGGAGACTTTTCTTGTTGTAATTTGCAGAATTGTGCATCGACTCTTGTTAAGAGAGTACGAGCTATTTGTAAACATTATTCATGCCTGATTAATAAAAGAGTTTGTTCTCGTTCCATTTCTCGAACGATGGAGTAAAGCGCAGCAACGTTTCACCGGTGGTTGAGGGCTCGACCCTGGTGGAACATTCTGCTGTTTGTATTTCTATCCTTTTATTTCTGTTGTGTGAAGTGCGTTTAATGTTTATTGCAATTACAGAATTGGTTTATTGTTGTTAGATCAAGCACAAAGTCATTGCTAGTTCATTCTTTAACAAGAACCACATGCGTTGATCAGTTATCTTGTTATCATTAAACAAATTTGCTTTCTGTTGCTGTTCACTGAATTTATGATTTGATGTTGCGTAGTGATTGACTGTCGACAGGATTGAAGTGTGAAGAGTTAGTTGTTTGATCACATCAGAATCGTAGTTGCTGTTCATACTGCTGTTCCATTTTCTATTCATTGTTTGTTTACAACTTTCGATTTGCAAATAGATGAGTTACAGTTACATGTTGCTGTTCCTTTTCAGTTTGTGTTCCTTTTAAATTGCTTTTGTTTAATCTGCTTGTGTTTCATTTGCTTTAATATTTCCAAATGTCGAGGATACAAGATTTTGCTTCCAAGTCCCCAGAATTGGTAATCTTGCATCGATTTCTAAGGGAAAGAGTTATTGTTACTGCATCCCTGATCGATGTTCTGCAAGATTGAAGTAGTTTAATTTTCCCATTCTTGTTACTGTAATTAGGTTTCTTTTCGAGCATTTATTACTTTTGTATTTTTTATTTTATGCTACATCTTCACAGCATTGCTCTTGGATGAATTGCAGCCTCAGGCAGAGTACACTCTTGAAATAAAAAGTCGCTCCCGGATTGATAATTAATGTGAGATAAATAGGTGTTAAAAGATACCTTTTTATGCCTCAACATTTTGGCGTCGTTGCCAGGGAGAGTCTATTCTATTTAAAAGGAGTGATGCACATTTAACCTTTTTTCTGCTTGGGAAGAATTGAGTTTTAAAGACGGAAGGTAAGAACCTGTGCACCAAGCAAGGAACATACTTGCTCACTGCCTACTTCACAGTAGAATTGGGTAAAAAAAATTTCTTTAGGTAGAAATGAAGGCTTGTTGTTTTAAATGACTAGAAAATCTAAGCAAGACAAAATTCCTCCCAAATCTGAAAAAACCAAGGGGCTGGTGACCCTTGGGAGAAGGACCTTTATTGATGAAATTCTTAAGAAAACTGAATCTCAGCCATCAGTAGGACCTAGGAAAGTTATTTCTAGACAACCTACTACTTCCCTTCAGGCCACAGAGTCACCATCTGTAGCCTTTGCTGAGATACATATCTAAACAGAAGAGACTCAGCAAGATTCTCAAGAAATTGAGAATTTTTGCTCAATTTTTTTTTTACAAGAAGGGAAGTTGGCTTCTCATACCCTATTATTCATCAGCATGCATTTTTCAAATTTGGGTATGTATAGAGGCCTTATTTTGGAAATGGCTCCACTAAGAATACTCTTATATATAAGCATATTCGATTTTCAAAGAAGAGTAGATTAGTGGAGAAAATAAAATAAATAAGGAAATAAAATAAACACATTTTTATTATTATTTTATTTTTGTAAAAATAGTTGTTTCTTTGTTGCAATATGCTGTGAAAATCAACATTGATGATAAATATTCTAATTTATTTGTATATGTAGAAGAATTATATTGCAAATAACAATTATACAAACACTTATATTCATTTTTATCATCAATATGGAAAAATTGCTTGAATATCATTTTTTTTGGCTTGCGGGCTTGATGAAATTCCTGAAAACAAAGGTGGGACAGTCATGTTTTGGGGGATCAAAATTGAATATTTTTAAAACCTGTTTCTATCCTAAGTAGCTCTTGATGTCTAATTTCTAACCCAATTTGAATCATTCCATTTGAATTTGAAACGAAAAAGTTAGAACCAAAACATTGACAGGGTGTCTAGTAGGCAGCTCAACGACAGAATTGGGACAGTCAGTTTTTGGAGGCCTAAATAACTATATTTTTAAAACCTGTTTCTATGGTAGATTCCTCTATAAATCTACTTTACAACTCAATTTGAATCACTCAATTTTGATATCGTATGAGGAATTTATGACCAAAATACTGACTGCCTATCATAAATCAGCACTCTTGAAACTTTGTTTTCTCGGCTGTTCCTTAACATATTTGACCCATCAATTCTTCTTATTTTCAAAACATGTTTCTATTGGAGGTCAATAAATGAATATAATTTAAACTCTAATTTGAATTAGTTCAATCCACCATTAAACGAATAATTTATGCATGAAATACCAACTGTTGGTCTGAGTTGGAAAATCGAAAATAACTCTATTATGCAGGTTGTTCTAAGAAAATTTAACATACCATTACATGGAATTCTTAAAACCTGTTTCTATTGGAGATAAAACTTTGAATTATCTCTCATTTGGCTTTTGAATCACTCGAATCGGATGAAAAACAAAGAAGTTATGATTGAAACACTGTTGATTAGCATGATTGGCCACTGCTCTCCCTCAGGGAATAAATTAATTTTACTTTGTCCGTGGATTTGTTCTACAGAGTAAATAATTGTTAGTTTTTTGCATAATTCTTGGATTAAGGGAGTCTGTACACTTCTCTTTCTTTATGATTTAATGTTTTATTGCAAGTAGAGACTCATTTTTTGCAGGTCTTACGAGAACAAAGAAGGTCAATTTATGGACGAGCGATTCTTGAGAGAAATTTTAGTGAAACAATGGCATTCATCCAGTTCATTACCTAACAGATTCATAACAAGAAGAAATGAAGAATTTTTTTCCATTTGAAGATTCATGTCACTGCTGCCAAACATTTTTCAAAAAGGTCATTTTTTCCATTAATAGATTTGATATTTTCTTAGAAATAACATCATAGCTGTTGTAACTCAATAAAGTGTTGTTTCTTTTCTGATTTCTTTTATGTTTTTGTATTTCAGGTGTTAATCTCTTCAAATTGCAATTTTTTCTATAGTGGTAATTGAACAATAAGGACCCCACCATGCAAGTTTCAATTGCAGAAGACAATTCCTTAGTTGCACCAATTCTGTAAAAAAAATTATTTTTTCTTGAAACCTGTCCATAAACTTTCATTTCTATTTGATTGGATTTGTTTGGCAATGGATTACATATTCACTTTTTTCTTTCTTCTATTTCTTTCATTTTTGCGTGTTTATATTTGTTTGTTGTTCCTCTTAAGGGACAATTATTGTTCCTCTTAAGGAACATCAGTCGTTCCTTTTAAGAAGCAGTGTGTTTATGTGTTTATTTTTGTTGTTCCCTTCCAAAAGGAACAACATTTTCACTAATTAGTTTTGTTGTTTTTTTTTTCAAAAAGAACAACATTTTTTGCATGATTTCGCTGTTCCCTTCAAAAGGAACAACACCACTCGTTTTTGTTGTTCTTTTTTTTACAGTTTTGTTGTTCCTTTCAAAAGGAACAACACCGATTGTTCTTGCTGTTCCTTTCCAAAGGAACAGTATTTTCGCCTACTGTTCTTGATGTTCATTTCCAAAGGAACAACATTTTCGCACATTGTTTTTGCTATTCCTTTCCAAAGGAACAACACTTTTTGAGTGCATTTTTCTTGTTTTTTTAGAACTTTTTTTGAAATTTTCATGATTTTTTGAAAGGCAAACATACAATTTATGAAATGATACACAATAATACAAATTAAAGCTTACTGTAATCAGCAAATCAAAATAAATCGTCATTTTTAAGAAAATTGTTTAGTAATGATAAGTAAAAGGAAAAAGGGACATAATCAATAACATGATCTTGTTGTCTTACTACTACTAAATTCATATGATCGATTATATTTATCATGTTGGTTCTTTCCCATATTTTATAAATTTCTTTGATTTTTACTTATGGAGTAGGAACAAGAGCATATTATTTTCTATTGAGCTATTCAGACTTCTTCCACCATCCCTACTCTTAAGGAGTGTTGAGCCATCCTTTATGAATAAATAGGAAAGTGCTATATGAAAAGAAAAATATTTACATATTTCATTAATAATTTTATAATTTGGCAGATGGAGGATAGGGGGTCTCATCAAGAGCTAGGCTACCATGTTCATAAGGAAGCAAGTGAGGTGGCATTCCCATCATGGCCACCAAACCAAGGACATGGTCCAATAGATAATTGAAAAATCAAGAAGTCTTTGGAACAGGAGGTCTCATCACAAGCTGGCCTGCCCACCTTTCACTTCTTCCCAGTGAATGGCATTGTGGTTTATCTGGTCACCAAGCCAACACAATGGCCTCTGTCATAATATTCAACAAAAAAAACACTTCCTCAGTATAAATAAAGAACAATGGTTCCGTGGGTAAGAAAGCAACTTTGTCAAGGTTATGAACACCTGTGGGCAACAGAGCTCTGCTGATGGTATTAGAGTCACATTTATACACATCAATAGTTATATTTAACCCTTTTCCTATATCTATATTTAAAAATCAAATGAAAGTATGAATCATTTACCTTTACTTCCGAACCTATGATATATGAAAATCATTACAAATCGATCATATTAGTTTGAAATGGTAAATAATGCATTTGTACTTATGTTTATCTTAAGCTCTCCCTTCTCCTTATCCTTGAATCATTACAAAACGCTTCTATATATGTTTACGATTTATCACATGCATGGATTTCAGTAAATGTTATAATTTCATTGATTGTATCATAAGTATGTATGTCTTTCCATGTTGTACACTTGCCGTGCAATACGTTGCTCTTTTATTTCGCTGATTTGCCACAATATTGATACTGTTTTTTTTATAGAATTTTTTGTTGATTGAACTTTTTGCATGCATCTTATCTGTTGCCATTCAAAACTAAAACTGTGGATTCAAGAAAATTGCATACAAAATTGTGATTTGTTTACAGGAGAACAACAAGTAAGGGGGAAAATTCTATTCGCGGCACAATCACACTATAGCAATTAATAGCAAAGGCTCGCGAACGCGCACATGGCTTCCATCTTTTGCATCACTTTCAGTATTCGCTCAGCCTACATCAGCTTCAACAAAGGCCAGTCCTTACATGTCCTTCCACATTTTTTTAGAAGTAACACTTGAGGTAAAATAGCATAATTTTCTGATTTATTATGAATTTAGGAGAATTTCATGAACATCCATTGAACATTATTTATCATCATTCATTTCATATATTTACCACTTCCCATTTTTTAGACACGTCTTATCTTTCAGTTTGGGGGAGTGTTGATTTATTTCATTTCTTTCTTGTGGCCATGTCCATAATATTCTTTATCATCCATGGATATTCTTATTCATTCTCAACACCTCCCTTATTCCATGTTGTTTTACACCAAACATAGATTTCAACAGATTGTAGCAACCACCTCTCTTTGTTTTCTAGCATCGCATGAGGACATGCTAATTCTTCAGTTTGGGGGGAGGGAATTGCTACACATGATGGATGTTTTCCACTTTCTTTCTTATTTAAGGCATACAATTTCATTTGTATATAGTGTAGAAATTGTTTCGCATATATCTTTAAAACTATGAACTGAATTCTTGTGATTTCTGGATAACAAAGATGTATCATTAAAAGACACAAACCCAGATAATTTTACATTAAATTAGTTCATAAAATTTCAAAAATTATGCACTATCACCTACAACCATTTTTTTTATATATCTCATGATCCATGTATCCAAACGATCTGATTTTTGAGAAAATGGTTAATGAAGTTTGTTGTTACTTATGTTACATTTTTCTGCAACTTCATATACATATAGTTGAATGTCAACTGTAAAAATTGTTATGCCTTTATCAAGATTGCTAAAATTGAATATTCATTATTTGAGGAAACATGCATTTGTTCTATCCATTTCATGAGTTGGGATGAATAATTTTCTTTGCTTAGTTAACACATGGGTTTTGTCTTTGGATTGCATAAAGACATGCAATATATTCAGTTTTGGATTGCATGAGGGCATGCAATATATTCAGTTTGGGGGTATGTTGGGCCGTGAATACGACCACTTCTCAACACTTATTTCATCCATTTTCACTCTTCTTTATCACCTCATTTATTATAATTTATCATATAAATCCATTTTATAATGATTTATGCTCTTATGGATGAATATTATTTCTTCTCCTTTATTTTTAATAAATTGATTATTATTATGCATAATTTTATCAATGATGTTTTATTAATATCACTCACCATTTTAGCCTCCAAGATATTTTTCAAACTGCAGATTTGATTTCCAAATCATCATGAAATATTCCAACTCAGAAATTCGCTGGAATAAGAAGTGACAGTTTTACGGTTAAGATTCTGAGCAAATGAAGAAGAATCTGGAAACTCCGGAACATGGGTTTTGTCCAGAACGGACCCAAATAACTTCAGTGATGAACGGTTTGCCCAAATTCGGCCTGTATTGAGAGATACGCAGGGTTCTTTGAACACGATTTTCTCAGTTCTGTTGTTGCAGTCGTCCTCCAAATCTCAGCAGCAAAGCCAAATTCGCCTTGTTCTTTTTGAAAGATTGTTGTAAATGTATTTTCTATTTGATCAAGTTGTTGGGAGCAATCCAATATTGTTATGGGAGATCATACTTGCTATTTAATTTCTCCTCCTCCTGATTATAAAAGGAGAAGCATGTATTGTGTATTGGGGGGGAAAGGGGAGACGTTTGTTATTGTAATTTGCAGAATTGTGCATCGACTCTTGTTAAGAGAGTACGAGCTATTTGTAAAAATTATTCATGCCTGATTAATAAAAGAGTTTTTTCTCGTTCCATTTCTCAAACGCTGGAGTAAAGCGCAGCAGCGTTTCATCGGTGGTTGAGGGCTCGACCCTGGTGGACTCGTTCTGCTGTTTGTATTTCTATCATTTTATTTCTGTTGTGTGAAGTGCGTTTAATGTTTATTGCAATTACAAAATTGGTTTATTGTTGTTAGATCAAGCACAGAGTCATTGCTAGTTCATTCTTTAACAAGAACCACATGCGTTGATCAGTTATCTTGTTATCATTAAACAACTTTGCTTTCTGTTGATGTTCATTGAATTTATGATTTGTTGTTGCGTAGTGATTGACTGTCGACAGGATTGAAGCGTGAAGAGTTAGTTGTTTGATCACATTAGAATCGTAGTTGTTGTTCATACTGCTGTTCCATTTTCTATTCATTGTTTGTTACAGCTTTCGATTTGCAAATAGATGAGTTACAGTTACATGTTGTTGTTCCTTTTCAGTTTGCATTCCTTTTAAATTGCTTTTGTTTAATCTGCTTGTGTTTCATTTGCTTGAAGATTTCCAACTGTTGAGGATAGAGGTTTTTGCTTCCAAGTCCCCAGAATTGGTAATCTTGCATCGATTTCTAAGGGAAAGAGTTATTGCTACTGCATCCCTGATCGATGTTCTGCAAGATTGAAGTAATTTAATCTTCCCATTCTTGTTACTGTAATTAGGTTTCTTTTCGAGCATTTATTACTTTTGTATTTTTTATTTTATACTACATCTTCACAGCATTGCTCTTGGATGAATTGCAGCCTCAGACAGAGTACACTCTTGAAATAAAAGTTCGCTCCCGGATTGATAATTAATGTGAGATAAATAGTTGTTAAAAGATACATTTTTATGCCTCAACATTTTGGCGTCGTTGCCAGGGAGAGTGTATGCTATTTAAAAAGAGTGATGCACATTTGACCTTTTTTCTGCTTGGGAAGAATTGGGTTTTAAAGACGGAAGGTAAGAACCTGCGCACCGAGCAAGGAACATAGTTGCTCACTGCCCGCTTCACAACAGAATTGGGTAAATTTTTTTTCTTTAGGTAGGAATGAAGGCTTGTTGTTTTAAATGACTAGAAAATCTAAGCAAGACAAAATTCCTCCCAAATCTGAAAAACCTAAGGGGCTGGTGACCCTTGGGAGAAGGACCTTTATTGATGAAATTCTTAAGAAAACTGAATCTCAGCCATCAGTAGGACCTAGGAAAGTTATTTCTAGACAACCTACTACTTCCCTTCAGACCACAGAGTCACCATTTGTAGCCTTTGCTGAGATACATATCTAAACAGAAGAGACTCAGCAAGATTCTCAAGAAATTGAGAATTTTTGCCCAAATTGTTTTTTACAAGAAGGGAAGTTGGCTTCTCATACCCTATTATTCATCAACATGCATTTTTCAAATTTGGGTATGTATAGAGGCCTTATTTTGGAAATGGCTCCACTGAGAATACTCTTATACATAAGCATATTCGATTTTCAAAGAAGAGTAGATTAGTGGAGAAAATAAAATAAATAAGGAAATAAAATAAACACATTTTTATTATTATTTTATTTTTGTACAAATAGTTGTTTCTTTGTTGCAACATGCTGTGCAAATCAACATTGATGATAAATATTCTAATTTATTTGTGTATGTAGATGAATTATATTGCAAATAAAAATTATACAAACACTTATATTCATTTTTATCATCAATATGGAAAAATTTCTTGAATATCATTTTTTTTTTGCTTGCGGGCTTGATGAAATTCCTGAAAACAAAGTTGGGACAGTCATGTTTTGGGGGATCAAAATTGAATATTTTTAAAACCTGTTTTTATCCTAAGTAGCCCTTGATGTCTACTTTCTAACCCAATTTGAATCATTCCATTTGGATTTGAAACGAAAACGTTAGAACCAAACCATTGACAGGGTGTCTAGTAGGCAGCTCAACGACAGAGTTGGGACAGTCAGTGTTTGGAGGGCTAAATGACTATATTTTTAAAAACTGTTTCTATGATAGATTCCTCTATGAATCTAGTTTACAATGCACTTTGAATCACTCAATTTCGATATCGTATGAGGAATTTATGACCAAAATACTGACTACCTATCATAAATCAGCACTCTTGAAACTCTGTTTTCTCGGTTGTTCCTTAACATTTAAGTTGAGTTTTGGTGGTGGTTCGGGCGGAGATTTCATGTGACCGCCACCAATGATATTTAATTCTAACCACCAAGAATTTCCGCCTAATTTTGGCACAGCCCACCTAAACCAGCGGAGTTAGCCAAAATGGCGGTGCTAACTGCAATTCTCCCAAATTTGGAGGAGATTTTTAGGAAGAATGGGCAAAATACTGTTTTGATCATAACTTCTCCAATATTGAGCCAAATTGGACGAAATTTTGGTCAATTTCGACTATTCTAAGCATCCTGGAGCCATTGGGATAGTTTTTAGAGGTAGTAAAGGTGTTCTACATCCATTTTTTCTTCAGGGAAGCTTGGAGAGCCATAAGTGCCATTGGGGAAATGGAGCTGTATTGAGTTGTACCTTACTGTTTGAGGTGAAAAAAAAACCATTTTCAGCTATTTTCCACCTTCTAAACCTAATGGAAGAGGTTTCAAAACTGTTTGAATACTTTCAGATGCCGAAAAGCTTCAGGGAAGTTTGGAGAGCCATTAGGGCCATTGGGGAAATGGAGCTATATTGAGTTGTACCTCACTGTTTGAGGTGAAACAAAAGCCATTTTCAGCTATTTTTCACTTTTTGAACCTACTGGAAGAGGTTTCAAAACTTTTTGAAGACTTCTACAGCCTCGAAATATTCAGAGGAGTTAAAAGAGCCATCAAGGCCTTGTTAAAGAAGGCACTATTTTTGGTAATTCTTCACTGTTTGGTGAATATGGAAAGGAATTTTTAGCATTTTCATGTCTTATGATTCTGAATTTATAGTAAAATTTTCCTATTGAGGCACTTTTAAACTTGTATTAGCATTTTGAAGCATTTTAATACAAGAGTACAAGCCAATTTGGGAGGCTTGATCCAGCAGATGTAGCCCAGGAGGGGTGAACTGCTCACCAAATATCTGAGTCATGTTATGCTGAAGTTATTTTTCTATGTATTTCTGATTTAACATGTTAAACAAAAAACTTAATTAACATTCCCTCACACATAAACTCAGAAAGATTTACCAAATACACCTTGTTTAATTTGAAAGACATGGAGAATTTTTCACACATTTAATTAAATGGAAATGGATACTTTGCTTAACATTTACATCATTTACAAATACTTCCATTTTCAGATCAATAAGACCCATTTATTCCAAGGTAACGCACCCCAAAAATATCTATACAATGTTATAACGCACCTGAGCCATGTAGAGGGAGCGTTAGTGCCTAGGGTAATGCTTTGTCTTGCCCAAAGGGCAACGTTATCCATGTTTGAGTGTGAAAAAGGAAATATCTTGCAGAAAAGTGACTGGCGATTCCATCTTTTTCTCATAGAGAGCCAGTTCAAAATAGAAACTAAAAGGTACAAACCTTTTATTAGGCCTTGCCAAATATAACTGGACTCCTAAGGGAGGCAAAAGCATGGAAAAATAAAGAAACATCTTGATCTTTCCCATTTCAAATTGGTTTAAAGAGTTGGCAAGGTTTGCCCTCTCCATCTCCTATAAAATGGAGCTATGGGCTCTATGTCTAAGGTCAAAGGTTTGAATATATGTGGAGCGGAATTTCATTATTGTATTGTGAGGCTTGGATATCGGCGAAGTTCATTGAGAGCTTTCTACCTTGAACATAATCACACTCAGAGATAGAGAAAGAGAGAGAGGAATTTCAAAACTAAGGAGGGCTTGGTGCAATTGACGGTTGTAATCCTCCTTTTTATAAATCAATAGAACTGTATTTGTTTTTTCCATTCATGCATCAGTGTCACAATTGTTTTTCAATCGTCTATGTAGCATGATATGAATGGCTTAGATCTATATTGTTTTATGTATATTATATGCTAGCTTAATTGATAAGAAGTCATGTTGTTGTAGAGATTATGTGGGTGCTTTGATTGATTGCAAGATCTGGATTTGGAGCTGGCGAAGAAGGATCTCTACTTCGTTGCTTGGCGTTCTCCATAGGATCTGCAGTTCGCAAAGAGGTAATCTCTCTGTCTTACTTTGTCGATTATAGATATTAGCATGAACATGTATGCAGCATCTTTGTGAACTTTACATCTAATCTAACTGTCTGCCTCAGGCACCGGAAAGCCTTAAGAGGGATATTTAATAACCACCACCCAAGCATATTACCCTATACCATTGATACTAATTACAAGATAGCAGACCCAATTGTTGAGTTTAATCTGCTAGATATTCATAACTGGAGCTATGAGAAGTATTTATATAATCAAGAAGAAGTCCATATTTGGGAATCCCATTTGCCTAAATATATTGTTCCATTAACTCATCCATGCCAAGAAGTTATTAGGTTATGTCAACAGTACTATGTGCCTAAACAGAGAGCCATAATAAATGCCAACAAAGAAGTGCTTCTCACCATTACTATTGAATCTATTAACCAAATGCTACAACTATAGCCTGATCCTCAAGCAGTCCCTTTATATATAGAAGCCCTCACCAAATTGTATATTGGCCTAGATTTTCTCAAGAGATTCATGATTTTCCAGACATTTATGCCTTTGCATGTAGAAATCCCTCAAATTAATTCCCCGTATTCCACTTCTAGATTCCCAGAATGTTAAATACATGTGATTTCCATGTTTTCCTTCATCCTAGGGTACTTTACTGATGAACACATAGATGAATCCATATTGGGTTTCTTATCTACATATACCCTAGGACAACCCCCATCTGTAATACTTGATTATGCTGGTTTCATTGCAGACAATATTCATCATCAATTAACCAACTTACCAATTGAAGGAGTGTTCAGATACACATCCTTCCTATTCCATATGTTTCTATATTTTCAATCAGATAATTTTTCAGTTACTCTTCAAAAGCTTGACATAGAGGGAAATCCTCTTTCTATCATTTTTTGGACTACTTTACTCAGGAAAGAATGTGCAAATTTCACTTATGCAGAAATTTCAGAATTGTTCATACATCCAGTGGTCAAAATGTTAACAAAAACAGAGCAGCCAAGGATAAATGAAGAAATGAAGAAAATATTACAGTTATCATAGCAGAATAACGTTGGTGATTGGTACCTATATGAAAAACATACTAAGATCAAAGTTTTTGGGTCAAATTTGTTACCTTACAAGTTACCCAAACATGTTTCAATGAGGATATTTTCCTTGGAGTATATCAGGCAAATCCTAAACTCTGATTCTATAAACTTCATGGTAGAAAAAACGAAAACTTAATTCAAATTAAAGAATCAGATAGGGTCATTCATCTTCAATCATAGGGATGCAGAGAAAGAAGCAGCAAAGAAGCTATTGGAATTCATTTTTGAAAAAATATTTCTTTGGAATTATGATCCACAAGGGATCCTAAGAAAACTAAGGGTTAAATGTAAATTAACACCCTTCATTCATGAAAAAAACTAGAGATAGAAAAGTATGCAAATCAGACTGAGTGGACAGAGAATACCTTAACCGATGCAGTAAATAAAAGTGATACTAATCACACTTTAGAGACTGCAGAACAGCTAGAAAAATCCACCAAGAGAGTAAGGGAAGAAGGTGCCTATGTTGCTGAAACTAAAACTGAAACTAAGTTAAAATTAATATACAACAAAAGGCCTACGTTAAATTCAGCAGGTAAAGAAAAGGTAACAATTGATGTGGAAGAGACAGATCTTATATATACCAACACTGATTTTCCAGAAACAAATGTTGCCATTGTGATCATCAATGAGCCAACTACTAAGAATCAGAATGAAGAACAAGTTAACAATGAATATGCACAATTGATAGAAATATAGCAGAGCATGGAAGCCTCTTCATCACAAGCAGCTGAGGAGAAATACCTAGACATCAAAGAAAAATACAAACAGATCAAACTATAGAATGAGGAGATCAAGAACAATATTTATTCTCAATATCTCAAGCAGACACCAAGTGTGCAAAACAGACTTCTGTCTGCATTTGATTATTCAAATCAAAAGCTAATTATGTCAGTATTGCAGCCCATAGTCAAAACCCCAAGGACAGTGGCAGATTATAAGAAGGTTGATTTGGAAATTCAAACAGAAAATATTCTTTCTCTGGATCAGATTGAATTCCATAGGCAGACTTCAGAAATTTTGTACTCCATTGTTACAACTAAAGCCATGAGTGCTCAGAAACTCCAGAACACCATTGCCAATATTAAAGACTAGATGAAAATGGATAAGGAATCCTTATACGCTAAGGATTTAATGATAAAATCCTTAGAAGAACTAATTTTGCAGGTGGGATATGACCCTACTAATATCAAAGCAGCAGAGTTATTAGTGAAGAAGAAGAATGAAGATATTGCAGCTTTGAGGAAACAACTTAAACTTCCTCAAATTGAACATCCTAAAACAAAATAAAGAATAGAAGGAAAAAAAGAAAAATATGACATGATGAATTTTATTTTTCAGTTGACAACCCAAATCAAGGAAATGAAGATTCAGATGGAAAAGCTTGTCAAGGAGAAAGAAATACCAAAAGTACCAAAAATTCCTACAATTATTCCTCTAATCACTACAGCAGTGCCTTCAACTTTAGCTGAAAAGTTGGCACCCAAAGAATCACTGGCTACTGTAGTGCCAGTGACTTCATCCACAGCCTCAGCTACATAATAATCTACAGCAGCATTTCACCATACAGATGAGGCCAGAAAACTGGTAAAGGCCATGGAAGAAATGTCTCTTAAGATAAATGAAATCAGCAGATTAAAAAAGATGGTAGAAAATATTGAGAATTCAAACAAATTGGCTCAGATAAATGCAAAGACACATGAGCAAAAGGCCATAAGATTAAATGAAGAATTAAAGAAATTGCAGAAGGAATTGACCTTGAAGGAACAAATTTCCTATGTAAAAAATCATTTGTGGAACAGAATACTAAAGAGGAATTGGATAACAAACCAGAACAAGCTCTAAAATTGATTAAGCTCCTCAACAACAAGAACATGCAAGAGTTGGAAGAACTTGAAATAATTGATAGAATTGAAACTATCATTGAGATAAAGAAGGTTATAACCAAAAAGAACCTGATGAAGCAGTTAGAGGAAAAGTGTGAAAACATGAACATTTCCATAACCAGGTTCATGGTTAAATTTGAGAACTTGAGGCAAAGGCATTTGCCTAATATCTTGGTCATAAATGGCAAGTTGATGCCTCAGGAAGATTATAACAAAAATATCAGAGAATATACCAAAGAACAAGTTGAAAAAGCAGGTGGTGGACAAGGCATTCCAACAGGCAAAGTCCTACTTAGAAGTTTTGAGGACTTATTCTATTTACGACATGAAATCAAACACTTGTTTGTCATCAAGCCAACTTTCTCTAGGTACACAGAAGCAGTTGAAAATTTCATAAAACTAAAGAAACTACAAATTCCAAGTAATGAAGTTTGGGAGTCATTGATAGATTTACCATAAAAAGTAAAAATGCAGAAAGGTAACAGTGAAAATAGTTTGCTGGAATTTGCAGTCAAACAGATTTTTACAACAGTAAAGATCTTTTACAGAGTTTAAAGAGTACCATAAATTAAAGAGTATCAGTGAAAGTGTATCGGATAAGCAAATCAAATTTCAAAACAAACTCAAAATATCTAAAGCCAGCAAGGAAGACAACAAGGCAGCGAGTTGTTTCTTATCCTAAATCAGTTTCTATTTCTTTTGGATAGATAGGACAACTTGTTGATTTGTTAAGCAGCTGTCTCTATTATTCTTGTAAAGATATTTTATTTTCCTTAGATAATTCCTAGAATTATTCTAGGA
This sequence comes from Pinus albicaulis, assembly GCA_034641835.2. Classification (NCBI taxonomy): domain Eukaryota; kingdom Viridiplantae; phylum Streptophyta; class Pinopsida; order Pinales; family Pinaceae; genus Pinus; species Pinus albicaulis. The sequence continues at coordinate 424,999,446 of CM076571.1, forward strand.
TATTTTGTAAACAATTATGTATAAATACTTCATATTTAGAAGTATTAATGTGGAATAAATTGCTAAATATTTCTATAGACATTTTTGTGGACATGAAGGCTTTTTGTGTTTCAAATTTTGAGTAGCAGACTAGATGAGATCAGCTAGCATCATATTTCAGGATTCATGTGATGAGCTATTTGGAGTGAAGTATTATCTAAATTTGTCATTGTTATCTTTCTTTGTTACATGCAATCCATAATTTTTTTCAAATTTGAATGAATGAATAGGAGGATTACTTCAGGATTTGTTAAAAGCACCCCGTCTTAAATATTTGTCATTTCTATGTTTTCATATGATTTCCAGTGTAGGGAACCCTTAATTGCTCCCTCTTTCGTTTGACCTCTGCCTACTAATTCCCTTTTCTCGATCAAAGAACCCTTCATTGCTCTTTATCCCGATCATATCATCTCACAAAACAAATTTCCAAGATATTCATGGGTTATCTATCTTTCCCTGAAAACATTTGACTTTTTTATCTTGATCCTGGGCTCTGTATGCTTGAATTTTGACTCCTTAGCCCAATGGACAAATATATTTCCCACTATCCATCTCTTCCAGTGATTTTTCCCACCAAACCAATCAAACCAAAACCAATTGTACTATCATAACTAGCCTAATATTTTATAAAAACAAAAAAAGCTAAATTTTATAGAGAGAGCCCTCTCTGAACCCTAGGAAGGCTAGATCCTAGAGTTTAAAATTTGGTCTATGGTTACCTATAGTTTTCTCAACTAAAAACCAAAAATCTCACAACTAGAGAATTACTGGAGTGATAACACATCCAGTAGACAAGACAAGAATATGTTGCATGAATTTTGTATTAATGGCACCTGGGAGGAAAACATAGAAGGATGTTACTAGTTCTCCTCAATGGGATGGGTTCTTGTAAGTCCTTAGCACTTCAGATTTAAAATCTATCTCTCTTGATGGTATAGAAAACCCAAACAAAATGGAACTCAAAGGGAGCTCACAAGCAAAAAGATAGAAAAATATGACAATGATGGTGGATCAAAGTCAGACCAAAAGTATAGATCCAGAGTGATCTTTAGGCAACAAAAGGTAGTGAGTGAATGGAAAAACCCTTCTATTTATAAAAAAATATTGAGTTAGTCTAGATATTGGTGCATAATTAAAATATTATTAACCAAATCTAGATCCAACTTTTATGGAATATTTTATTATATTTGTTGGAGGGAAAAAGAATTTCACTTGGGTCAAACCCCTTTATTTGTAAATAATAAATAAATAAACGATTTATTTATTATTTTAATGATGTGGTTGAGTAATAATCAAATAAGTAATAATTTATTTAATTTTTTATGAATGATTTAGTCAAATTTAACAAGGAATATTATTTAAATAAGGTTTAAATAATTATTCCTAGAAAATAATAAGATAAATAGTGATTTATCTAATTAATTTTCTTGTTTTGGGTTAAATATGACCAGGAATATTAATTAAACTGTTGTTTAACTAATTATTCCTTGAGGAAAATCAAACAAATGTGGATTTATTTAATATTTCCTCATGGGGTTTCCTGTTTAGACTATAAACAACTTAATAAAGGTGGTTTACTAAGTTATTTTTCATAGTGAAAGCAATTTTACTTAGGGTAAAATTTTTCTTACATGGTGTACTTAGGTCCATTTAATAGTAATAGGTTAGATGACCAAAAAATGGTATAACACATATCGCATATTTCAAGCCTCCCACTCCAAAGAATATTTGTGATCTTATAAGCTTTAATAAAGTTCAAACCCTTATTTCCACACCTCTAAGCCTTGTCCCATATGTTCAAGCCCTCCATTAGCACATTTATCCCTTTTTCCTCCAAAATGCAAGCAACACTTTTTTAGGTTTAGTTAGATCGTGAATAGTTGCCTGGCTAGAAGCATGGTAGAATGGTAGATAGATCATAGGATAAGTAGAGTGCATTTTGTTGTTTTGACCATTAAGTGTGGTTTAAATTATTTTCCTTTATGCCATTTCTGTTTAGAAATTTAATTTAGTTTCCTTTCCGTCATTTCCTTTCAGTAATTTAGTTTAGTTTCCTTCCTGTCATTTCTTTTCATCAATTTAATTTAGTTTCCTTATGTCATTTCCTTTCTGCAATTTAGTTTAGTTTCATTGAAGTGTGACAGACTTCACCAAGAAGCCATAGAATTAGCACCCTTTCGTTTAGCAGAAGAGGATGGCATGAGTAGAATGCATCTGCTGTGTATATAGCACTGTCACCTCCAAGTTTGTATGAACCCTGAGTTGATAAAGTAAAGTAGGGTAGCCCCTGGGATTTGTAGCACTCTTGGTGTAATACCAGGGCTCACCACCATGATCAGTGAAAATCGCTTTTGGGACACCAAACCAAGCTATGACATGATTAAAAAGGAATTGCACTGCAGTTATACCTTCATTATTGTATGTAGGCATCGTTATGCGCCATTTACTGAAATAATTGATGTCAACGATAATATAACCATGCTCCCCCGATCGAGAGAGGGTTACAGGTCATGAAATCTATACCCCATTTCACAAATGGTTTGGCAGTGACAACTAGGTGCAAGGGTGAGGGCTGGGCGCGCTCCTTCCGAGAGAAGATTTGACAGTCATGGTACGTTCAGACTGCAACAATTCAATATTTAAAGATAGACGGCTAAACATATCTTGCGCAAAGGATTTTTTAGGTAGTATCATAATCGGACATGTGACCACCACAGGCCCTGGAATGGAAGTCATTGAGAACTTTCTGAGCTTCCTAGAGAGTCAAACATCGGCAGAGGACAGAGTCAACACCAATGTGATACAAAGTGTCTCCAATGATATGGTAGGGTTGGGACTGGTAACGAATCCGCAGTCACTCAAACTACAATAGCTCTAGCCAAAAATTTTGGGTCTGGAGATAAATGATGATGTCTTCATACCATGTATCAAGAGTACTGATGAGAAAGAGTGATTCATCTGGAATCGACTCTTCAAAAGGAGTGGGATCAACCGCGGTGGGAAGATCGCAAATCAACTCGACAAAGACAATGGATTTCTTAGACTTAGCGGCAGTTAACTCTAAGTTTAACTCTTGAAGGATTACAATCCATTTCGAGTACTTTCCCCCAAGAAAATGGCACGTGAGAATATAATTCATGGTCTTACAATCATAAATCACCAAAGTTTTACGCAGGAGAATGTAATGACGAAAAAATTGAACAGCATGGACAAGAACCAACGTGATTTTCTCTACATGAGCATAACAGGTCTCAACATCAAAGAGATTAGGGCTCAAGTAGTAAACTACATGATCTTGACCATCATCATTGTCCTAAACCAACACCATACCGACAGTGCTTTCTGCGGCGGCCAAATACATGAAGTAGTCGAGGTGATAGTTTGGAGGATGCAGTAGAGGAGCACTGAGGAGGGCTCATTTCAAAGCATCGAAAAAGAATTGGGCTCTTTTATCCCAAATGATTCCCTTTTTCAATAAGTGAGTAAAACCTTTGGCAAGCTCGGCGTAATTCGATACAAAGCAACGAAGAAAATTGGCTTTTCCCTGCAAGCTTTGCCGTTTATGAACAAAAGACGGAGGAGGAAAATTGATGATTGCCTCTACTTTAATAATATCTATCTGAATGCCTTCTTTGGACACCATGGAACCCAAGATTCAACCAGATTCAACACAAAAGACACACTTATGAGGGTTCAACCTGATATTATAGTGTTGACAGTGAAGAAAGATGGCTTTGAGGTGTTCCGGGTGATCTTGAAATTTTGCGGAATGAGCAGGAAGGTCGTCGAGGTATGTTTGAACTATGTGCTTGATGTCATGAAAATCATAAGACATATCTCGGTGAAAGGTGGCCCCATTATTTTGTAAGCCAAAAGGGAAATTTTTATAGGCAAAGGTTCCCCATGGAAATATAAAAGTAGTTTTGTGCTAATCAGCTGAAGAAATGTTGATCTGGTTATAGCCAAAAAAAATTGTCCATAAAGGAAAAAATCTCGCTCCTGGCACACTCGCCAATGATTTGATTGATAAAGGGAGTGGGGTTATTATCCTTAGGACATGCTCGATTGATATCACGGTAATAAACACAAGCCTGAATGGTCCCTTGTTTCTTAGTAACATGAACAATATTGGAGACCCAATCCATCAATGGTATGGGATAAATAAAACGGGCATTGAGAAGTTTTTCAACTTCACCCTTTATGGCAGCATCCTTTCTTGGGTGCACAGGATGAATTCGTTGGAGAATGGGCTTCAAGTCCAAATAGGTATGTATTTTTTGCACGACAATAGTCGGATAACTGTCATGCATCTCTTCGTATGACCATACGAAAACATCATGGAATTCCTGGAAAATATCGGTGTAGATCTTGATCTCGTTAGGAGAACAAGATGCATCAATGTGGACATTCTCGACGATCCTTGGTTTGACAGAGATGTCGATTAGAATGGTTGCAGAAATATTTCCCATGTTCCCTTTAGATATCACTTGATGAATCAAGATGGGATTCTGAAATGGGCCAGTCCATACAGATGAAACATAGGATTCAAAACAGGCGGAGATTTCACCTAGTTTCGAGAGAAACGAGGAACGATGATGTCCATCATCCCATGGGGTTTCTTCAAGAGACATTACCTCCATGATACTTTCGTTATTGGGGAAAGTCTTATTCACAGGATCATTAGAGTCCCAAGAACCAAACCAGGGAGACTGTGCATAAGTGTCTAGAGAATAAACCAATCGGTTGTTGGTTTCAGACGCAGCCTCAAAATCCATAAGAATAATTTGATACATTTGTGATGCAGGAGCATTTGGCTCGAAAAATCATTGTACCATTTAGTGACTTAGGGGTGTGATATTTTTAATAGGAAATTTTGTATATTTTTAAATAATTTGAATGAGGAATATTTATGTGAGACTTTAATTGTAAATATTCTCAATTATTAGAAAATACGAGAGATATTAGCTTAAGGATTAAAGAGTCCAAGAATAGAGAATTTAGTTGAGTTGTTGAGATCCTCAAGGGATCATTGAGAGATTTTAGGATTATTTGAGTGAGCTATGGAGAAGATCATGGATTTAGAATAATCCCAAACTACGTAATTATTTATATAAATGTAAGTTTGCATATGGGAAATGAGGAGGTAGAGGTAGAGGAAGGTGAGTGAAAGAGTGTGAGTTTGAAGAGAGGCCCATCTTGAGGCCAAGTACTCTGTAAATATTATATTTATTAATTAATTATTTTTTGAGTATTTTGGTGAATACTTATGGTGTGAATTTATGTTTTGTGTTGATTTATGTTGTGTGTGTGCCAAGATAGAGAGAGTTATTCTGCAGTTGATTGTGTAGAGCCTACAATTTATGTGACTGGAGCAGCATGAAGTGTTTCAAGCGTTTGGAGAAATGATATCTGTGGCATTGCTTGACAGAAGTGAAATCACTGTGAATTTTGGTTTATTGGAGAAGAGCTGAGTGTTTTGTTGCTGCCAGGAGAAAAGTGTGAAGCTTGTTTCTCTTCATAATTTCAACTCTGGGTTGATTTTGTAAGTATGTAGTAATATTAATAGCCATGAGGAAGGTAGGATAAAGGATATCGTTGCCAATTTATTGGCTATGGAGAAATCATAACAAAACAAAAACGACATAGCATGGTAGAGTCTATTTTCTGATATTTAAAGGAATTCAATGGTGGAGTTCTCATAAACTCGTATCTCAGCTAAGTGTTCTTGTCGCATTCGTGTTGTATCTTCATCTAGATGCGTTTATTTTAGAACCAAAATTTGACTTGCAGAGGTTCCAAGCCAAGTTTTATACTAGGATCTTTCTCAAAATCTAGAGCGATGTTGAGAAAGGAATCCACCTCTATATGAGAGTGCAGCCTGAGATGGGCACGTAAATTTTGATAGAGTTTAAACGCCTCCACAAACTATCCAAAATGATAATGACAGGGAGGAAGAATTTAAACCTTGTTCTACATCACTGTTCTCTTTGATCTCAGAGGAGCATGATCCAGTATGATTTTATGCATATGCTTGTTCCATATTGTTGTGTTTTATTGAATATAAAAATGATCTAGATCTCAGGCGTTGTCCATTAAAAGAAAATTCTAGAAGTCATGGTGGAGATGCAGAGTAAGTTATTAGTTTCAAAGTCTCATTCGAGTCCTCATTGAGCTAATCCAGTTGAGAATGGAAGTCAATTTAGTAATATTCCTTGCATGAATATTGAAGGATTCATGATCAAATCATGGGATTTCAAAGAAAATCTAAATGGTTGACCTATTTAAGGACCGGTGAATCAGCGTATGAAGGTCATGCTTGTTGATTCAAAGACTCAACGATTCATGCCTTGAGGCAGAACACCAGAACATAGTATCCTTTTGGGAGAATTCATGGTATAGATGTTATTGCATTTATTTCAATGATTTAAAACCAGTTTAGCTATGCGTGTTGAATTCAGAAGTGAACCAGATTGTTGTGTGAGAACTGACTGTTATGGAATACATGTTGTGTGTTGGATTGAGTTGTGATTATCGGATTTGTTTAAACCTATGCATAGAGTGTAAGAAAGCCCTAATAAAGATTTGTGGCTATCGTGAAGGTACACTACATATAGATATTTTTTTTATGAGAGGAGAAGATAGCAGTATTGATCCGAGACTGATTTTCACTGCATCAATCGGAGGTAATAGCAGAAGTGTTGGTTGTTGAAAGTTCTGCATCATTGTTTTTGTAAAGTGGAGATATAATTTCATGGGTAAAGCAAAGAAAAGGTGATTTTGGTGTTGGTGGCCAGATAGTTTGGCATCATTTGGTATCAGAACTGATAAAATCTCTTTGAGAGGAAATTAAAGCATAGTTATGTTCTTGAAATTATATATGTAGATGAATGGTGGAACAAGATCATGCAGAAATCTTGAAGGTGAGATGATATGTTTTTATTTTTAATCTAGTTTAAGGATTACGTTTTCATTTCAGGTTGCAAAAAAAGAAGGAATATCTAAGAAAAATAATAGCAAGAAGATTTGTAAGAGAAGAAGGACCAATTCGTTCTCAAATTTAGAGTAATTGGATAATCTGAAGGGAAGTGGCGAAGAACCTAAACGTTCCAGCTGAAGGTTGGATAGAGAGGACAAGAGTGTTCTCAAAGGAAGTGGAAGCTGCAGAAGCAAAGAAAAGAAAAAGAGTTACTTAGAAGAATGGTTCTAGAGGTAGATAACCATAGATCAAGCTCAAGGAAATAGCTTGGTAAGGTTAGATATCAAAGGCTTGGTGAGGTACTTGCAACAAGTACATAGGCTTGTTGAAAATGGAGGCTTAAGTGCAGTCCACAAGTGAACGGGTGAAGTTCACAAAGGAGGAAAACATGACTATTGATAGTCATTGCAGAGGCTCAGAGAGAAGCTACAACTAAGGAAAGTAAAAGGAAGATGCCAAGGAAAATGGCATGGGAATGAGTCGAGAGGAGATTGACAAAGAGAAAGATGAGATAAAATTACATCTTGAGTTATTGATGGAGATGTTAAAGAGGAATAAGGGAGACCAGAGGTATGATTGGATTATGAGAATAAAAGTCAAATGGCATAAATTGCAGGTAAAGTGGGAGGATATATTAAATGCTCAAATGAAGGAAGAGTTACTCAGAATACATGAGTATGCAGAGGAAGTTTTGGTATGTGAACCAGAAAATGGCCCATTGTTTTCTGAATGTAATGAAGATACAGAGGAAAAATATACAGAGGATCTGAATCATATGAAGGATTCATAGTGGCAAGAAGACCTGGTGGCTAAAGCATCAAGTGAGACTGCAAGGTCTTATGTTTTTAAAGTTGATAATTTTTGTATGATTTCCGGTATTGCAGGAGATAGGCAACCTTTTGAAGATGTATTCGGGATGGATGAAGATCTTGAAATGAAATATGACAAAGAAAACCTTTCAAATGAGAAAGGATTTGAATGGTTGCAGCAGAAGGAGTTCATTGATGAGTTACTTAATGGGAGAATATAGTCTTTTGAAGTTGTCATGAAGATGGAAGATCAGAATCTTATTCTGATGAAGGATGAGGGAATATTTTTGCAGAATGGTAAGCCAATGAATTTGCCTAATGTTGTTGACGAAGAAAAATTACAGGAGAATGTTAATGCAGAAAGTGGGGCAAGGATAGCCCTTGAAGAGGGCTTACATAATGAAAACAAGGAAAAGTGTATTGAAGGAGGAGTTGAGGCAGATTTGTCTCAAGACAAAGAGAATACAATCACTGGAATGAAGGAAGAAGAAGGACATTGACTGAAAAATGTTAAGAAAAAAGAACCTGTTGAAGACTATAAATAGTATCATGATGAAGTACTTGTGAGGTTTTAAAGAGAAATTGAGTTGTTGGAGTATTTGTTGAAAGAACTGAAGTATGAGAGTGTGAGTGTGGTCATAAATGAAGGAGTGTCTCAAGCTTTGATTGGGATAGAGATATGTGTTAGTTTCCAAGTTTATAATGTATTGGCTAACAGAGAAGAAAGGGTGGATGAGTATGCAGTCGGAAAGATGACAGACAATTTACTTCCTGAAAGTAAATTTGAAAATAAGAAGTAGCAAATAGAAATTGGAGAAGAAGATGTTAATTAAAGCAATCAAGGATTGCAGGGAATAATAGAAATTGATTATGTGATTGAATAACTGTGGAACTTAATGATGAACTAGTTCAAATGGAGAAGTTTGACAGCAGAAGGAACGATCAATAAGAATTCGGAGCCGATTGAAGGAAAGAACATGAACCAGAAGATAGTAGACATACAATAGCAGCAAAGGTGTAGAGCATTTGAACAATTACAAACTAAGGTTTGGGACCCTGGAGGTTTTCATCATCATATGTAACACATGATCAGGAGATCCTAAATGTTTTCAACTTTGGGAATCTGATGCAAGAGCATTTGGTTTGAAAAATCATTGTACGATTGAGTGACTTAGGGGTGTGATATTTTTAATAGGAAATTTTATATATTTTTAAATAATTTGAATGAGGAATATGTATGTGAGAATTTAATTGTAAATATTCTCAATTATGAGAAAATACGAGAGATATTAGCTTAGGGATTAAAGAGTCCAAGAATAGAGAATTTAGTTGAGTTGTTGAGATCCTCAAGGGATCATTGAGATATTGTAGGATTAGTTGAATGATCTATGGATAATATCGTGGATTTAGAATAATCCATAACTATGTAATTATTTCTATAAATGTAAGCCTGCTTATGGGAAATGAGGACATAGAGGTAGAGGTAGGTGAGTGAAAGAGTGTGAGTTTGAAGAGAGGCCTAGATTGAGGCCAAGTACTCTGTAAATATTCTATTTATTAATTAATTATTTGTTGAGTATTTTGGTGAATAATTATGGTGTGAATTTATTTTGTGTGTGGATTTATGTTGTGTGCACACCAAGATAGAGAGATTTATTATGCAGGTTGATTGCGTGGAGCCTACGGTGTATGTGATTGGAGCAGCATGAAGTGTTTCAAGAGTTTGGAGAGATGATATATGTGGCATTACTTGACAGAAGTGAAATCACTGTGAATTTTGGTGTATTGGAGAAGAGTTGAGTGTGGTGTTGCTGCCAGGAGAAAAGTGTGAAGCTTGCTGCTCTTCAGTGTTTTGACTTTGGGCGGATTCTGTAAGTATGCAGTAATATTAATAGCCATGAGGAATGCAGGATAAAGGATATCATTTCGAATTTACTGTCTATGGAGAAATCACGGCAAAAGAAAAATGACATAACATGGTAGAGTTCGTTGTCTGATAGTTGAAGGAATTCGATGGTGGAGTTCTCATAAACTCGTATCTCAAATGAGTGTTCTTGTGGTGTTCGTGTTGCATCTTCATCTAGGTGTGTTTATTTTGGAACCAAAATTTGACTTGCAGAGGTTCCAAACCAAGTTTTCTACTAAGCTATTTCTCAAAATCTAGAGTGATGTTGAGAAAGGAATCAACCTCTGAATGAGAGTGCAACCAGAGATGGGCACGTAAAGTTTGATGGAGTTTAAACGCCTCCACAACCTATCTAGAATGATAATGACAGGGAGGAAGAATTTAAAACTTGTTCTACATCACCGTTCTCTGTGATCTCAGAGGAGCATGAGCCTGAGTATGATTTTATGCATATTCTTGTTCCATATTGTTGTGTTTTATTGAATAGAAAAATGATCAAGATCTCAGGCGTTGTTCATTAACATAAAATTCTTGAAGTCGTAGTGGAGATGCAGAGTAAGCTATTAGTTTCAAAGTCTCATTCGATTCCTCATTGAGCTAATCCATTTGAGAATGGAATTCAATTTAGTAATATTCCTTGCCTGAATATTGAAGGCTTCATGATCAAATCATGGGATTTCAGAGAAAATCTAAATGGTTGACCTATTGAAGGACCGGTGAATCAGCGTATGAAGGTCGTGGCTGCTGATTCAAAGACTCAAGGATTCAAGCCTTGAGGCAAAACACTAGAACAGAGTATCCTTTTGGGAGAATTCATGGCATAGATGGTATTGCATTTATTTCATTGATTTAAAACCACTTTAGCTATGCGTGTTGAATCCAGAAGTGAACCAGATTGTTGTGTGAGAAATGAATGTTATGGAATACATGATGTGGGTTGTACTGAGTTATGATTATTGGATTTTTTTAAACCTCTGCATAGATTGTAATAAAGCCCCAATCCAAATTTGTGGCTATCGTGGAGGTACACTGCATATAGAGAATTTTTTTATCAGAGGAGAAGACAACAGTGTTGATCCGAGACTGATTTACACTGCATCGATCAGAGGGTGCATCAGAAGTGTTGGTTGTTGAATGTTCTGCATCATTTTTTTGTAAAGTGGAGATAGAATTTCATGGGTAAAGCAAAGAAAAGGTGATCTAGGTGTTGGTGGCCATATAGTTTGGCATCAATTTGTTTAGCAGGGCTCAAAGGCATAATGTCACCAAATTTTTCAAGTTGGTTGAGACTAGGAACAATCCATGGATCGTGACCAGATGATATCATATTTATAGAGGCAAAATTTATAGGTGGGAGAAGAAAAATTCCCATAAGAGACGAGTCTTTGAATAGACCCGGCCCAATGTTCTCATAGAGGGTAGTGGTATTCCCAACATATGGAATGTTTCTTGTTGAAGAATCAAAGGAAAAGAAAGCTAACTGGTCAACATTCGTGATTTTTTCTTGATGAGGAAAGCAGAGGACATGAAAAAGGGTGGAGACCACGCAGGGCCATGGCATGAGTCCAACTGCGTCTAAGAAGGAGGTTATAATTAAAGTTAGTGTCTACCACCTCAACTTTTAAATTCACCATCTTTCCCTCCAATAGGATGGGAAAATATTTGAGAATACCATACGGTCAAGAACCTCTACCATCGAAATCTTCCAAAGTGTTCGGGGACTAGCTCATTGGAATAGAGTCGTTGGTTTTCCAACAAGCGATAGACATGATGCAGGTCGAATAACCTTCTTCAACAATAGTCCTCTGAATGGTTTTCACCATCACAGAAACTTGAATTAAAAAATCTACCTGAGATGGGAGGTGAAGAAGGAAGTTCTCAAGATCAAAAGTAATGAGATTGGAATCTACCAGATCAATCCCTCCAATAGCATACAGTAGTTCCTTCCGTTGTGATGGACACGACTGAAGGACTTCCAGAGTCGACATCACCGAAGGAACTTGAGCCAGATCCTCTATAATATTGTAGTGTTGTGTAACTCTTGCATTCATATTGTAAGACGATTTTTGAAGAACACCTTTAGGGGGTGGTTGGCCAATGGACTCACTACTAGGTCTCTTGATATAGAGAGAACCAGAACTAGGAGGTGTGGAAGAGGAAGGGTGATGTGTGACTTCTGGTTCCATAGGATCTTTGGATGGATTGGTGTAGTATTTCAATCTTGTGGCAATAGAGATAAGCTCTGTGCCATCCATGAAAACTTGGGAGTTTCCAGACGATTGAAGTTGATCTACCATTTGTGTCTACTAAGAAGGGAAAATCTATTTTAAGACAGCCGAAGTCCCAGGTGCGCCCTTTAGAAGATGGGAAACTTCGGCACGCCAAGGAAAATCATTAGTGTAATGATAATCATCGCATATTAAAAAAGGATATTTGGGCTTGCACATTGAAGAATCGTAAGGAGATGAATTTTTGGAATCCTGTTTAGGGTTATCGGATTTGGATTTTCCTTTACCCTTTTTCTTACCTTTCCAGGATTTTTTTGCTGTGGTAGATTGGACAAAATTTACCTCAAAGTTTTTACCGGGATTCTTCTAGTTACTGGAAGGAGTAGAGGGTGCAATGGTAGTAGTGGACTTAGACTTCGAGGAAGCTTTTGGTGCACTACTATCAGCATGGGTCACTGCCACAATAACACCATCAATCGGAGGTGTAGTAGGAGACTCATATTATGTCAGATAAGTTGAAGGTCATTGTGCATCAAGCAGGAGCTTGTATAGAGTTCCAGATTGGGAAAAAACCAAATATAAGTATTGAGCTCTGGCAATGACTTCCTCTTCCATGACACATCCAACCATGGCAAGATCTTTAGCAATATTTGGAACGAATGATTTTGTAAACCATTCAATCAACAACTAATCGAGGATTTCAAATTTTATGAAGCGACGTTGACGCTTCCATTCGTGAATGTGATCTAAAATGTGAGTAGAATTTGATTGTTTCAATGAGGTGAGAAGGTGGGTGTGGGTTTCATATTGGACAGGTAACTGGAAGTGAGTAAGGAAATCCATAGCCAAGGAATTAAAATCAAATAAAAAACCTCGAGGGACTTCAATATACCATTTGGCCACAGTACTGATCAAAGTGCACTGGAAAAGACAAAGATGAATTGAATCGTCGACCCAAGAGTCAGAAGAGCACCATAAGTGATACGTCATGACATGGTTTTTGGGGTCTTCCCCAGATTTTCCTTAAAATTTAGGACAATCTCCTGGGAATTTTGTTGGAACTGGCAGCCAATACAATTGATGTTGGATGGGGTCATTTGTAAGCTTTAACACATTCAACAATTCCAACGTAGCCAAAAATGGCAAGGGAGGATGATGAGGAGAAAATGGTCAAGGATTCCAACTTGGTTGATATGGATTCTACCCCAAATAGGGTGGATTTTTACCTGGATAAGTATATTGCCCCCATTTCTGGTAAGGACCTTGTTGCAGCTAATGCTGAATGTAGGGATATTGTTGGGCCTGTTGATAAGGCCCCTGCTGGATTTGGAGTTGCAGACCTTGTTGGATAGCGTCCTTGCTGAACATGAGGTCCAGCTTATGGCCCGTTCTAACATGGGGTCCAGCCTATGGTCCTTGTTGAAATTAGGGTCCATCCTGAGGTCCCGATTGGGCCTGCTGGTATTGAGGAATCTGCTGATATTGAACACTAGGCTGAGGCCCAGGTTGGGGTTGCTAGTACTGACCTTGAGGAAGTGGCTGATACTGAGTATTGGGTTGATTGGGGTGAGGACCAGATTGACCCAGAGGGATATTCAGACCATTTTGGGTTTGAAGACCAAACTAAGGGTTAGTCGCAACATTACCTGCGGGAAGTTGGGGTTGTTGGACATACTACTAAGAGACATTTGGTCAAGGAAAATATTGGTATTGTATATTCAATTTTTGAACATATTGATGAGAGATTTTGGGTTGCTAAACATATGGATATTATATGTTCGGTTGTTAGAGGTGGGGTTACTGAATCTAATAATACTGAACACAAGGCTTCTGATAGACAAATGTGGTTGAAGTAGGTTGACCACTCGAAGGATCAGTTCCTACGATAGTGTTTGTTAGTTGTGAAAGCAATGTTCCTCTTAGACTAACATTAGGCTGTCCCACCCCAGAAACGGGTTCAGAGTTCAATGGCCCCCCACTCGAGAGGGGAGGTACATAAAGAGGATTAGACTACCCCCAGGCACAGTGATGCAGGGATTCTGCACGAAACAGATCCTTGCGCATAATAGAGTGTGTGTTCCCTTTTTTTCAAAATCCACACACAAAAACCCATATAAAATACTTAGATTTAATACAGAATATGGAGAGGGAGTCAAGACAAATAAAGTACTTGTTTATAATAAAACAGGAAAATTACAAATTCAAACCATTTTTCCCGAATATTACATTTGTGGGCCTCTCGGCTCTCGCCCTTTTCATCAGCTCTCACACCATTTCTCTCTATCACTCTCTGTCATATTCTATTCTCTTTGTCTCTCTATCCTCACACAAAGCTTCACATTTATACATAATTATATATTAATTCCAATCCATGATTTCCTCCCCAAATATCTCAACCAAACTCTAAAATAGATTTATCCATTTTTTGACTCAACTAAGTTCCATTTAAGGAATTTCTAATCCCTAAAATATCTATCTAACTCAACAACACTCATATTCTCAATTAATTACGAGAATATCTACAATAAATCTCACACTCAGATTTTTTCTCTTAATTTATTTAAAACGTGCATAATTTATAAAATAATTAAAAAAAAAACATCACCCCCTAAATCACACAAATAAATAATGAAAATTAAGCTCGATGCTCCTGCATCAGACTCCCCATGTAGAGAAGTTTCCATAGAATCTTGTCTATGAAGTCTGTCACTTTTCTGTAATAATGCAACAGCCACAAGTCTCCATGAATTTCTCCCTCCAGGATTCCAAACTCTGTTTTGCCGCTGGTCTTTTAAAGTATCAACTCCATTTTGTAAATTTGCACAGAATTTCCAGAATAGTATTTTCAGAATACTATTGAATGTAACTCTCGCTTTTCCATACCACATCATCTTTATTTAAAAAATTACAGACTCATGTAGAATCATTGATACCCATTCTTCTGGTCTCCAAACTTTGAAAGAATCTCAAACTGGCTTTACATCAGCATCACTCATTCTATCAACCACATTCCATCAACCTCTCCAACAATTTCTTTCGCCAATTCCTCGAAGTAATTCCTCTTTGTTTGATGCTTTCATCTCCAATTGCGCTGAACTCTCAACTTTCTGAAATGAAGAATAATCAAGAAATTCTCCTTGATCACAACTATAGTCATTTATTGCTCCCATAGTAACAAATTTTTCATCTGTTGTTGTACCTGCATTCATCAAAAAACTATTAGTTTTAAAAATATAAGACCTTTCGGCCTCTTTTGGTGCTTCAAGCACCAATCTCCCATCATAGACTTTCTGTATTTTAGTAGATCCTGTTTTGAATTGCTGGCTGCTTTCATCTTTATCCTACTGGATCAATACTTTTGTTTCCTTTATGTCTCTAAGGACATAACTTTGTTGCTACTCCTGATCTTTCATCTCATCTCCAAATACTTTCTGCTCAATTTCTCTGATTTCAACATTATATTTATTAATTTTTCCTTTTGTATCTACAGCCACATCATTATTTGAAGAGTTAAAACAATCACTTAACTCTATAAATGTTAGAAACATTTCATTCTTATCATTCACGACAACTACAATCTCTTCTGTATCAGGTTCTGCAAGCTTCATTTCTCCTTCAAGTTCCTTGAGCCATCTTTCCAAGAATTCTATTTCCATGTGAAATATTTCTAGCATTTCATCACAACCTTCATTCTGAGTTTCATTCTTCTTCTGGAAATCCTACTGAGTTATCATGTTTTCTGTATCATCACATTGCAAAATTTTGTCATCAACTTCATTAAAAAAATTCATTTGTTTACCTCCTTTGAATATCACTTCGGCATTTTCATTATTCTTCTGCTTCATAACAGCTTCAACTGGTTGTCTTACACCAAACAAGAATTAATCTATGAATTATTTCTGCTACAACAAATCAGTACCTTTCTCCTCTGAAAGGAATTCTCCATCATACTTCACCTCAAGAGTTTCATTCATCTCTATGACAGTTTCACCAGACTGTCCATCATCTTCTGCACATCTTGCAAACATACACAAATTGTGAGATTTAAAAATACAAAGATTCATAGCCTCATATGCTTCTCTTGTTAGCATATCTTCAAATTGTTCTGAACTATTCCAATAGTTCATGAGATCTTTCTCATTGATCTATTTACCCAGAATTTCACCCTGTTCTAGGCCACATCTATCTAATTTCTTCACATCTCAATTGCACACTCATCATCTGCTCGAGCTTCCTCAGCTCTTCTGTCAACTGTATGTTTACCTGTTGTTCCCTCTTTGTGTGTAGCCTCTGCCATTTCACTTTCTTCCTCATGGTCCAAACATGTCTTTGGTATTTCGTATTTCTCTGCAACAATTCCATCAATAACTCAAGGTGAACTGTTATCTCAGCTTTCTCCCTCTCATACTCTTCATTATTCAACTGTTTACATATGCCATTTTCCTTGGCATCTTCCTTCTTCTTTATTCTATAGTGGTCTTTCTCAGAAATTCTGAAATGAATATCACCAGTCATATTCTCCTCCTTTGTGAACTTCATCTGTTCACTTATGGATTTCATTCAATCCCCTTTTCGGCAAGCCTTCATACTTTCCATCTAATGGTGCAAGCTCTCTTCCTGCACTCGATATATTTTGGTTCTCTGTCTTGGAATCATTTTGGAAATTCTCTTGCTTCTCTTTGCTGCAAAACAACAATAGCAGTATTTCATTTGTTACAATGACCAATTCTTTGGGTGTCAGGCTCCGCTGATCATGCACCAAATTACATTCAAACCTTTGACTTGACTTAAGACTCTTTGACTCCAGACTTGACATCAACTCTTCATCTTGGATGAAAAATGCACGCTTTTGTACAAATAATTCAATGGTTTAACTTGACTCAAGCTATCCAAAATTTTCATTTCACCTTAACATCTTATTTGACTTCAAAGCCTGACCCAATAATTACAATAGTGGATATTTTGACTCTAATTCAAGTTATACAATATACCAATGAACATCCACCCTTAATACATTCTCATGATGTAATATCTTCACTCTACCAATTCTCTTCCATTCTTATGATAATATCATAAGTCACTTATTATATCATCTCCCATTATCACTTTCTTTTAAGCCTTTAAATTGAAATGCAATCTATTTTTTCCCAAGATTTATTTTATGGTGAAAATAAATAAACCATTGAATTTTCAACATTCAAAATACCTTTTTGAAATGAATTATCATACCTTATGCTCCCTTCAATAAACATTTTTATTTAAATATCAATTCTCTGTATTTCATTCTTTTGTGTCATTCTTATCATTGTGAATATCTGCATGCCCTTCATAACATAACCTCTTCAACACGCTCATCATCTTAGCACAAACAGTTTTCCTGCACTTCCATGCAGCACCTTCTTTGCAGTGATGGTTCTCATGCAACATCGTCTCTCTTCAGTGCCAAAAACATTTCCCTCATAGGAAATTGCCAAAACTTTCTTTTAACATGGTGGCATCAACATATTTCTCTAGCAGCAACAAACGCAAACCACACTCAAACCATATTTTCACATCAATTTCTGAGATAGATTCCAATTCCATTCCTTAAACCTTGGATTGATTTCACTCTTTCATAACATTTACAAACAAATTAACTTCTAGAGTATGGCAAGGGAAATTAAATCATGCAATTTTTAAGAACACCTTTAATCAATGAATGTTTATGTTGGAGTCTCTTTGCGTTCTGCACATGACCAACATAACACTCAACAATCACCACCGATATTCATGTATTTCCAATACGATTTCTCAACCAGAAACGCTTAGCGAATTCTCTGGGGTATAAAACTCAAAAAACAAAAGATTCCACAAGCAAAGCAATGCTAGGTTTCTCAGCATGGGGATACGGTCCACACTAACGCGCTCTTCGAATTATGTTTTCCATTCAATATGTTATTCACCGATAGACAGGAGTAACAATTTATGTTATACATAAAACCAAAACCATCGAACTCTCCATATGTGACAAAGTTTGCACTCTCTAAACTTGGTTCATGAAAAGACTATACATCTATTACTTTGCTTTTTTCAGTGCGCAACTCAACTCTCAAATAACATGAAACGTAGAGACTACAAACTGTGTTCCCCAAATTTTATATCTCTTGGCATTTTTCACTTCATATCGACTCAACACAGACAACATTCAAATGCAAATATCAACACAAGATTGAACACAATTATTACCATACAAGAAATGGTGCCAAAGGGAAATTACACTATAGTTGTGATACTGTCAACGTAGTTACGGATTTGGAATTTAAAGCCATCTTTGCGTTACTGCTCACGGGAATTTGTCCGGTTGCAGTCTTCCCATATATTCCCTTGATATCTGCCAATTTCAGTTAAGCATCAATATTAAAAGCTAGAGCCTCGCCATTTAAGGTTCCAACATTCATTCGGTTACCAGTCTTGAATACAGCTTCAAGCAACTTTAGAATTAATCAACTGCATCTTAGTTCTTTGCATACCAATTGTAGAAGAGAATGATGGAAATCAACAACATTAGAGTCTCATCTATAAATGGCTGATTAATTTCTTGATCTATTGAAATATGCCTTCACATATTGCATAATGTGTTTTCTATATCGCAAATATTTCACAATGCATTTCTACAGGAATGCATTGCCAATGTTGATGCCAGTTGGAAATGTTTTTTCTAATTCAAGTTGTGTAGAAATTGACTCCCATTTTCCAGTTGGCCTCTATGGTGTCTCTAATTCGTCTTTGCATTCAACGTTCCATGGCCTCTGCTCATACAGGAATTCCAATCTACTCTATGGTGTCCTAACCTTCAGGTTTGACCTGAATGCTCTCTTGCATCAAGTTTTAAAGACAGCAAAAAATCTTGCAGCTAGAAAAAATGGTTTTTCATTGGTATAAAAAATTGAATTTAAAATTCCTCCAACAATAAATCACGTCAAGCCCAGGTTCAGCATACGATATTCACACGTCCAAGTTTCACTTATGTTGGGATCGATGCAGCAATCACACAAAACAACATGACTACTCTGTGCCAAAAATATTTGTCCCCACTGTGGCTCTAAGCCACTCAACAACGATTCCTCAACAATACAAATTGTTTCAGTCACATGTGCTCTACACAGAAATTTCGTTCAACCATACACAACAATGGATACTTGAATCCCATCAAAATCATTGTAACTTTCCTTCGGGTTTTGACCTTCCGCTCCATTCATGTTTGACCTTCACGTTCAAAGCTACTCGATCCGCTTGCCACTTCAACTCTACACAATCCGGGGTTTTTTGGGATTGAATTTACCAATCAAAATTGGTTGCAATTGTTGGGTCATAAAAAGGTATCTTTTGAACATCTAATTAGCCTACATTAATCATCAATCCGGGAGCATCTTTTTATTTCAAGAGTGTACTCTGTCTGAGGCTGCAATTTTGTAAGAGCAATGCTATGAAGCTCTAGTACAAAACAACAACAACAAAAGTAACCAATGCTTGAAAATAAACCTAATTACCGTGACATGAATGGAAAGATTAAACTACTTCAATCTTGCAAAACATTGATCAGGGATGCAGTAGCAGTAACTCTTTCCCTTAGAAATCGATGCAAGATGACCAATCTGGGGACTTGGAAGCAAAAGCCTCTATCCTCTACAGTTGGAGATCTTAAATCAATTGAAACGAAAACAGATTCAATGAAAGAAACTTAGAAGAAACACAAGTTGAAAAGGAACAGCAGCATGTAACTACAACTCATCTATTTGCTAATCAAAGACTATAAATAAGTAATGAATAGAAACGGAACAGCAATGTGAAATAAACAACAATTACAATTCTAACATATTCAAGACACTAGATTTCTATGCTTCAATCCTGTCGACAGCTTCTCACCATGCAACGATATAACAGATTATAAACTAAAGGAATAGCGGTTCAAATCAGATACAAGTTAGCAAATCTTTATAGTAACAGCAAGAGAATCAAACTGCGAATTATGCTTCTTGTAAAAAAATGAAACAACAATGACTCTGTATTTGGTCCAATCAATAATAAACGAATTATGTAATCAACACAAATATTAAGCGCACTCCACACGACAATGAGAAAAGATTAAAATACAAACAGTGAAGTTATTCCACCAGAGCCGGGCCCTTAGTGCCAGTGAAATACTGTTGGGCTAATTCAAAACTGCAAAAGGTAAATAAAACGCGTGCCTTGTATTAAACCAACATAGAGTTTTACAGGAAGGTTTCTCTCAAAACAGAGAGTTAATAGAACAGAGAAAATGTAAAGTCTTGCGACCAATTCCTAACTTCCACAACAATCCATCCCCTTGTCACTAAAGGACGTGGCTTTATATATCAAATCTCGACGGACCAATCAAGGAACAAGATAAGTTTGAACAACGATCCCTCGAGATCAAAAGATACTGAGGAATTCACTCCTCTATGTTTAGTCATCTTTCTGTTTGCACTGACTGAGGACGAGCTGTTCCCTGTCCTTTTGGGGCTATTCGTTCAGATCTCCTTGCCTTTGGCTGGATATGATTCAATGTTTTTGGAGCAGTAGTTAGATTTTTCTCAACCCCGCCTTTGATACAGCTGCTCACCTCTCCGAATTCCTGTTTTTCAATCAAAAAGTAGCTTTTAGTCATCTTTTCGTAGTAATCATAAACCTTTCCAATTCTATTGTAATTCCTATGATAAATTACCTTTCCAAGGCAAACATGAGTATATTTATGGTAAAGAATGATTAAATGCATAATAATTTCATACCTCTTTCACTTCCCAACACACCCCCCTGCTTAATATTTTTCATGCCCTCATGAAAAATATAGTTCACATGGACAGCAGTCAAAGAATAAGCAGAATAAGGTTTGTCATCCACAGGCCTAAAACCATGTAGTGCAGCTAATTCCTCAAAAATATGTTTTGTCTGCCCTTCAAGAAGTTCATAAATAGCTTTGTAGTCCGAAGCAGGGTGCCATGCAATAGGGCTGTGGAACCTATATCCTAACCAATATGGTCCTTCTTTTAAAACAATATGGCTATAGGAAATGAAATGGTCTGCAGCTAGCCCAAAGTTTCTATGATTAAATGGTTCCCTATTTTTCACATTCTGATTCGAGGTTCTCCATCGGACCTTGGCTGCTATATAAGCTTGGTTCCTAATGGATGAAAAATAATTTGTTCCATTCAAAATGATTGATTTATGGACAGGCCCCAGAGTTTGGGTAATGCCTTCCTTTCTCATCAAAATTTTATGTCTAGCCCAAAATTGAAGTGGGTTCTGAGGTTCACTTCTGACCCATAGATCTAATCCATTTTCCTGCCTTTGAAAGGCGTTATAAGCTTTAAGCCATTTTAATTGATTTACAGCAAAGGAAATGAATGCCTGAAACTGAAAATCTCCAATAAAAGGGCTAGGGTTTGATTCACAGTCATTTTCAAGTATTAGGTTATGCAAGTAAAATTCACATAACAGGCGCTGTACTTTGATCCCATAAAGTTTGCAGCATGATATCAAGTCATCTATTTTTTTTAGCTCTATGGATTTCCCTGCCTTAACTTCCTTGATCTTTAATTGTAAATATCTTTCTAGTAAAAACAAAGCATAGTTTTTGGCAGGGCATCTACAAGCTAAGACATCAGTATACAAGGAGCATAGAGTGTCCATTTGAGTGTAGGATAGTTTTAGTTGGTTCATTACCTTATCGGCCTTTACCTCTGCTTTCCGTCGTTTTTCATGAGCTTCAACTTCTTCTTCATGAATAGTTCTCATTTGTTGCTGCAATTCCTGATATCTTTTTCTTGGGACAGTATCTTCCTCTAGTCTCTGCCTTTCTCTTCGGGCCTGTGTCAATTATTCTTGAATTCTGATCAGTTTCGGCTCACTGAAAGTGTGTTGACTCTTAGATTGCATATTTTCACTCAACACTGGTTCCTCTGGAACAACTTGTGTTGGAACAGTTGTTTGTTGCTCCGCATCTTCATAATTAGGCTCAGGTATGGTTTCTTCTATAACTTGGGGGTTTCTTTCAGCGACCACTCTTCTCTTTTTCGAGCTTCTTTTGATAGCCATGCTTCTTCTCTTAGGGGCTCGCTTGGGCATATGTTTCATTCTCAGAACCCTAATGGTTTGCCTGAGCTGTTCTACTAGTTTATGAAGCTTTATTCATTCTCTGCGAAGCTTCTCAATCTCAGTTTTTTTCTTCTTCTTTCTTAATGGACCAGTCGTTCCTTTATCCGACCCTATTTTCTCAATAGAATTTTGGCCCATATCAGCGGTGCCTTCAGTAAATTTCCCTTCTTGTTCTTCTCCTTGGGGATCCTCTTCTATATTCATATGCCCTTGGCTCGATTCTCCTGGAATCATATTCTCAGTTAACTCTGCAGTCTCCTGGGGACTTCCAGCTTCAGTTTTTTCTTTCTCCTGCTCACATCCCTCAGGAGAAGCAACCCTAGCTTCACTAGGGTTTGTTGTTTCATTCAGTTTTTCTTCATATGTTTCTTTATCAATAGCATAGTATTCTGGTAGTTGATTATTTTCAATATTGAGATCCAAGGGGCTATGAGGCAGTGCATAATCACTCATATTGGCCAAAATCTGGGCCAATTGGTCTTCCTGTAAAGGACTTATGATAAAATTTTCGGCCAGCTCTGTTTCATCCTGATTACTGCTATGATTGTCCTCAACCTCCTCACATGTGTGATAACTTCCTTCCTCTTCATCTAAATACTGGATTTCTCCCTCAACTTCTTCTTCTTCAGAATTTCCTTCGATTCCTTCTTCCTTATTATCTCCTTTATCTGCACTGGATTTTTTTTCACTATCGGTTTGGCGACTTATTTCTTCTTCGTCTGAGTAGCGAATTTCTCCTTCCAATTCTTTTTCCTCATCAGTACGAGGGCTTACTCCCTCTAATTTCTCTTCCTCGTCAATTCGAGGGCTTACTCCCTCCAATTGTGGAGGTTGTTCCTCTTATGAGCTGTGCATTTCCAGGGGCTGGCTGCTACTGCCCGGAATTTCTTCCACCATCCTTCTATTTCATTTCAACCGGAGGGACTATCTATGATTAGAAAGCTCAGCAATTGAGCCGGCCATCCTCTTCCGTTTTGGAGCAGGTAGAGCTAACCCTCCGTCAATGGAAAATATTAATTCTTCCCAGCTGGACTGTTGCTGGGCGAGGCTACGACTCACTATTAAACGAATTAGACAATGGTGGCTGACCACCGTATCTGCATGCTGGGATTTTCTTATACCATGAGCATTATCATGCAACAAAGAATTTAAAAATGCAGGCAAATTAATGGTGCATTTATGTTTTAATACAGCTAGTAGCTTAAGGTAGCGAGGTCTTACCACATCCTTTCTTCCGTCGCACGTTATGTAAGCCTGCACAATCTTGGCCAACTCCATCCATGGTTCTCCTAATGACGCTGGCTGGACTCCTTTACCTTTGATAGCTAGCGTCTATCCATCATCTTGAAAAAAAATTATGGCTTCATGAATCCTAATCTTCTTCTGAGTCAAAATAGTCCCTTGTGCGGGAATGCCAAACACTTCTGCAATTATCTCATCGGATATAGCTATCTACCTCCCTCTGACCATGGAGGATCCTTCCTGCAATTTCAATAGATATTCGGTGGCCACAGCTTCATGGGGTTGTTGCATTCTCAAGAAATATGTAATCCACCCCAGTCTTTCTAAAATTGCTCGTGCAGCATTAGAGACGATCAATACTTGTGGTTCACTGTGAATTGGTCGTCCTCCCATTTCTGCGTTCTGTTAATTTCTCAACACAAAGTAATCACAATGGAACAGCATAGCACAGTTCGTTGAAAATTTGTTATTTCCTAAAATGCAGGGATTTTAATCCGTATACAGGAATCTTGGAGTTTGTTTTATATGCAGACATCCGCGCCCCCCAAATGAATGAAATTAGGTCACCCTCGACCGTCAATTGAGAGGAGCATGTGTGGCTTAGTAGCAGTACAGCAGTAAAAAGCAGGTGTAATTATGATACATTCAATCAAATTATAGCAATTACTGAAATCAATGCATGTGATGAATCGTTAATAAATAGAAAATTGTTTTGTAATGATTCAAATACGAGGAGAAGGGACAACATAAAATAAACATAAATACAATTGTGTTATTTACCATTTTGAAGTAATATGATCGATTTGTAATTATTTTCATGTATAATAGGTTCGGAGGGAAAGGTAAGTGATTCATATTTCATTTGACATTTAAATAAAGATATAGGAAAAGGGTTAAATATAACTATTGATGTGTATAAATGTGACTTCAATACCATCAGCAGAGCTCTACTACCCACAGGTGTCCATAACCTTGACAGAGTTGCTTGCTTACCCATGGAACCATTGTCCTTTATGTATACGGAGGAAGTGCCCCTTTTTTTTATTGAATATCATGACGAAGGCCATTGTGCTGGCTTGGTGACCAGATAAACCACAATGTCGTTCATCGGGAAGAAGTGAAAGGTGGGCAGGCCGGCTCGTGATGAGACCTCCTGTTCCAAGGACTTCTTGATTTTTTCAATTGTTTGTTGGACCATTTCCCTGGTTTGGTGGCCATAATGGGAATGCCACTTCACTGCCTTCCCTATGATCACGGTAGGCTGGCTCTTGGTGAGACCCCCTATCCTCCATCTGCAAAATCATTATTAAGAATATGTAAATATTTTTTCTTCTTTTCTTTTTCACACAACACTTTTCCTCAGTTATTCATAAGGGATGGCTCAACACTCCTTAAGAGTAGGGATGGTGGAAGAAGTCTGAACATCTCAATAGAAAAAAAAAAAAATATTATGCCCTTAGTCCTATTCCTTAGATAGACATCAAAGAAAGTTATAGCATATTGGAAGGAACCAATCATGATAAAAATAATCGATCAAATTAATTCAATAGCAAATTTATGTTATTGATCATGCCCTTTTTCCTTTTTTTCTTATCATTACTAGAAAATTTTCTTAAAAAAATGATGATTTATTTTGATTTGTTGATTACAGTAAGCTTTAATTTGTATGATTGTATATAAATGATATCTTTGCCTTTAGAAAAGTAATCAAAAATTCAAAATGCTGTCTTAAAACAAAAAAAAAATCCTCAAAAAAGTGTTTTTCCTTTCAAAAGAACAGCAAAAAAACAATCTGCGGAACTGTTGTTCCTTTCAAAAGGAACAGCAAAAAAATACTCTGCGGAAGTGTTGTTCCTTTGGGAAGGAACAGAAAAAATGTTCAGCGAAACTGATATTCCTTTCAAGAGGAACAACATCGGTCTGCAAAACTGTTGTTCCTTTCAAAAGGAACATCAGCGGTGTTGTTCCTTTAGAAAGGAACAACAAAAAAAACGAAATAAACATAATTTTTTTTTTTTTTTTTTGAAGAAACCGAATTTCATGAAAGAACGATGAAGAAATAAAGCGGTAATATTAACAGAATGTTAAAAAAACAAATTCCATAAAAAAACAATAAAAAAACGGAAAAAAATGCTTTATGTACAAAAATTTAAAAAAGAAGATGATTTATCAAACTGATGCCGAGGAGGAGTTCTCCCCTTCAGCGAGAATTTCCATGGTAGAATCTTCCCGTAAGTGTTGGTAAAAGGATTCCCTAGTAAGCGGTTTATGATACAATCGTACTCGATGACCATTTACCTTAAAGGAATGTCCAAATCCGTCAATGGTAACTAATGGAACAGTGCCATTATCATGCACTTTTTGTATTTCATAGGTTCCAAGCCATCGTGTCTGGAGTTTTCCTGGGAAATCCTAAAACCTAGAATCATGTAGGAGTGCCCAGTATCCTTCTTGGAAGATCTTTTCTTTGATATGGGCGTCATGCCATTTGGCTCTCTGTTGCTGAATTAATTTTGTGTGCTAAAGAGCAGAGAGCCTAATTTCATCTAGCTCATTAATTTGCTGCAGTCTTTTAGGCTGGGCTTCATTTAAATTTAGACCCACCTTTTGAGCTGTTCGTAATGTTTGAATTTCGAATTCTATAGGAAATATGGGTTCCTTTCCAAATACCAATTGGTATGGTGAATATCCTGTGGTAGGTATCCACGTTGTTCGATATGCCCACAATGCTTCTGGCAATTTGTAGGCCCAATCTCGTCTGTGAGAAGCAACTGTTTTTGTTAACATAGATTCGATTACTTTGTTCATGCTCTCTACTTGGCCATTGGCTTGTGGGTGATATGGAGTCGTAATCTTGTGCTGAACGTGGTAGTTTTGCAATGTTTTAGCTAATTTTTTACCTACAAACTGTGGTCCTCCATCTGTGATTATGTCTCTTGGGAGGCCATAGCGCACAAAGATTTGGAAAATAAATTGTATTACAGAGTCCTCTGTGGCTTTTGAAAGAGCTTCTTCCTCAACCCATTTGGTGACATACTCAGTTGTGACTAGGATATATGTTTTTTGGTTTGATGGGGGGATAATAGGACCAATAAAGTCAAGAGCCCAACGTTTAAACACTTTGATCACTAGTTGAGGGTTCAGTGGCATTTCATTAGAATGCCCAGGGCAACCTGCCCTTTAGCAGCTATCACAGGCCTGCATGAATTTTTTATCATCTTTAAAGATAGTAGGCCAATAATAGCCTGTTCATAAAACTTTATGGGCAGTTATACAGTCTGCAAAATGTCCGCCACACTGTCCATCATGGCATGCTTTCAAGATGTCAAATACCTCATCCTCCCTAACGCATCTCCTTATTTGAATATCTGCACCTGTATGAAATAGGTGACCTCAAATCCAGGAGAAGCGAGTACTAGAGTGTATTATTTTCTTACGCTCATTAAGGGACAGATGTTTAGGTAATTTACCTATTGCCAATAGTTCGCTATATCATCATACCACAGTGTTATGATAGTAACAGCGAAGAGATGTTCGTCTGGAAAGTGGTCTTCAAATGTTTCTATATATGTTGCCTTTGGCATTCTTTACATAAAGTCAGCTACAGGGTTCTCTTTCCTAGGTCGATCTTTGATTGTGATGTTGAATTCCTACAGTAAAATCAACCATCTTGTCACTCTTCCATTTGTAACAGGTTTATTTGCTAAAACTTTAATGCTAGAGTGATCAGTATATAGTACTACAGGATACCCATTTATGTAACGCCTAGATTTTTTTATAGCATGAACTACAGCTAAAAATTCTTTCTCAGTCACAGTATAATTTAATTCAGTAGGGGATATATTTTTACTAATAGAGTATATTTCATATGGCTTCTTTTCTTCCTCCTGTCCAAGTACTACTCCAATTGCTGTGTCTAAGGCATCAGATGAAATTTGGAATGACAAATTCCAATTTTGGCCCCTCAGCACTGGGGCTATTGAAACAAGCTTCTTCAGATCATTAAAGGCATTGTCACATTTATCTGTCCAAGTGAAATCAACATTTCCAGTCAGTGCATATAAAGGTTCAGCTATTTGAGAATAATGTTCTATAAATCTTCTATAGTAACCAGAAAATCCAAGAAAGCTACGTACCTATGTTTGTGTAGTGGGTGTAGGAATTAACAAGAGTATTTGAATTTTAGCCGGGTCTACTTGAATTCCAGCTGCTGAAATATAATGGCCTAAGATAACTCCTTTAGTCATCATCATAAGACACTTTTCATTTCTTAAGCAAAGCCTAGTGTCAATACATATTTGCAATACTTTTTCTAAGTTTTCCAATGCAGGCGCAAAGTCATCCCCATAGGGTGTGAAATCATCCATATATACTTCGAGGCCTTCATTTATTAACTCTGCAAAAATGCTGAGAATTTCCCTTTGGAATTTAGCAGGAGCATTGCATAGGCCAAAAGGTAGGACTTAGTAGGCAAATGTCCCCCATGGACAGGTAAAAGTAGTTTTGTCCTGATCTTCAGGGGAAATCTGGATTTGTTTATACCCACTGAAGCCATCGAGGAAAGAGAAGAATTTCTTCCCTGCCAATGTGTCTAATACCTGGTCAATGAAAGGAAGTAGAAAGTAGTCTTTCTATGTTGCTTTATTAAGTTCATGGTAATCTACACATATCCTCCACTTTTCGTTCTTTTTTGGTACTACCACTAATGGGGAGACCCACTTGCTATCAGATATTGGGTAGATGAAATTAACATCCAATAGTTTTTGTAATTCAACCTTCACAATATCTTTAAGGTGAGGGTTTAGTCTCCTTTGAGGTTGGCTAATGGGTATTGCATCTTTTTCAATATAAATGTGGTGAGTACACAATTGAGGATCAATTTCTTTCATATCGGGGTAATCCCATGCAAAGGTTGCTTTGTATTTTCGTAATAATTGGACCAATTTCTCTTCTTGTGCAGCAGTGAGATTGTTGTTCATATTTAAAGTTTTTCCCAGCTCAATTTCTACAACCTTGCTATTTCTCACAGAAGTAGTAGGTATTGTTTGATCGAGAATATCTTTGAAAGGATCTTCTTCTTATTTATTATCAAATGCTGCTTTGATCATGTGACATTGCAAATGAGATCTAGTTTGTGACTTATTAACAAAATTATTAATGATATCATCCTCTATTTGATCTTTAAAATCAAGAGCATTTTCTATGGTTAGAGGTGATCTCATATTCTCCATAAGATATGATGCAAGTGGTTTTCTTGTTTTGATTATTGATAGACTTGGCTGGGATGGGGGATATAGGGCTAGATTCTTGACATAATTTCGCCTTGTAATTGTCATATTGCCTTGTCGGCATCCAATATAAGCATCGACAGTTGCCAACCAAGGTCTACCTAGAATTAATGGATGTCCATCTAGTCGATTCTTTGGATTGATAACCAGGAAGTCAGCAGGGTATTCCCAGGAATCTACAGATACCATTACATCTTGTAGTATACCTTCTGGTTTGACTACTGATTGGTCAGCCAATTCCAACAAGGTTGTTTTTGGTTCCAGTGATGTAATTCCAAGTTTTTGATAGGTGGTGGTTGTTAAAATGTTGATTGCTGCCCCCAAGTCAACTAAGGCATTTGGAAATGATTGGCCATTGATCTGCACTGTCACTAGAGGATTTCCTGGGTCTTCATATTTTATGGGTGTTTCCATTCCTGATAATAAGTCAGATAAGGTACCGACTATTTGGACAGTAGGATTGGTTGTTGTTCTCCTCTTTGGCTTCTTTATGCATAATTCCTTAATAGTTTTTGCATATATAGGAATATCTTGAATAGCTTGGAGGAGAGGGATTTTTATTCACAATTTTTTTAATTCTCCCAGAAGATCAAAATTAGGTTGTTCTAATGGACGAGGTATAATTAATCGTTCTGGGAATGGTGGAGAGGAAGTTATTACTTGTTGTTGATTTTTTTGCTGGACTTCCTTCTCACTTTGTACTGTTTGTTCTACAAGTAACGGATCTTCAGTGTGGACATCATTGTTTCTCTCTATTTCAACTATGCGTCCAGACCTTAATTGAAGATCATTACACTCCCTTAGTTCAGTTTCTACTTCTGGGGGTTCCATTATTTGGACAGACTGAACTGGCCTATTGTTTGGGTTTGGGTTGGGTTGGGCTGGGAGTTGCGGTCTTAAATTGGTCTGGGGGTTTTTATAAGGAGCTGGTAGTGTAGGTTGAGAGAGAGGAATTGATCCAGCTGGCTGATTTGTTGGTTTTTTCCAGTTTGACTGCCAGGCTTGATTCTGGGAAGTAGAGGGGGACCATTGTGTAGGCCAGAAAGGTGGGTAGAAAGGAAAGTTAGGCCAGTTATTCTGATTTGTTTGATTTGGCCAAGATGTGGGAGGAAATGGCTGTTGTGACCAATTAGGGAAATATGGTTGATTCTGCCACATCCCACTTTATTGTTGAGCATTATATTGAGGAGGTTGAAAAGAAAATGGATCATTTGGCATACCTGATGGTTGTGGCTGCCATTGTCGGTGCTGATTAAGCAGACATACCACTTCTAATTCCTCTTCTGCCTCCTTATAAACTGCTTTTAGGCCAGGAAGTGAAGGACATCCTTCTGTAGGGTGATCTTTCGTGCAAATGGCACAGAATCTAATCACATCCAACGGACATTCTGTGTGGTTGTGCTTCTTTCTACACCTGGGACAGAATATTGCCAAGTTCTGTTCTACTTCTGCCGGTTTCTGTTTGGCTTGCATAATATCGAACTGTGTTGTTAAATTCCCAAGTATGTCTGTTTTAAAGTCCTCTAGCGGATTTCCAATCTCTGCACGAGTCACACCTTCATTAGAGGTCTTATTTTCTCTTGTGATTATATCACGTTTTGCTGATTTCAACCTTGTATTTCCCCTCGAACTCCTGATACACAAATCAATGATGTTAGGATAACTTTCTTGATATATATCACCTTTTCCCATAATATTCAATGTTTCAACCCATTGATCTTTCATTCCCCTAATTAATGTGGTCTTCAAAACATTATCAGGTAAGGGTAAAGATGCATAAGGGGATCTCTGAAGATTATATTGAAACCGTTCCACATACTCTTCCAGGGTCTCATTTGGTTTTGCCGTCATTTGGAATATCTCATCTTTTAATTCCCAAGACCTACAATAATCTTGATATTTCTTTAAAAATGCAGCCTTCATATGATCCCAATCAGTTATAACGCCCCCACCTAATTCCATAAACCATCGTAGGGCTGCCCCTTTTAATGTAGAAGGGAATAGTTTTAGTTTTTGGGCATCGGTGGTGTAATCGTATCCTCTACACAGCACATCAAACTCAAATAAAAACGCATCTGGGTCCTCTGATGTTAAGCCGTGAAATGCGGGAATATGTTGAAGAGGTATAGCTTTCATGGGTGCATTGACTGCAGTATCCACTATAGGATATTGCAGCATAGAGGTCTGCTGCTGATTCTGATTTTGGTTTTGGGCCATTTGATCAAAGATATGCCAGTATCCCTCTGGGATTTCCAAGGAATTTATAGGTTGACGAGTAGGAGCAAGAATGGCTTTAACAACACTCCCTTTGTTTGGGATAATAAGTATTTCCTGTCAACCTACTGTTTGAGGTGATTCAGGACCTTGGTTCTGAATAAGTTGAACAACACTTCCCTTATCTGGGCTGCTTATTGTTTGGGCAGTTTCAATAGAAGATTTCAAGTTTGTGATTTCTCCCGTCTCCCCTTCTCCTTCTCGGAGATTTCTAGCGTTCCCTTCTTGAAGGAAACTTATGCAAGGATTCTCAATTTCTTGGGAATCTTGCTCAATTCCCTCTGTTTGACTATGTATCTCAGCAAAGGCTTCAGATGGTGACTCTGTAGCCTGAAGAGAACTAGTAGGTTGTCTAGGAGTAGTTCTTTGAAATCCTACTAATGGTTGAGATTCAGTTCTTTTAGGGATTTCGTCAATAAAGGTTGTGCGCCCAAGGGTCACCAGTCCCTTAGGTTTTTCAGTTTTAGGAGGAATTTTGTTTCGCTTAGTTGATATATTCATTCAAAGAAACAAACCTTCATTCCTACCTAAAGAAAGAATCTTACCTACTTCTGCTGTGAAGCGGGCTGCAAGAAAGTGTGTTTCTTGCCCAGTGCGTAGGTTCTTACCTTCCATCTTTAATACCAAATTCTCCACAAACAGAAGAAAAGCAGTTGTGCATTACTCCTTTAAAATGACATACACTCTCCCCGACAACGGCGCCAAAATGTTAGGTCATAAAAATGTATCTTTTGAACACCTAATTAGCCTACATTAATCATCAATCCGGGAGGGTATTTTTGTAGAAATTTGAATAATTTGCTGAATTATTCACCGAGATTATCCTTATTACACACTATTTAAGCTTCATGCATAATACATAACCTCTTCTACAATTGATCATCAATATGCGGAAATAGAAAGCAGTCGCATGCGCTCATTAAAACATAATCAAGCACACATATCAACACGGGATGTAATGGGGAAAGAAATAGCTGAAAAACCCCAACTATCTGTATATTATAATGATAGAGAACATGTAACAATACATAGCACAAATCTCTCACAGCTCTTAGCACTATCTCAATGCTACACACAAAACTAGTTATGAAGATGAACAAGTCACAGGTTCAAATCTCCTCCACAAGTCTGCCTGCCTCTACTGCGCAATCCAAGTTGATTAATGATGAGATCCAAGTTTGAATCCCACTAGCTCCAACTGTGCAATCCTCATTGGCAATCTCCATCAATGTGTGTGCAAATCTCATGCACAGCCAATAGTCACAACTGATAGTAGACTCACCCTTTCACCCACCTCTAACACTGGTCTCCACTGAACTGTCCATGCATTGCAGTTAAATGATGTGTTCTTTAGTTTATTTATGAGTTAATAATTAGTGAATTAATTAATAATTAATTCACACCACTCATCACTAGTGTATTTGTTAGTTAGACTAAATACAACTAGTTCAACTAAGTTAAACCGAACACAACTCCACCAACTGTCTCATCAACTCCACCAAACTCTGCCACATGAGTTCTAACTGAAGTCAACCATGCAATAGCTCAACTGACCCTTAGGAAAAGCGTATTTCCTTCTGTCAGCTGCATGTGCCACATCCAAGCATCAAACTGAAGTGATCCAAGAGGATAAGATAATGTTTATAGTCTAAATATTATTAAGGGTTAATAATATTTGACTGTTCTATTTTTAGCCCGGCAGTCTAAAAATAGAAACCGCCCAATGTCTAAAAATAGAGGTCCATCTATTTTTACAAACTCGACCAATCATCCATAAATGGCATCCTACAACTCATAGACCATGATCCATATGTCTAAAAATAGACATAGTCTAAAAATAGACTTTGCGCCAAAAATAGCCTGCGGGCCCACTTAGTGAAGGCGACTTCATTTCACTAAGCTCCATCATCTTGTTGCATTTTCAACACTCCCTCTCAACAACATATGTATTATCTACAACCCCTATCCTGCCTTTGTGGTATTTGAATTTTCTCCTGGTGAGCGCCTTCGTCAAGATGTCAGCATCCTGATCCTCTGTGGGAATATATGAAAGTAACATGATTCTCCGCTGCACACAATCTCTGATATGATGGTACCTGATGTCGATGTGTTTGGATCTATCATGAAATACTGGATTAGCTGAGAGTTTAATGCAACTCTGGTTATCACAATAAATCACGGTAGGCTCCAAGTGTGACCCGAACAACCCGACCAGGATCTTCCTCATCCATATGGCCTCGCATGTAGCCAAGCTTTCTGCCATATACTCAGCCTCTGCTGAACTGAGTGCCACGAATCTCTGCTTCCTGCTGTACCAAGAAACTGTTGTCGACCCGATACTGAAGATCCCTCCAGATGTGCTCTTTCTGTCCGTTGGGCTCCCTGCCCAATCTGCATCCGTGAAGCCACACAACTTCACCTCATCCTCCTGTCTGTACCACAAGCCATATCCCGATGTGCCTCTAAGATAACGCAATACATGCTTGCCTGCCTTCCAGAAGAGCTTGGTAGGCTTAACCATAGCTTGTGAAAGCTGGTTAACGGCATAGCATATATCGGGTCGTGTATTGACCAGATACATAAGCGACCCCACCAACTGTCGATAAACAGTGGCATCCACTACCTCCGCTGAAGTAGCATCCTCCTTCCTCCAACTTCCAGGAAGAGGAGTATCAACAGGCTTGCAGCCATGCATGTTGAACTTCTCCAGTATCTCCCGGGCATACTTACCCTGAGAAACAAACAGTCCATCACTACGCTGCCAGATTTCCAATCCCAAGAAATAATAAAGGAGGCCCAAGTCCTTCATCTCAAACTCTCTAGAAAGATCCTCCTTGCATGAAAGTATCAACATCTCATCACCCATCAAAATCAGATCATCTACATACAGTACAATGATCATCAACTTCCCCTCCACCACAATCTGGTACAGGTTAGGATCTGCCTCACTCTTGGAGAATCCAAGTCCGATGAAATAACTATCTATCCGTGTGTACCAAGCACGAGGTGCTTGTTTCAACCCATACAGTGCTCTCTTGAGTATGCACACATGCAACTCACTGCTGAAGATCTCAAAACCTTCGGGCTGCTCTATGTACACCTCCTCCTCAATGAATCCGTTGATGAATGTAGTCTTCACATCCATCTGATGGATGTGCCACCCCATCTGCGTTGAGAGAGCTAGGATCGTCCGTATGGAAGAGTACCTTGCGACAGGTGCAAAGGTCTCGCATAATCGATCCCCTATATCAGTGAGAAGCCTCGGGCAACAAATATTTCCTTGCACTTCTCCACACTCCTGTCAGCCGCCTACTTCACTTTGTAGATCCATCGCGAACCCACCACTGATTTCCCCTCTGGTCACGGGACAATCTCCCATGCATTGTTTCTGACAATAGAATCATACTCTTCCACCATGGAATCTACCCATGCGGGGTCCTCCATAGCTTCCTCGAAAGAGGATGGCTTTGTCACGACACATTTTCTCACAAGAGCCATGTATCCAGTGTACCGGTCCGGTGACTGTCTCTATTTGCGCTGTGCTGTAGGTGGTCCTACAATCTTCTCTGCATCTTGAGCCAGTCGCTCAACTTCTGTAGTGCGCTTGCGCCCTCCGATGGTTGGCGCTGCATGAGTGGTCTCTTCCACTCCATGAACTTCCTCATGTGGCTGATCCACATCTGGAAGCTCATTCTTAGGAACTAATAGCTCCTCATCTGCATGCAAGTGTGGCTCCCTCTCAAGCGAACACTGCATGGATTTCTCCTCCTAAAATTTGATATCCCGTCCCAAAAAAGTCTTGTGACTGTCTGGAAAATACACACGATAGTTGTGGGGTGTATCAGTGTACCCCACAAATATTCCAACCTCTGTGGTTGGATCCAGATTCTTTCTGGCATCCTTCGTCACATGCATGTAGACAAGTGAACCAAAAATCCTCAAATGGGAAATATCAGGTCTCTTACCAGAAAACGCCTCCTCTGGTGTACTCATGCCAAGTATCTTGTGAGGACAACGGTTCTGCACATATACTGTAGTATTGCATGCCTCCGCCCACAAGTGAAGGGGTAGGCCCTGATCATGCAACATCACCTTTGTAGCACCCACGATCATTCTGTTCTTCCACTCAGCAACCCCATTCGGCTATGGGTTATGGGGTGCGATGAGCTCTCTCCGAATCCCTTCTGCACTGCAAAAGTCCTTGAATTCAGTAGAGATGAATTCACCACCATTGTCGCTCCTAAGAGCCTTCACATGCTTCCCTGATTCCTTCTCAACCAGTGCCTTGAACTCACAAAACTTTGAGTATGTCTCGCTCTTCTTCTACATGAAGAAGATCCAGCACTTCCAAGAGAAATCATCAACAAAGATCACATATTACTTGTGCTTTGCTGTCGAAGCTACTGAGAAAGGTCCACACACGTCTTTGTGAATTCTCTCAAGGATCGTCGTGGCATGAATATCCTTCTCGTGAAAGGTGGCTTTCACAAATTTTCCCAAGGTACACCCCTTGCACTGATCTGACTGTGCAAGAGTGCCCTTAGGAAGCCCAGTAGAAATCTGTTGTAGTATCTTCAAAGCTCCATGGTGAAGGTGGCCCAATCTACGGTGCCACAGCTCGCCATCATCCTGGCTCACCACTCCTTCCACCTTGCATGCCATTGTTGCGCAGCCATCTACTTGCAACTGATAAAGGTTCTTGACTCGAACCCCTATCTTCCAGGTCTCTCCAGTTGTCTTACTGCACAGGAAATATTTTCCTTCACTGAAGACAACATCGTACCCCTTGTCTTCTAACATCGCCATAGAGATCAGATTCTTCTTCAATCCTTGAACATGCATCACTTCCTTCAATACGAAGGGCTTACCATACTCCCTCTCAAAGGAAATGGTACCGATACCGGTCGCACTATATCTACCATCATCGCCCATCTCGATGTGCACTCCAAGATCTTTTCTCATCCAGATCTTAAAAATATCTCAATCTCCAGTCATGTGAAAAGACGCACCACTGTCCAAGAACCATACTGATCCCATCACACTTGAGACCAAGCATGCGATCAACGAAAAATCCAGCTCAAATTGCGAGGGTAAGGCCTCTCCCGCTGCAGATCCAGCAGCTTGCTTATTTTTCTTCTTCTGCGGACAATTTGTGGCATAATGTCCATGTTGGTGACAGTGAAAACACTTCACCTTGGACATGTCCTGCTTCTTTCCTTTCGCACCAGAATGAGAAGCTTTCTTGCTCTTCCCCTTCTTTGCTTTGGCAGCCAAAGTGCAATTTTCTTCATCAGATGCCTTTGATGAAGATCCGTCTCTGGTATTCCGCCTTATCTCCTCTTGCACAAGATCCGACCAAAGTCGCTCCCATCCTGGCAATTTCTCCCGACCATTGACAGAATCCTGATAGGCATGCCAACTCTTTGGAAGACCAAGGAGAGCCAAGCTCACCAATTCCTCATCATTGACATTCACCCCCAAACTTCCCAGCTCATCCCTACATTGGATGAACTTCGTGAGGTACTTTGGCATACTGTCGCCTTTCTCCATCTTTATGTGTCTGAGTTTATCCTTGAGCGCCAACTTCCTCTGGTCGCTCTTTCTTTGGAATAAATCTGTCAACTCTTTCCACATCAAGTATGGAGAAGCTTTTCCATGCATGTTGGATACAATGTGATCCTTCACGCCCTCCAACATAATTCTTCGACATTTTTCCATCTTCTTTTGCCAAGCCTCAACTTGAGCAGCATCAGTAGGCTTTGGGATCTCAGCTTCTATGAAATCCTTCAGCCCGTTATCATCTAATACCGCCTACATTCGGTCCTTCCATGCAACATAATTCGAACTGCCCTCAAGGGAATATTCCAGTCGCAATCCGTTGAAAGACATTTCAACTCTGGCACCAAGAAAATTGCTGCAAATTCGAATTCCAAATTCTGCTGCAAATTCCAATTCCAAGCTCAAAACTCAGCTGCTTCTGGATCTGTGAGAACAAATTATTTCTAGCATAGAGATCAACTGTAAGGGCATTTACTGGATATATCACCTTTCAAATAAAGGATGGATCCAGAGGCTACCTGGCCCGTTACAGACTCTGTCTACCGAAATAATTGTAATCACTGTAATAGATCCGATGATCAATTTCGCTCTGATACCATGTATAAATTTGAATAATTTGCTGAATTATTCACCACGATTATCTTGATTACACACTATTTAAGCTTCATGCATAATACATAACCTCTTCTACAATTGATCATCAATATGCGGAAATAGAAAGCAGTCGCATGCGCTCATTAAAACATAATCAAGCACACATATCAACACAGAATGTAATGGGGAAAGCAATAGCTGAAAACCCTCAACTATCTGTATATTATAATGATAGAGAACATGTAACAATACATAGCACAAAGCTCTCATAGCTCTCAGCACTATCTCAATGCTACACACAAAACTAGTATGGAAAGTGAACTAGTCACAGGTTCAAATCTCCTCCACAAGTCTGTCTGCCTCTACTACGCAATCCAAGTTGATTAATGATGATATCTAAGTTCAAATCCCACTAGCTCCAACTGCGCAATCCTCATTGGAAATCTCCATCAATGTGTGTGCAAACCTCATGCATAGCCAATAGTCACAACTGATAGTAGACTCACCCTTTCACCCACCTCTAACACTAGTCTCCACTGAACTGTCCATGCATTGCAGTTAACTGATGTGTTATTTAGTTGAATTATGAGTTAATAATTATTGAATTAATTATTAATTAATTCACACCACTCATCACTAGTGTATTTGTCAGTTAGACTAAATACAACTAGTTCAACTAAGTTAAACTGAACACAACTCCACCAACTGTCTCATCAACTCCATCAAACTCTGCCACTTGAGTTCTAACTGAATTCAACCATGCAATAGCTCAACTAACCCTTAGGAAAAGCGTATTTCCTTCTGTCAGCTGCATGTGCCACATCCAAGCATCAAACTGAAGTGCTCCAAGAGGATAAGATAATGTTTATAGTCTAAATATTATTAAGGGTTAATAATATTTGATTGTTCTATTTTTAGCTCAACAGTCTAAAAATAGAAACCGCCCAATGTCTAAAAATAGAGGTCCATCTATTTTTACCAACTCGACCAATCATCCATAAATGGCATCCTGCAACTCATAGACCATGATCCATATATCTAAAAATAGACATAGTCTAAAAATAGACTTTGCGCCAAAAATAGCCTGCGGGCCCACTTAGTGAAGGCGACTTCATTTCACTAAGCTCCATCATCTTGTTGCATTTTCATCAATTTTTATTTCAAGAGTGTACTCTGTCTGAGGCTGCAATTGTCTAAGATAAATGCTATGAAGATGTAGTACAAAATAACAAGAACAAAAGTAACCAATGCTTGAAAAGAAATCTAATTACCGTGACATGAATGGAAAGATTAAACTACTTCAATCTTGCAGAACATCGATCAGGGATGTAGACGCAGTAACTCTTTCCCTTAGAAATCGATGCAAGATGACCAATCTAGGGACTTGGAAGCAAAAGCCTCTATCCTCTACAGTTGGAGATCTTAAAGCAATTGAAACGAAAACAGATTCAATGAAAGCAACTTAGAAGAAACGCAAGTTGAAAAGGAACAACAGCATGTAACTACAACTCATCTATTTGCTAATCAAAGACTATGAATAAGTAATGAACAAAAACGAAACAACAATGTGAAATGAACAGCAATTACAATTCTAACATATTCAAGACACTAGATTTCTATGCTTCAATCCTTTCGACAACTTCTCACCACGCAATGATATAACAAATTATAAAATAAAGGAACAACAGTTCAAATCAGATACAAGTCAGCGAAGCTTTATAGTAACAACAAGAGAATCAAACTGCGAATTATGCTTCTTGTAAAGAAATGAAACAGGAATGACTCTGTATTTGATCCGATCAACAATAAATCAATTTTGTAATCAACACAAATATTAAGTGCACTCCACATGACAATGAGCAAAGATTAAAATACAAACAGCGAAGTTATTCCACCAGAGTCAGGCCCTTAGCGCCATTGAAATATTGTTGGGCTAATTCAGAACTGCAGAAGGTAAATAAAACGCGTGCCTTGTATTAAACCAACATAGAGTTTTACAGAAAGGTGTCTCTCAAAACAGAGAGTTACTAGAACAGAGAAAATGTAAAGTCTTGCGACCAATTCCTAACTTCAACAAAAATCTGTCCCCTTGTCACTAAAGGACGTGGCTTTATATATCAAATCTCGAGGGACCAATCAAGGAAAAAGATAAGTTTGAACAACGATCCCTCAGGATCGAAAGATCCTGAGGGATTCGCTCCTCTGTGTTTAGTCATCTTTCTGTTTGCACTGACTGAGGCCGAGCTATTCCCTGTCCTTTCTGGGCTATTCGTTCAGATCTCCTTGCCTTTGGCTGGATATGATTCAACGCTGTTGGAGCAGCAGTTATATTGTTCTCAACCCCGCCTTTGGTACAGCTGCTCACCTCTATGAATTCCTGTTTGTCAATCAAAAAGCAGCTTTTAGTCATCTTTTCATAGTAATCATAAACCTTTCCAATTCTATTGTAATTCCTATGATAAATTACCTTTCCAAGGCAAACAAGAGTATATTTATGGTAAAGAATGAGTAAATGCCTAATAATTTCATACCTCTTTCACTGCCCAACAACAATCACACACCTGTCCTCATGCTCCTCCTCTGCATCTACATGCAAATCCACATTGCACAATGCACAATGCAGTCATCTCTCATCTGCGGCTACATAGATTAATTAGATATTTTTCTTTGGTACCAAATGATGCATGGATTATGCATGAAACAGATCCTTGCGCATAATAGAGTGTGTGTTCCCTTTTTTTCAAAATCCACACACAAAAACCCATTTAAAATACTTATATTTAATACAGAATATGAAGAGGGAGTCAAGGCAAATAAAGTACTTGCTTATAATAAAACAGGAAAATTTCAAATTCAAACCATTTTTCCCGAATATTACATTTGTGGGCATCTTGGCTCTCGCCCTTTACATCAGCTCTCACATCATTTCTCTCTATCACTCTCTGTCCTATTCTATTCTCTATGTCTCTCTATCCTCACAAAGCTTCACATTTATACATAATTATGGATTAATTCCAATCCATGATTTGACTCAACTAAGTTCCATTTAAGGAATTTATAATCCCTAAAATATCTATCCAATTCAACTCCACTCATATTCTCAATTAATTAAGAGAATATTTACAATAAATCTCACACTCAGATTTTTTCTCTTAATTTATTTAAAATGTGCATAATTTATAAAATAATTAAAAAAAAACATCACCCCCTAAATCACACAAATAAATAATGAAAATTAAGCTCGATGCTCCTGCATCACATGGAAAAAACTGTATATTTTCCACTCAATGGTGGAACTGCAGTAATCGTAGATGACAAGAGGGGTGTAGAGGATCCTATCGAAACAAAATAGAAGAAACTTAACCAATTGTTGTAGAAGGATTCCAATTGTGGAATTTTCACATGGTTTCAGAGTGTAGGTGAACTAGACAAGAGCTTAGAAGTAGAGCTGAAGAGGGATATTGAAGAGCTACGTAGGCAACAAATTGATCCCCAGAAGGCAACGCAGTCTAGTGCCAGGAGGGAAATAATTTTGCAGAAAAATCCTTCTTTGAGTGAGTCAACAGAGAAGAATATTTTCTAGATCAAAATTTGTCAGTGGCAAAGGGAGTAGCATAGAGCAGATCTTCAGCTAGGATGCATATTTTATGTTGCAATTACTAGTGCAGAAAAGTGTTAGAATGGAAGAAGAACACACTGAGGGAATTCTGGCCTCTGATTTCTTGCCCATAAATTCTAATTTCCCATGCAGAAGAAAATGTAGCCAAGAGAATTTTTTCTCACTCCAGCAGGGAGTGTGTAGAGCCAGTCATCAGTTGTGCAGAGGGTTAGAGGCAGACTTTGACATTTGTTGGGCGTAATGGCAGCAACCGAGCTGAGAGATCAGGATCAATAGGAGGGTGCCTCCAACTATGTGATATAGAACATAAGGATCTCCTTCCTTCTAGATGAGCATGATCTGAAGTCCTTCATCGATAAAGTGGTATTTTCCCCCGCAGATATGAATCCATTAAAAGCCTACAAGAGGAACTTTGTTGTAAGCTATGGAGCTTTTGATTATTGTACTCAGTGATTAAACCTTGAGAAATGTATGAGACTATTATTTCATGAAATGAACATACTATTTTCATTTTACTAATTTAAGTTTCAAAGAGCTAGGCGTGTGGGTTAGGGCCCAATCCATGTGCCTCAGCCTCTCTGATGCACTTGTTCTTTTCTTTCTGCCACTCAGCTAGTTCTGTTTCTAATAGTTTCATCGATGCTTAGCTTTTTCTTTCAATGTGCTACTGTAGGTTTCATTTTCTTATGAGTAATAGAATAGAAGAGAAAACTCTAAAATTTGTGGATCAAGACCTCCCTTATCATCCATGTCAATAGAGATCGATAAGGGTGAACCTTCCCACCGACCCAAAAATTGATTTCACTTCACTGTTTCTGAGATTAGAGTAGAGTTGCATTACCATTTTCAACCTTCCTGTTGTATTGTATTTTTACGTATTTGTCTGTTTCTTTGTGCAAAATTTATCAAGGTTAATTGTAGGAATTAGTGTTAAAGCCCCAGATCAGCTTCGTGGTGCCTCCCTGCTTCATTATCCATATTTTTCTTAACAACCTTAGTACTGTTGTTACGCCCTCCATTCCCTATTGTTTTTCCCTTATTCTAACTGCTACACCCACCTTTTATTCCCAAAAACACTTAAAATATCTAGCTGCCTTATTCCTTTTCTTTCATCTGTCACGACCACTGCACCTTTTTAACACAAAACGCTTGAAAAACCATCGAAGTTGGACCTCTGCATTTTCTCCTCGACTTTCTCGCTTATCGCATCTCACATTTTGCAAATTCGTCATTATCATATTTCGCACTTCACACATTTTGCTCCCGCTTCGTTAACGTTCTGATTCCAAGCCCCGATTGAAATATTATTACCGTACTTCGTTGCCACATCACCCCTCACATCCCGCATTTCAAAAATTCAGCATTATCACATTTCTCTCTCGCTTCTTTAACACTTACTGCTCCCAATTGCTGATTGCGACATTACTGTAGCACTCTGCCACATCATCCCTATCATAAATCACATTTCGTAGTTTCTCTCCCCATCACATATCGCATTTTGCACTTTACTCCCAACTGCACTTCCACTTCTCCACTAGCATTGTGATATCGCATATCGCACTACCACCCCCCTCTTAAAACTCCGCCATCACACTTTTAAAAGCATCCCTCTCCAAAGTATTTTTGTGATATTGAAAGTTTTAGTAAATTTTTAAACCCCTTTTTCACTCCCCTAAGCCTTTTTCCATATGGTTAAGCCCTCCATTAGAAACTTTACCACTTTCTTCTCCAAACTGAAAGCAACACCTCTTCAAATTAGAATCAGTTCATGAATAGCATGATAGATAGAGCCGGGTGTGTTTAGCCTATTGGCCAAGTTAAGTGCAATTTAAATTAGTTTCATTTCCGTCATTTCCTTACTACAAATTAAATTAGTTTCATTTATGTCATTTCCTTTCTGCAAATTAAATTAGTTTCATTTTCGTCATTTCCTTTCTGCCAATTAAATTAGTTTCATTTCCGTCATTTCCTTTCTGCAATTTAAGTTAGTTTCCTTTCTATCATCTCCTTCCAGAAATTTACTTTCCAATTCTTATCATAGTTTGAGAAATAGCACCCTTTCGTAAAGCAGAAGAGGATGACATGAGAAAAATGCATCTGTTG
The DNA here is from genome assembly GCA_034641835.2 of Pinus albicaulis. Taxonomy (NCBI): domain Eukaryota; kingdom Viridiplantae; phylum Streptophyta; class Pinopsida; order Pinales; family Pinaceae; genus Pinus; species Pinus albicaulis. The sequence goes on from CM076571.1 coordinate 425,042,238, forward strand.
TGCATATAGCACTGTCACCTCCAATTTTGTACAAACCTCCGATTGATGAAGTAAAGTAGGGCAGCCTCTAGGAGTTGTAGCACTCTTGGTTCAATACCATGGCTCACCACTTTTTTGCGTCGTTGTCGGGGAGGTGTCTAGTAGATGCTTTGATTTTGTTTTAGAATTATTTTATGCTTTCCTTTCTTTTCATGTTATTTTAGAAATATTGAAAAAATTAAAAAAAAAAGATCTAATTTTCATGCCTCGTAGGAGTAGGACCACTCAAAAAAAAATCTTACCTAAAACCCACACATCACCTACTAGCCACCCTTCACTCTTCTTCAGTGGTAGTGAGATTGAAATTCCTATAGGAGAGCCTTCTGAATACTCTAAGGAACCTATCGGGGAAGAAGAAGAAGACCTTGGTCCAACTGAGGGACCTACTTCACCTATCTTAACCATGGCTAGGATCCAGATAGCCTTTTCCATAAGAGAGGCAAATGGGGAAACACTAAGGCCTCATAATTCACTGCCACAACATGGGGGGAAACCACTCGGTCTGAACATTAAAGCATATCCTTTTCCATTTGGTGTAGTGGCTCCGAATGGGGGTAGTGGGACCAGTTTCCCAATAAGGAATGATTTGGGGTGTGTTTTGATTATACAACATGCAATAGAAAATAATTCTAATCTATCACATGCATATATTTAACATTATCTATTCTACTATATACCTAGGGTATTTCTTCCTTTATGCGATCTAAAAATATATCCTTAAACTATTAGTAATGTAGATTATTTAACAGTTGAAAGAGATGAAAATTATGTAAGATGATTCTTCTAAAAAAATAATTTGATTAGAAGAATTGTGAAAAATATATCGCATTAATATGTGTGATTATATATCTAATAAGAAATCATAGACAAATATTAGTATAGAAGTGAATTTAACATTCATCTATAATGGCGTCTCAAATATATAATGCAATAAAGGGATGACTATCAATCTAGAAAGCAAGACTTAATAGAAGTGAATAGAAGTACCATATGTACGAAGTTCTACTCATGTAAACTGACAGTAGATATCTGCTCCTCTTCATTTTAAAGCAATTTAAAGAGTATAGTAGTGCAACATCAGATAAACAACTTTAAATGTCAAAATATAACAGACTGTGTTCCATTAATTCATCAAAGAATTCACAAACTTACAAAAGTGCATTCTTTGAGAATGTTTTTGAAAATTTTCTGGACCCTTCTCTAAATGCATGAGAGGGGTTTAAATACTAAACTAAAGATGTTTTAAAAACATATTATTACATAAAAATAGAGGAGGTTTCAAACAACCATCTTCGTAAGACAAACTTTAACTACAATCTAGGAAAATAAAGTAACAATATGACTATGAATTCTAATCTTTCATTTGGATTTGATTCCGAAGTTGAAAAATATCTAACATGGGCTTGAGCTGAGCTAGCTACAAAATCCTTAATCTGACCTGTCCCTTTAATACCTCATTCGAGAGTGTTGGCTGTGATATTTTTGTCGAATCTGGTAATGACTGCAAGCTTTGGTACTGATGATAAGGTTTGATCAGAAAATTCCAATAATTGTCATGATCAAACTTATTTACTTTTTTAATTGTTTCATCCTGCATTTCTGCCTTTTGTTTCCACTTTTTTTCTAGTTGTTTGACTTCTGAGAGCACTTTAGATGTGCACTCTTTGATAAGTTCTACCTTCACAAGCTGTTCACACACAGATTCAGTAATTTCCTTTGATAATCTTGATGCTTTCGTTGTTGCTTTCTCAGCTTCCCGTCCTAAGTTTAATGCTTGCCATTGAATGTGTTCATTGATTTTCTTCTCAATCTTCTCACATTCAAGTTTTTGGATGGCTACTTGTTGGATCAATATTTCACTTGAGTCACCATAGGAGCTAGTGATAGAGACTTGTTGGAAAAATTCTTCTTGTTGTTGCTTTAACTTAGCATTCACATCCAATGCTTCCTTTATGAATTGATCTAACTGTGGATGGCTTTGTAACCTGTTTATCATTGCTTCCAATTGTGCTTGCTTCTCAGTGAGTTGTACTTGATGCTACAAATTAAAACTTTCAAAATCCTTTTGAAATTGGGACATCTTCAATTCTATTTGCTCGCTGGAGTTAGACTTTTCTTGCTGTAACATCCTCTATAATTCTTGAATTCTATATTCTTAATGATTCTGTAACATTTTAATCTCAGTGGATTTATCAACAGTGGCAGTAGCATATGCCCCTACAAACTATGATAGTTTGGTTAAATGTTTAGTAGAATCAGCCAAAGGATCCTTCCATAAAACGTCTAATGATTCATTTGTAAAATCTGAGACGGTCTCATCAATTCTTCTCATTTTTCTTCTCTTCACTACAGCTTTATGACTTGGGCTTTAGAAGACATCCAGAAAAGGGATTTTCTCAAATTTTAACACTATATGTTCTGTTGGATAAGCCCAAATGATCTCTCAATCATGAATTTAAGGAACTTGTTGTAGTGGAGTAACAGTTTCCACTAACTTCTGAGAATGTTCTGGCGTCTGAAAACTAGTAGCTTGATCAGTATTGGGATTTGTTTTAGGAGTTTTTATTGCTTTATAAAAATAATCCCATTCACTATTCAAATTCTTTGGTTGAGATTTTCATGACTGATCAAGTGTATATTGACTGTATTTAACTTCTTGAGAAGTTGAATTTGTTCCATTTCTTACTTCTTTCTCCTGCATCTCAATCTCTTAGATTACTTGATCAATTATATTTTTTGGGTTCTCCTTTCTGTTTTCAGATTCATTTTTAGAATGATCCAAATTCTGAGATTGATGCTTTGATTGTCCTAACTCATCTTCAGACATGTCTTTCACTTCATTATCCAAGCTAATACTTGGAGTAGGTCTGTTGACATCTTCAATAGTCAATAAATCCAAAGGAATATTTTCCAATATCTTACTTCTATATTCTTGGAAGGTTTCCAAGTCATCTTGATTGAGTTGATTGGATGAAAACTTGAGAACATCTAAAAAAATTTCAATGCCTTGAAAGAAATCATCAAATATATCTATTTTTTTCACGAAAGGTTTTACTATGAGCTCTGTGATGTAGTTTTTAATCACATCATTCGAATCATGTGGCCGTCTTGGAATTACAGCCAAATTCAATAGATTAACCTTTGAAACTTCCTTGTAGGCATGACCAATATCAAAAAGTGAAAAATGTTGAGATTCAACAAGATGATGAGCTTAGTGAAAATCAGTCACCTTCACTAAGTGGGCCCGCAGGCTATTTTTAGGTGTAAGTCTATTTTTAGACATGGTGATCATATTTTATAAGTTGCAGGATTCTATTTGTGGATGGTTGGTCAAGTTGTAAAAATAGATGAAATTCTATTTTTTAGAATATTGGGCGAAGTCTATTTATATATCGTCGATCTAAAATTAGAAGTGTCGATTATTATTAGCTCTTAATAATAATCCGCCAATAAACATCAACTTATTCTTTTGGAGCACTTAATTTTAGTGTACAGATTTGGAAAATCAGTGGGCTGAAGGAATTACACAATTCCTAGGGTTTACTGGTGGTTCATGCATGGAGGACTTAGTTAGAACTAAAGTGGAAAAGTTATGACAGAGTTGGAAGAGTAGTTCATGGAGTTGTTATTCAGTTTAACTCAGTTAATGGAGTTAAACTCAATTGAGCTAGTTGTATATAGTCTAACTGAATGATACACTAGTGAGAGTGGAGTGAATTAATTAGTTAATTAATTCACAAATAATAACTCATTAATCAATTGAACAGATACAGTAGTTAACTACAGTGCATGTCAGTTCCAGTGGAGACCCAGTGGAGAGATAGGTGAAAGGGCAATATGGACTATCTGTTGTGACTATAATGATGCATTGATTGCATCACACACACATTGGAGTTGCCAATAAGGATTACACAGTACAAGAAAGGTAGATTCGAATTCATTCAAGGGTCTTCTTCAACAGGGATTGTGCAATGGAGGCAGGCTATCAGGTGGCAAGAAATCAATGCATGGATTTGCAGATTTCCTCTTATTAGTGTGTGATGATTGATTTTACTGAGAGCTTGATGTACTAAGCTTTGTATGAGATTGTTACAATTAGTGCCCTGGTATATTGCAACATGAGTATTATTCAGATTCCTAGAGGGCTCTGTGGTAAATTTGGATTGGAGTAAGGTCTTGGGTCATCCATTTCCATCCCATGGTAGGAAAACTAGAAGAAAATAAAATTGCGTCCATGACATATGCACTCGTATAAAAGGGGAGTATTTATTTAGATGAAACACTACTTTTATTCCTATACTCCATGATGTGTTTGGCTAAATTATCAGATATGATATTTGCCCAATTCAGAATTAAGGAATTGATGATTGTGTCAATCAATGGGACCCAATCTACAGAAAACCTAGTGGTGTCTGGTTTTGCATATAATCTAGACAACATACCGGTAGTATAACAATAAGGGGAAGAAATTTATGCTATTGGGTACATACCGAATTTATCTCTTTTAATCTTTCCCTGGTCTTCCTTCCATTCCTTTATGACTTTCATCAGGTCTGGATGTTTTTATCTAAAGCTTTGTCATAGTTCTGTTGTGGGATGGGTAAGTGGTACATTATCCTTAAATATTCTGCCCTGAATGACCCAATATTCTCGCCTTTTGAATCTTTAAATGTTCTATGTTATATGTTTAAGTGGTCAATTACCAACTTAACCATATCTATATAAGGGAGAAAATTTGGCCTTGTTGCTACCTTGTGGATGAATGAGCATGCAACGTAAAAGTAGGTTGGGTCTGAAGAAATAGACGTGCCTGCTGAAGCAACTTTGACTATTACCCTTGGCTTTTTTATCAGGAGTTCATACATTTTTCTCAAAATTCAAAGTTACAAGATTGGATTGAAACTAGGATGGTTGTGTAGATCTCGTCTTCCTGATTCCGGCACCATGAACGGTTCAAAAAATCGATGTTGTATGAGGAAGATATTGCACTCTAATCGAAAATAGTAGGATGCAGGTGTTATTAAATTGTGATTCTGTCAACAGAGATCAGTGCAGGCAGAATGAAAAATGGTGATTAGATCGCAAAAGCAACAGTGGAAGATCAATGGTAGAGATTTAAATTGCAACAAGAAGGATTGTGCGCATCGCAATCGGTAATGGTTTTATTTACATGGAAGACATTGCAAGTTAAATAATATAAGTGGCGATGCGATGATGCGAGAGGAGACACACGTCAATATAGCACTTAAGCGCATATCGCACATCGCGGTTGATATAAGTTTATGATTAAGGTTATATGTTAAACGTATCCACAACCGATTTGTGATAACTAATTCCTGCAATTTGCGAATTTCCAAACCGCATATTTTACATTATATATATTGTGCAATCGGCGATAATTGTTATATTTTCCGACATGCGATATCATAAGTGCTGTGATCTGCAAAATTGTATTGTTTCCGATCTTCGATGTACCTTGTATTATGGTGGCGAATTTGTTTGATCTTGCGAAGTCCCGTAAAAGGGATCTGATGTTGATCGCAAACGTATGTATGTTTAATGAAACTCCGATATTGTATTTCATTGTTTCTGCTAATGTATAAGCCACTTAACGGTTGGGGGTGCGCATGTGGCCACCGCCCTAACCATAACTTTTAATGCACATCTTTATTGGAAAAGCGGATAAGGGTGCGCATAATTTGGCGGTCAGCCCTAATTTAACTCTAGTTAACTAGATTTCTCCAGATTTAGTGTAATTTCCCTAGGAGATAATGAGAAAAAGTGGAGAAGGCTCAATTTTCGACCATTCTGAGTGAATGAAGAGTCATTCTTGACTAACTGGAACATTCTTAAGCCATTGGTGCAGATAATATAGCCATTAGAGCTCTATAACTACATGTAATAGAAAAATTTTGAGCATAATGAAAGATGGACAAGCCATTGGGAGTTGGACCAGCATATGTAACCCAGGAGGGGTGAACTGCTTCATCATGCCTACTATGTAAACTTCATGTCGTGACTTATTTCTCTGTTTTACACGGTTGATCACTGTTATTTAGACTTATTTTATGCTTCTAATTCACTAAATTTCATCTATAATTCATGGAAAAACTCCTTAATCCTTATGCAAACTAATGAACCAATCATGCACATGTTTTTAAAACTGAAAGAACCTTATCACAAAAAAACTAATACAGTCACTTCAGATCATATGGTATCATAGCTAGAGGTTTTCTCTGGTGTTGTTTAGTGCAAATAATTTTTTAATTGTTTGAAAGTTTTAGATGCTTACAAGGCTCAAGCTCAAAAGGGAAGCAGGAGGGTCTCGAAAAAAGCCAAAGCAAAGGAGAGCAATATTTCCACAATCTCCACCACATAGTTCACCTCCTAAAGAAGCAAAAGCTCCATTAAGCATGCCTCATGAGGAAGGAGAAATTCATGAAGAATTTGACCCTAATAAACAACAAAGAGTGTTTAGGAAATCATTTCTTTACATGACTGAGATGGTTATAATTCTTTATCAAGAAAGGAATGAGAGATTGGAAGGAGAAGGATATAAACTCTGAAAGGAAGGACAAGGATCTTCGGGAGGTCAACGTAATGAAGACAAGTAAAAGAAGGGAAATGGAGGAAATGGAGGCAATGGAGAGCCACCATCTTCACCCTCGTCATCATCATCATCATCTTCTACCTCTTCTTTAGTACATCAGCCACATAATTCCAAGAGCACTATTAAATCTCATTTATTAAAACTTGATGTTAAGTTCGAATTGCCAATGTTTAATGGTGAAGTAAATGCAAACAAGATAGATAATTGGATTCGAAAATTGGAGGTCTATTTAAGAATACAGAACCTTCAAGATGATGATACAAAAATTCAATTAGCTTCTTTGAGAATGGAAGATGCAGCACTTTTTTGGTGGGAATCCAAGACACAAGAGGAAATCAAGAAACATGGTAAGATTATTCTATCATGGTCATATTCTATTGCTTCTTTTAAATGACAGTTTTATCCATTAGCTCATATGCAAAAATCCATCATGAACAGGAAGAACTTTAGGCAGTTGAAGGGACAAAATGTGCAAGAATACACCCAAGAATTTAGGAGAAGAGATCTTTTATTAGGGGTGGAGTTTCAGAGCCAAGACACTTTGCTAAAGTACATAGGAGGCTTACACAGCTACCTAAAACATACTATTCTCGTGTCTAACCCCTCCATTCTAGATGAAGTTTGTGTTGAGGCCACACATCTAGAATCTAGAGGGAAGAACATTCCTAAAGAGGGTAGGAAGAAACATTTTAAGGGTAAATCCAAGGAGAAAACCCCAAAAGGTAAAAACAAAAAGAATGCATCTCTTAAGAAAGAAGGAGAAAAAGTGACTTGTAATTTTTTTTCAAAATAAGGCCATGATGAAACTCATTGTTGGACTTACATTCAGAATTGAGGCCAAATAAACCCAATAAAAAAGGGAAACAGAAAACTGCCGCTACAGCTCAACATGACTTAGGGTCTGATCCAGGTGATGAGACTAAAATTACAGCCATGGGATTGGAAAACATAAAGGGAAATGAAAATGAAACTAAACCCAGTACCAGTACATCAAACTGTCACATAAAAACTCCAAATGAAGAATAAATAATAGAATTGTTTCATGTGAGGGTCATATCCAAGCATACCAGGATTGACATATTGTTTGATAGTGGGTCACAATGTAATATTCCAAATCTACAACAGCTAGCAAGGCATGACTAGAAAACACATTTTCCAGTAATGGATGCTAAAGGAATTGAAACCAAGACCTAGATCCCTTATAACAATGTTTCTAAGTGCCAAATCCAAGAGGAGGCTCCGAATAAATCCTTCTAGAATGGTTAAATAGATCTCCCACTACTAGATGACCTCAAAAAGTGCCTGATGAGGGACTGCAACAAATGTAAGCACATATAATGGAATGACAACATTATTTTAATGATCCATGGCACATGAAGAAGCAAGTAGTTGATCAATCAATAATATAGAAGAAAAAGAGTACAATGCTTTGAGGAATCACTCACTTAAGCTTGGAAATGAAAGCCTCAAGAGACAAGTACATGATCTACGACAAAACACTGCTACATAAATATGCCCTAGCTATGACTGTGCAGTTTATATGGAGACACTGCAATATACAAAATGATAATATGAGGATATATCAATATCAGCTCAAGAAATGAGGGGGAGCAAGCTCTCAACTCCTGAAAACACTAATACAACAAAAATACACAATCATTGGAAGGATTGGCTATAATATACATGAAATTGGAAAATCTGCAGAAATGCCAGAGTTTCTGGGCAGCTGCTACAACTCAATATTACAAATACATGGAGATGGCTGAAGATGATGCTCAATATGAAACAAACCTCCTCCAATCGATCTCTCAATGCAAGTTTGATCCCGGCACTGAAGATCTTTCCCTCCAAGAAGCTGGTGCAACCACTCAGTGCAAGTGTGCATTGAAATAACTCAGTCTAGAAGATGGACTGCGCTGCCTATGATGGGAGATGTTGGACTTGATGCCAAAATATGAAAATCTACCCTGGAGACCTTCCTTAATAATCTTGCTGAGGAATAGAAGCTCCCTCCTCTGAAAGATGAGACAAGGAATGGTGTCGTGGAACCCCTCCACTGCAACACCCAGCAACACTACGTTATACTTTAGCAGAAATAATATAGTGACTAAATAATGGCTTTGTACTTGAGCCAATATGTGGATAAAATGAATTTCAATCCTTCAATATGCCTCTCAAGAAGCAGAGGAAATCCTAAATAGGAATCCCTCATGCTAAGCAGCACTGCAACTTAGCTGAACAGTCGGGACTGCAAATATGTCTAAGCAGACAAATGATAAAATGTTCCAAGATGTCCCACTATGGTTGCCTTTTCCTCATTTTATGAAAGTGAATGCCTCTTTGCCCTGGACCCCACACATTAGGGTTTTTTCCATAAATAATATTTCTCCCTCTAAAACTACGTTGTCTTCCCATGCAAGCTACACCTCTTAGGCAGCGTTGTTGACTTGGTCAAACTTGACCTTGTCCTCATGAAAATTGACCCTTTTCACACTATGAAGGATATTATTCCTACTCATGGGCCTTTTACCGATTTTATTCACCTCCTAGATGAAATAAACAAAAATTAATGTTCCAATTATCTTCATGAAAATTTTGGAACATTACAGTCCTCCCCTCTCAAATATTGCTTGTCCTCAAGAAAGTGCAAGGATATACTGAATTATTTCCTCCTCTCCTTGTAGCATCTATGTATGATGATCTCCACTAAGGAAATTGATGATATCTCATCAATCAAGCCTCCACATTTCCCCTCCTCAACATGTAAGTTAGCTATCAAGCCATCATCACGTAAAGGTGAAATACTCAAGAGGATAGAAAAGTGATGTCTAGAGGTCCCCTTGAAGAATGGGAACTATATTTACCATATGGATACTCCATCTCCAAGCTATGAGCCATGAAAAATGATTCACCTTCTAACTAGGCAACTCCTGGAAACTGTCCTCCACCTTTGGTTCTGGCAAAGTAGGTGGGCTGAAATTCTGCACATGGTAGACAATGTAGCCTACCCCACCCTGTCCATCTCTCCACTTATGATAATTTTAGAGTGTTGGATGATCATGGGCCGCAATAATTTTTCCCTCAAGTGGAAATATGAGAACTAGATCTCCAAAGATCTCTCTCCCAACGTTGCAAATCATATTAGCCCAAATATCCCCATATATGATGAGTTGGAAGTCGTCATCATATGGTATCATCTCCATCATATGGCTCACCTCATAAAGTGACAAATGTGTTGTTAAGGTAACCATATCATATCCCATGCTCCCCTTGGAACATGTAGTGCGAAAAGTATGAGGAATTCCTCCCTCAAAGGACACATCCACCCAATGTGTCTCTCTCCCAAGAATGCTCCTCATAAAGACAGAAACATTAGAGCCATAGGGATCAAAAATGAGAGTCATACTTGCTACCATGTGTAATAAGTGAGAAGGACAATGGTCCCTCAATTTCAACCAACACAGCTTGACCCTCAATTGCAATAAAGACTGATAAAAAGTGTGGCTTCTCAACCACTTTCCTGTTGCTCCAATCTCCTCATAAGTATGGAGGAAGTGAATAATGCAATGTGTACAATGAGCATGTCCTCCATAATATATCTCTTACCCAAGTCCTCCTAGGGAATGGCCATCAATCATGTTCATGGCCTCATGTAAACCATGTGGTCTAGAAAAAATAATGCTCCTCCTTGGAGCATCATCCTGCACATGTATGGTTAAGGGATGCATACATACATCATACAAATAAGCATGTAAACAATAATGAATACCCTTACCATATCTCCTGCTCATACAAGTGGAGTGGCTCATAAGTGAGTCTCCTCTCATCTCTAAAGGGAAAAGAGGTGGTTTTGCTAACTCTCTCAAAGAGTCATGTCTCTCCTCCATCTCCATATGGTCCATGAAACTCCTCATATGCTGATATATCTCTTCCTCAAAGCCCATCCAAAAATACCCCTCCATGTTGGTGTGGTATGCTCTCATAGAAAAAGTGGGGTTGAAAAGGAAATCCTCCTGAGCTGCTTGTAAAAAATTCTCCTTGAGCTTGGAAGCTCTAGGAAAGTAGATCCTATCATGATAGAATTTGACCCCATCTCTGACTGAATATGCCTCCTCATGCAACTGGCCATTCAATATCATACAAGTGAAACAATCCTTGGAATACTCCACCAATAAGCTAGGAGCTCCAATATGGATCTATCCTCCATAGTGACAACACTGATGATCTCTCATGAAGAGAATTTTTCATATGGTCATCCCTCTCTCTGACATCTCCTATGCCAAAGATGCAAGTTGGAAGGCTTCTATCCTTCCCCTGCTACTTCTGCCACAGCGCATAATCTGAAATGGAAGTGGGTAATAATGATGTTGAGAGAATGCTCTCTCTCTCTCCTTGAGTCTACCTGAGACTCACAGCACTGTATCAAGTTCTCCCAAGGTTTCCACCCTCCTAGAATAAATGAGTGGTGCCCCAATATGTGAAGCATCCATCCTCCTCTACTGGTCTAGTGGTATCCCTGACAAAACGTCTCCATGTAATGAGACATCCTCAACTAAAGATGACTAAATATATGAATGGAGAAGACTCTCCATGCTTCCACTGTGCAATACAATCACCTTTATAAGTTCATTAACCTCCAAAAATGAATAGGGATGTGCACTCCTCATCTCATGATGTTGGGCCTTCTCCCTATCTCCTCCTTGTGTCTCTATGGTTCCACACCTCCTCAACAATGGCACATGTAAAAAATTATTTGTGCCTCGATCTCCACACATGAGATCCTGGGAACTTCCTTGCAAAGATGCAAGCATCCCTCTACTTGGATCAAGAGCTCATCCTTCCTCTACATGAGGTGCTAGATCAACTGCAGATCTAACAACGTTGTTGCCCTCAATCTCTGCAAAATGAGTGGGAAACCTCCCAATGATTGGATCCCTTTTTGAAAAAGAGATCTCCATGCTCCTTTGCTCAAAGGTGTGAGATGAAAACCTTTCTTCCGGAAAAGTATGGTGCAAGTTTTTATGCAAGGGTTTTGCTTTAGTTTCCTTGTTTAGATACACCATGTGTGTCTCATGAATCCTTCCATCAAATATTTTCTCTAATGCCTTAGTGAAACTAGCATAGGATGCAATGTTTATATTTCTCAAAGAAAAGGACTCAAAGATCCACCAGGCATAGGCCTTACCTCTCAAAAGCAGCGTTGCAACTTAGATGGCTTCATCTTCAAGAATTTGATGTTGCTTCAAGAAGGCATTCAACTCCTCCACCCAAGATTTGGCTAAATATATAGGTGAACCTTCAAAGGTAGATAGATGAAATCTATCCTGCTGCTCTCTTCCATTCACCTTCATCTTGCAAAACTCTGAAAAAATGAGATGATCTCAGAATTTCTGAGTTTGAAACTCATACTCCTTCAGGAAATCACTAAGATTTTTCCTCCTAGAAACCTCTTCTTCTCTTTCCATCTCTCTTCCGGAAATCCTAGGCATGTGACTGCGTTGTGCATGATGGTGTGTAGTTGCTTGCTCACACTCCTCATGTGAAAATCTAAAGTTTTCCTTTGGTACAAACCCTCTTAGAGATCCTTCACATATCTCCCTCCGAATCTCCTCAAAATCTTCATGAATCATATGTACAGATTTAGGAGGAAGCTTGGTAAGCTTATCCCCTTTTTCTTTTTCTTCTCCAAAATATGAAGTCTTTCTCCTGCTTATTTCTTTGTCTCCTTGATGAGAATAAAAAGTGCAGGGTTCTTCCTCTTCTTTCTGCTTATCCTCCCTGGGGAGATTCTTCATGGATCTGAAATATCATGAGATAAATCCCATCCTCTCCAATCTTCTAATCTTCTTGGGCTTAGACTCATAGTCTGAGCCAAGAAAGCAACTCTGATACCACTATAATATTCCAAATCTGGAACAGCTAGCAAGGCATGACTGGAAAATGCATTTTCCAATAATGGTTGCTACAGGAATTGAAACCAAGACCTGGATCCCTTAGAAAAAAATTTCTAAGTGCTAAATCCAAGAGGAGGCTCCAAAGAAATCCTTCTAGAGTGGTTAAACAGATCTCCCACTAATAGATGTCCTCAAAAAGTGCCCGATGAGGGACTGCAACAAATGTAAGCACATATAATGGAATGATAGCATTATTTTAATGAGCCATGGAATATGAAGAAGAAAGTAGCTGATCAATGAATAATATAGTAGCAAATGAGTACAATTCTTTGAGGAATGACTCACCCAAGCTTGGTAATGAAAGCCTCAAGAGACAAGTACATGATCTATGACAAAACACTGCTACATAAATATTCCCTAGCTATGACTACACAGTTTATATGGATACACTGTAATATACAAAATGATAATATGAGGATATGTAAATATCAGCTCAAGAAATGAGGGGGATCAATCTCTCAACCCCTGAGAACACTAATACAACAAAAATACACAATCCTTGGAAGGATTGGCTACAATATACATGAAATTGGAAAATATGCAGAAATGTCGGAGTTGTTGGGTAGTAGCTGGAACTCAATACTAGAAATACATGGATATGGCTGAAGATGATGCTCAATCTGAAATAAACCTCCTCCAATGGATCTCTCAATGCAAGGTTGATCCCGACACTAAAGATCTTTCCCTCCAAGAAGCTGGTGCAACCTCTCACTGCAAGTGCGGCACTGAAAGAACACAGTCTAGAGGATGGATTGCACTGCCTATGATGGGATATGTTGGCCTTTATGCAAAAATATGAAAATATTCCTTGGAGACCTTCCTTAATAATCTTCCTGAGGAATATAAGCTCCCTCCTCTGAAAGATGAGACAAGGAATGGTGTTGTGGAACCCCTCCATTGCAACACCGAGCAACACTACATTATACTTTAGCAGAAATAATGCAGTGACTGAATAACGGCTTTTTCCTTGAGCCAATATGTGGAGAAAATGAAGTGAAATCATTCAAGAGGCCTCTCAAGAAGGAGAGGAAATCCTAAATAGGAATCCCTTGTGCTAAACAACACTGAAACTCAGCTAAACAGTCGGGACTGCAAATATGTCTAAGCAGACAAATGATCAAATGCTCCAAGATGTCCCACTATGGCTGCCTCTTCCTCCTTTTATGCAAGTGAATGCCTCTTTTCCCTGGACCCCACACATTAGGGTTTCTTCCACAAATAATCTTTCTCCCTCCAAAACTACATTGTCTTCCCATGCAAGCTACACCTCTTAGGCAACGTTGTTGACTTGATCAAACTTGACCTTGTCCTCATGCAAATTTCCTCTTTTCACACTAGAAGGTGAAAAATAGGTTGCTCCATTCATCCTTTTCACACTATGAAGGATATTATTCCTACTCATGGGCCTTTTACCCATTTTATTCACCTCCTGGATGAAATAAACAAAAATTAATGTTCCAATTATCTTCATGAAAATTTTGGAACATTACACACAAGAAAAATTAATCTCTGAAGATTTGGTCAAAAAAATTAACCTTGAGACCATACCACATCCAAAACCATATCCATTGGGTTGGATTTGTAAGGATGCAAATCTACAGGTTACAAGGAAATGTATATTGAGGTTTGCAATCACTACAAGATTTGTTGACACAATTGAATTAGATGTGGTTCTGCTTGACATAATTGGTATTGTATTAGGGATTCCTTGCTTGTATAACTGGAAATTGATCTTCTATCGCCATGAGAACAAGTATCATTTATTCAAATATGGCAAGGAGTTCATTGTTAGAGCACACCATAAGAAGACAAATATTGCTTTGGTAAATGCTGGACAGGTAAAGAGGCTGGTAAATTCAAGTAAGAATTTTGTTCTTCTTATGATTAAGCCAAAATCTGATATTAATCATGAATCTTTTGAGGGATGTGATTCTAAGTTGAAATCATAATTATATTATGTGCTTAATGGGCATCATGAGATGTTTCATGAGCCAATAGGATTGCCTCCAAAAAGGTAAATTCAACATGGGATTTAGTTGCAGCAAGATTTTTCTCTTCCAAACATCAGTATGTATCGCATGTCGATAATGAAGAATGTTGAAATAAAGAGGCAAATCAAAGAGAAATTGGATAAAGGTATCATAAGGCCAAGCACCTCACCATGCGGTTCACCCATAATCTTGATACCAAAGAAATATGGGACTTGGCACATGTGTGTAGATTTTCGAGCTGTGAACAAAATTACGCTAAAAATTCGTTACCCACTCCCAAGTATAGATGATTTTCTTGATCAACTGAAAGAAGCAAAGTTTTTCACTAAGTTACATTTATGAAGTGGATATCATCAAGTAAGAATTGCAGAAAGTGATATATGGAAAACTTCATTCAAAACCAAACAAGGACCCTTTGAGTGGCTAGTTATGCCTTTTGGTTATGTAATGCACTGGCAACGTTTATGCAGGTTATGGATAATGTTTTGTGACCATTAATTGATGACTTTGTTATTGTGTACTTAGATGACATTTTGATTTTCAGAAAGAACAAGAGAAGATCATGTCTTGCATGTAAATAGAGTGCTTGATATTTTGAAGAAAGAGAAATTGTTTCTTAAGATGTCAAAATGTGAATTTGGAAAGACCTCTTTGGTCTATTTGGGACATATTGTAGGAGGAGGAGAATTGAGGATTGATCCTTCTAAAGTGGAGGCCATTTTGAATTGGCCCACACCAAAAATAGTTATCGAGGTAAGAAGTTTCTTAGGTGCAGCTCAATATTAGAGGAAATTTATTACTAACTTTTCTTCCATCGCATCTCCTATGCATGCAGTGACAAGTGTGAATAAAGGCTTCCAATGGGGAGGCAAACAGCAGCAAGCTTTCAAAGCTTTAAAAGAAAATATTAGTTCAGCTCCAGTCCTTGCACTACCAAATTTGAGACAACCATTCGAGATACAAACTGATGCTAGTGGCTATGCCATGGGCGCGGTCCTTTTGCAGCATGGTAACCCTATCGCCTTTCATTCAGAAACTTTTAATGGTGTTGTGACTAATTATCCTACATATGAAAAAGAACTATATGTGTTGGTACAAATTGTCAAGAATTGGAAACACTACTTGATGGGTCAAGAGACTATTGTACACACTTATCACCAACCATTATAGTACTTGCAGTCACAAACAAAATTGCAGCAATCAAGACACTTTGGGGTAAGAAAAATAGTGGCGCATCTACAGATGTATTGTTATTAGCCTCACATGATAAATAGTGTGTCATGTTTTATAAGAGTTTGTTCTATGTGTGCAACAAGTAATCCTAGTAATAGGAAGCTTAGATTGTACACGCCACTACCGGTACCATCAAGGCCATGGGAGAGCATCTCCATGGAATTTTTTGGAGGTCTACCTATGTCAAGAAAGAAAAATGATTATCTTTTTGTAGTTGTGGATAGATTCAGTAAAATGTGTATACTTATGCCATGTAAGAAGACCATTACTGTTGAAAATACTGCTGAACTTTATTTTCAAAAATTTTGGGTTCATTTTGGATTTCCCAATTCTATTGTTAGTGACAGGGATTCCAGGTTCATTGGGAATTTTTGGTCAAATATATGGAGAATGATGGACACAAAATTGAAAAAGAGTACCACTTTTCATCCACAAACAGATGGACAAACTGAAGTGGTGAACATAACAGTTGTGCATCTATTGAGAGGATATTGCAACAAACATCCTAAGTTGTGGGATGAACAATTTCATTACATTCAACACGCTTACAACCAGGAAAAGCACTCTCCAACACAAACCCCACCTTTTGAAGCATGCTTTGGGTATTTTCAAAAATCGCCATTAGAATTAATATTTAGGAAGAATGTTGCAATTGATGGCCATAGTGATATTGATAAGGCTCAAAAGTTCATTGAGAAAATTCAGATGATACATCAACAAGTTCAAGAACAGCTTGAGAAAATTCAAATAAAATACAAAGAGAGGCATGAAAAATACAAGGTTGATCACAAGTTTCAAGAGGGAGATTAGGTATGGTTGCACATTAGCAAAGAAAGGATGCAAGGGGAAAGTAAAAAACTCAAACCCATTCGCTATGGTACTTTCAAGATCATAAAAGAAGTTGGTAATAATGCATTCCAACTTGATTTTCCTTCTTACATGCAAATGTATTCAGTTGTTAATGTTGAAAAATTATGCTTGTATGAGCCTCCTTTGATCGATGATCAAGGAAGTGATGTTCAGTTACCTTCTATTGAATATTTCTTGCCAGAATTTCTAGATGAGCTCAAATAAGATACAATTTTTGACAGGAGGACAAGAGAATCAAAGAGGGGAAGTGTTGACTACCTTCGAGTTGGGCTCAAAGTTACTAAACCAAGCAAGGAAAAATGGATGGAGACTGTAAAGGTGAGGGAGTTGTACCCTCATCTAATGAACAAGTAATCAAGTCTTTTAGGGTCCAAAAGCTTCCTAATGGGGAGGAATGATCAGGAGTTCATAAATTTTGCTCAAAATTCAAAGTTACAAGATTGGATTGAAACCAATATGGTTATGTAGATCCTGTACTCCTGATTCTGGCGCCATGAACGGTTAGAAAAACCGATGTCATATGAGGAAGATATTGTGTTCTAATCAAAAATGGCACGACACAGGTGTTATTGAATTGTGATTTTGTCAACAGAGATCAGTGCAGGCGAAATGAATGGTGGTTATTAGATCGCAGAAGCAACAATGGGAGATCAACAGTAGATAGTTAAATCGCAACAGGAGAGATTGTGTGCATCACAATCGACAATGGTTTTATTTACATGGAAGACATCACAAGTTAAATAATATAAGCGGCGATGTGATGATACAAGAGGAGCCACGTGTCGATATAGCGCTTAAGCGCATATCGCACATCGCGGTTGATATAATTTTATGGTTAAGGTTATATGTTAAACATTGCGAAAACCGAATTGCAATAAGTTAATTCCTACGATTTGTGAAATCGCCAAATCGCATATTTTACATTATATGTATTGTGCAATCGGCGGTAATTGTTATATTTGCCGACATGCGATATCATAAGCATTGTGATATGCAAAATTGTATTGTTTCCGATCTGTGATGTACCTTGTATTACAGTTGCGAATTTGTTTGATATTGTGAAGTCCCGTAAAAGGGATCCAATGTTGATCATGAATGTATGTATGTTTAATGAAACTCCAATATTGTATTTAGTTGTTTCCGCTAATGTATAAGCCACTTAAAGGTTGGGGGTGCGCATGTGGCCACTACCCTAACCATAACTTTTAATGCACGACTTTATTGGAAAAGCAGATAAGGGCACGCCTAATTTGGAGGTCAGCCCTAATTTAACTCATGTTAATTGGATTTATCCACATTTAGTGGAGTTTTCCTAGTGCATATATGAGAAAATGTGGAGAAGGCTCAATTTTCGACCATTCTGAGTGAATGAAGAGTCATTCTTGGTTAATTGGAGCATTCTGAAGCCATTGGTGTAGAGAAAACAACCATAAGATCACTATAACTACATTTAATAGCAAAATTTTGAGCATAATGAAAGATAGAAAAGCCATTGGGAGCTAGACCAGTAGATGTAGCCCAGGAGGAGTGACTGCTTCATCACGTCTATTGTGTAAACTTCATGTAGTGACTTATTTCTCTGTTTTAAAATGTTGTTCAATGCTATTTAGACTTATTTTATGCTTCTAATTCACTAAATTTCATCTATAATTCATGGAAAAACTCCTTAATCCTTATGCAAACTAATGAACCAATTATGCACATGTTTTTAAAATTGAAAGACCCTTAGCACAATAAAACTAATACAGTCATTTCATATCACTTTTCATCCTCGAAAATCTTATACATTTCCTCCCATGAAGAACTTCCACAATCCTTGTTTCAGGTGGTGTCTGAGAACAGGGGAGACATATTTTAGTCTTCGGTAGATGATGCTTGGGAAATTTCTTTTCCTTTCTTTCTCATTTCTATTTTCCTCACTCCGTTAAGTGGTTTGCTGATTTCAGGTGAACAGAGCAAACATTAAAAATATAGAGAACATAGAGGCGAATAAAATTAAAACAAATTTGGCATTCAATCACTTCAACACATGCTCGAAGTAGATATGAATCTATCAAAACCTTAATTCTATTAAATGCAGTTAATTATCGATAATCTTTTTAAATCAAATCTCTTACACCTTCATGTGAAATGTCTATCGGTTAATTTAAGACGTTGGATCTCGTATTCGATATGATATGACATGAATCATTTCGCTTGCTTGATTAATTAACTACCATTCATCACACATCGCAATTTATAACTATTTCTATTTGTGATGTTACCCATAAATCCCGCGAAATTCAATCTGCGCAAATCGCACATCACAATTTTTATGTGGTATTGAGTTTGCTTTTAGTTATATCCTGCGAAATGCGAAGTGCACTTTCAAGAAATCATGCTGTTGCGTTCTATCAGACCTTGGAGCTTTATATTCATTTCTTTATTGGCTCGTTGGCTCGTCGGGTTCATTTAATCGCAATTTAGACCAAATTGTTTTTAAACAAGGTGTAATGTGATTTTGGTTTATAACAGTGATTAGAGCATTTGCAATAAGACTTTGATATGACTTTGGAAAGGCTTTAGCGCATATCGCAGCCCGCATGACTTAATCGATTTTAAGTCTTTTAAGTTTGTAAGCTATGCGAATTGCGATGCGCACTAAGGAATGAAAGCAAAAAAGAAAAAGAAACTTTATTTCCTAAATTTTTTTTACTTAAAAGCGAAAATAAATAAAAATATAAAAAATAAAAAATAAAAAAATCCTATTTATTTCTAAAGGGTCCCCATTTATTAAAACTAAATGGGGGGGGGTGTTGTATAACACAACAATTGGCGATTCACTTGGGAGAACCAGCTATCTCTGACAAATTTTTTGAAATTTCTAAAAATATTTTTTGAAATAAAAATAGTTGCAGGAATGAATTTCAAACAAATAATATTTCACTAAGCAACAAAATCTCTCTTAATTATAATTCATAATATTCCTCTTTTTTTCTTTTTTTCCTTTTTTAGATAAAAGTATGAGAATCTATATCGGTCTTTACTCAGTTTAAAAATATAAAGCAGATGGCTCTTACAGAATAGATTTATAAATATTTACTCTTTTATCATAGTTAGAGCCTCTGATCCAATAGGCAGTCTAAGCTCCTGTCAAGGTTACCTTTCACCCAACAATGATTCATTGTCCCATCTAGCCTTTCTGACAATTTCCAAAAATAAATTTCAACTTTATTCACTTGATATTTTTTGAAACTTTTTCTTTTTTTGTATCGTATTTTATTTACTTTAAAGCAAGTTTCTTGGCTTGGTAACCAAATAATAACAATGCCATTCACTAGTTGTAATTAAACTGATCAAGTTGGCTCTTGATGAGACCCCTTGTCCTCTTAATATAATATCAAGTCATTACCCTATTTTGATACGTGGTATTGGTAATGCCAGTTCAACTATTTCCCTATGAACATGGTAAACAAGCTCGTGATGAGACTTATTATCTTTTAAGCTTTTCTAGTATAATCTTTTTTGAATTTCTTTCAAAAATTGATAAGTTTTCCCAGATGGGGTGAATCATTGGTCCTTTTGAGGATTCTGGATGATAATTTTGAGTTTTATATTGCTTCTCTGTAAAAGATTCTTTACTATGTTAAGAATTCTTTTCTGGACTGATAACAGAATAGTCATGCTTTATAAAGATGAGAGTTCATCAAAGAATAAATAACTTCAGTGAAATTGCATCTTTCAGTGAAAAAAAATCTATTTTTCTTTCAAATATTTCGATTGTTTCCTTAACATTCCTTAGTTCTATAAGCGATAAATCAAAAAGATCATCTGATATGTTTATTTGAAAAGCCAAAAATTTATACTAAGCAACTTTTATTTTCCTAATTGAAAATAAAAGGACACTAGTATACATGAATAGAAGGGGTTACCTCCTATTAAAAGTATTTCTTCAAAAGTTTCCCATTAATAGGCAAAGAATCTCTTTTGCCTGATAGATCTTGCAATAAGAATGTCGATGGGCCTATTTCTTCAATTATTTGAAATGGACCTAGCCACAGTTTTTGAAACTTCATGTGTTTACCTTTTTCCGCATGCTCTTTGTCCCATTTCAACACTAGATCACCAATTTGAAAAAAAATGGAGTAACAGAAGTTGAATCAAATGAAGATTTTATTATTTTTTGATGATGTGCATGGGTATGTTTAGCTTTTTCTCTTTCTTCTTCTAGCTTAAGAATTTGACATTGTCTAAGTTGTAGTGAAGAAGAAAGAGATTCATCAATGAATTAAACTAAGGCAAGAGAGGGAATAACTACATTTGTAGGAAGCATGATTTATTTTCCATAAACAAGGTTAAATGGAGAAGTGCCAATAGAAGCTTTCTGAGTTATTTGGTCTGCCCAATAACTTATGCCAATTTTGTTGGTTTTGATCAACAGTTCTTTTGATTATTCTAATCAAATTTTTGTTCGTGGATTATGCTAAACCATTTCCTTGCGGGTAATAATTTTTAGAATACTTAAGTTTAAAACCTATTTTGATTGCAAATTCCATCATAGCAGTTCCTGAGAAGTAAGATGTGTTATCAAACATTAAAGCGGTAGGTAAACCAAACCTAGTTATGATATATTGGTCAATGAAATCAATGATATTCTCAGAATTGGCTATCTTCAATGGAATTGCTTCCACCCATTTAATGAAATAATCTATAGTTGTGAGAATATATCTATGATGTTTAGAAGAGTTAGGAAAAATCTCACCGATTATATCTAATCCCCATTGTTCACATGGTTGTTCAATATTATCTGGCTATAATGGGAAGGTTGGTTTCTTTCTCTTCCAGATGCACCTTGACACACTTTGCATTTTCCTTCATATTCGTGAGCATATTTGAAAAGTGTAGGCCAATAGTAAACTGCATGCAGGATTTTTTATGCTATCGTATTTCCTCCAAAATGTCCTCCAGCTAGTCCATCATGGAGTTCCTGCAAGAATTTTTATGCTTCAGATGTTTCTAAGCATATTAATAGTACAGAATCAAAATTTATCGTAAACAATAAATAATTGATTAATTCATATTTCTTGGCCTTTAATCTCAAAGTATGTTTCGTTTTGTAACTGAGTTGGGTCGCAGTATATCCATTTTTCAAATAGAATATGAGATCAACATATTGAGAGTGTGCATCGTTGAGGCTTACCTCTGATATTTGCACATTGTTACCTAAATCTTATTCTGATGATAGAAGGGATGCTCTTGTAAGCATTCTGCAAAAAAAATGACCTCTAAGAATTTTAGAGAGTCTAATTTCTACATCATATTCTTGTAAAGAGGTAACCCAGTTAGCTCTTTTCTCTCCTAATTCTCTTTGCATTAATAGTTTTCTCACTACAAAGAATGGAACTATGATTTTGGTGTTATTTTTTAGGATAAATGGCATGAAATGCTTTATAGCTTTAAAGAAAGCAAATGCTTGCTTCTCGACAGATGAATAATTTAGTTCTGCACCCTACAAATTGGAAATGAAAAATAATATTGGTGCTTCAATTTGTTGGTCATTAAGTTGTGTTAAAATAGCAGTGTATGATGTATCTAATGAAAAAGTATATAAATTAAAAGGATTAAGAAAATTGGGGGTAGTCAGGAATGGAGCATTGACAATGGATTTTTTGATTAAATCAAATGTTTCACTTTCATTATGTCCCCATTTAAAGACTAAATTATTCTTAATCATGTTTTGTAATGGTAAAACTATTTGTGAAAAGTCAGGGACAAACCTTTTAACAAAATTAATTTTCCCAAGAAACGACTGCATAGCTTTCTTGTTATGAGGGAAAGGAATTATTTTAATCTCTTCAATTCTTTCAGGATCAATATAGATACCTCTTTTTGACACAATGAATCCTAAAAAATTTCCTTCATCTAATGCAAAGACTAATTTCTTTGGGTTTAATGAGATGCCATACCTTTTACATCGCTCAAAGACTTGCTTTAGGTCATTCAAATGATTGGTTTACAAAAGACTGTAATTTCATCTAAATAAATAACAATTGATTTATTTATGAGCCCCCTAAAATTTGTGTCCATAGCTCTATCAAAAGTGGCACCTGCATTAATTAATCCAAATAGCATCTTTTGATAGGCGTAAGTTCCCCACTTAGTCTTGAATGTAGTCTTTAATCTGTCATCTGGATGTACGAGAATTTGGTTATATCCCAAGAATCCATCTAGAAAAGACATAAGTTCGAAACTAGCTACTATTTGTAGTAATTGTTCCATGGTTGGTAATGGAAAGTTTTCCTTTTGACATGCTTTGTTTAAATTCCTAAAATCAATACAAATTCTAATATTTCCATTTTTCTTCCTGATGGGTACCAAATTTGAAACCCATTTAGAATTCCTAAATTGAAAGATGATCTTTCCTTTGAGGAGTTTGTTCAGTTCTATTTTAATTTGATTTTCGAGATTCGGCTTAATCTTCCTCAATTTTTGTTGTATAGGTTTCTCATCTGAAATCATAGGAATTGTGTGTTGAATCGCAAAAGTATCATATGTTTTGAGATCAATATAATCCCAAGAAAAAATACTTTTATAAATTCTAAACAATTTAATAAATGATAATCTTTTGTTGGAAGATAGAGCAAGACATAGATTGACATTTTGATGTTTTTCATCAATTCCTAGATTTACTAACTCAAATCTTAAGGTAGAACTTAGATTTTTTGAGTTAGTAACTCTTTTAAACCTATCTTTTAGATCATATAGATCTTCTAACTTGACAACAGACTTAGGAATTGGATTTTCGTCTTGTTCTTCCTTAAACTAAATGTCATGTTCATTTTCATCCAAAATTTTTCTATCATAAGATCCTTCAAATATTAAGAAATCTATGATATCTGAATCATTATTGAATACTCTCCAATTGGTAATATTGTCAGGAACAGATGTTCTAAAAATTCAATGGAAAATATATCGGGACTAAACTCTTGAGATGGAATTAACTTTGATGCTACATTAGCCAGTAGATCTGCACTAGCATTCTACATTCTAGGCATGGAAGAAATATTGAAGGCTGAGAAATGAATGGTCAATTCTTGGACTAATGATTGGTAATGTTTTAAATGTCCAGAATTAAAATGAATGGTATTTCTTACCTATCTAACAATGATTTCTGAATCTCCCAGTACTTTAAGATATTTGATGTTAAGATCAATGGCTTTGTACAAACCTTGGACCAATGCTTCGTATTTAGATATATTGTTCATGCAATTGAATTCAAGTCTGCAGGCTAACATGGTTTTTTCTCCTTCTGGGCTTATTAAAATACAGCGAGCACCTGCACCATCTTCAGATTTAGAATCGTCAAAATAAAGTGTCCAAAATAAAGAATTAACTATTGGTTTATCTACAAAATTTTTACATTTTGAAATGTTTGACTGGGAAAATTTCTCAATCTGAGAAATAATTGCATTATAAAAAAAAGGGTGTCGGTTGTGCGTTGAAATATCCCAAAAATTATTATGTCGATTAGTTTCCAATGATTTTATTATTGAATGCTACTGGCTCCTTTTTTCCTTCAAGATCGGTGACTGTATTTTTCATCAAACTTTCACAGTCTACCCAGATTTGATTTGGCTTTCCATTGTATGGTAGCCACATATGTGACCAGTCTGTTGTAAAATATCCATGAAGTTTTTCAAACTAGTCTCTGCTTAATAATAAACTGTAAAACTCAAGAATATCAGCCACCAATATATTGGTTATTTGAGTAACCTTGGGATTTTATAGAAACAGAATTTATTTCTCCTACAAACTCTACTCTAATTCTATCAAGTTGTACTATATGAACAGGAGAACTCTAAAGAGTTATGTTCAACTTAGCACAAACTAATTTTGGCATTATATTAGAGAAAACCCCTGAGTCTATTAAAAAATTATGAACGTTTTTATTATAGATCTCATAGGTTAGGAGAAATGGAGGAGTATGAGAGATGCATCGATCACCTATCATAATCAAGTCTGTAGCATCTATTTTAGTTGAAGGAGAAGGTGGCTTACCTGTTTAATTAGCATCTTTCACTACTAATGGAGCATGTAACGCTGAAGCTGGAATCACATTCAAGTCTCTAAGTAATATTTTTTGTTACTGCTTTAATTTAGTAAGCTCATGAATTGAAATGTTCGCCCTGGTTTCCTTCATATCTTCAACTACATTATACTCAATAGTGTCTGAGACTACCATTGTCTTAGATGCAGGTGGAGTATCTGAGGTAACAGGACTTGTTTGTGTGGCCTTTGAAGTAGACTTATTACTTACTGTTTTAACCTTAGCATACGTTGAATTATTTTGTTGTTGATTTGGCTGCGTTGTTTCAGTAGTCTTTTTTCTCCTTGTACTCATAGGTAAAGCTTCATGTTGTTCTTCATTTGGTAGGATGAAATCCCACGTTCCATTTAGTTCAATTTATTCTTCTTCATCATTTTATTCTTCCTCTGTTTTCTCTTCCTTTTTGTCTTGATCAGACTCATCGTTAGATATGATATTTGGTGGTTGAGAATTAGAGGACTGACCTTTCTTGAAGTTTATAAAAGTCTTTTTTGAGCTAGAATTTTCAGCGACTTGTTTCTTGATATCTGCCATCTCATTTTGTCATAGTATTTAAAACTTTATGAAGACCTTCTATATCAAAAGGGTCTTTAGATGGTTTATTTTTAGAATAATCTTGGAAAGATACCTTCTTTGATTTTTTGTCTTCTTGAGAATTCTTCTTCTCAAGAGCGGCTATGTGTTTCTCTACAGATGGAGATTCCTTCATTTTTTCTACAAGTGTCGACCGCTTTTCTCTATCAACAAAAATGGCTAAATTGGATGGAAGAGATGAAATATACCACTCAATTTGAACTTCTGCGTCAAGAAATGATGTAGCAATAATTTTATTGAGAAATTTATTAAATCTTGAATTAAAATCTTTTATTTTCTCCCCCGATTTAGCTTTTATATTTGATAAATAATTTATAAGCATAGCAGTGGTTATCTCATCCCCAAACTTAGCTAGAAATTGTTCTTTGAACATATTCCAGCTAGTTATAGAGCTGGAAGGTAGTGAAAAATACCAGGATCCTGCAGATCCTATGAGAGTGTATGGAAATAATCTTACAACGCAATCCTCTTCAACTACTCCTTATAGATTGATAGCTAGCATATAATTATGAATGTGTTCTTTTTCTGAAAGACCATCATCGGGATTAAACTTAGGTAACCATATTTCAGGTGCTTTTGGTAGACAATTAAGAGGAGAGGGAATATTTACAACCCTTGGATTGTTCCATGGGTGGCCTGTCATTGGACCTTGGGTGGATGTGATGGATTGAGTTTGAGTTGAAGAAGAGGCAGGCTGAGTGCTAGAACTAGTCGAAGGGATAGTAGTTTGAGTACTTGAACTAGTTAAATTAACACTGATTGTTGGAATGGAAGTGGTGGAAATGAGTGGAGGTAATGGATATGAATGAGATAAGATCTTGTTGGTGACTGACTCTGATTGAGTCATCTTTATTCTCTTTCGAGTACTATCAATGGGAAATTCAAAAGGAAGAATTCCTGTCTTTTGACTTTTTGATTGAGTTAATATTATTCGAGGTTGTAAAGGAGATGAAATATTGATCTCAGATGTTTGATAATTTTTATGAGTTTCATCAGAAATTGATACTCTCTCTAAATTTTCTATCGAAGACTGAACTTCAGGGGAATTTTGATAAGACTCGGGATGTTAAGTTCCTATATTAATAGTGTAGTCCCTTATTATGTTAGTGTAGCCCCCCTTATTGTTATATTTGTACCCTTGTAACCCCCATATTGTTATTATTGTACCCTTACATTATTATTGTTAGCTCGGCTAGGATTACCTTGTGGCCCCACTAGGATTATGTTGTGGCCCCATGGACTCCTACCTATAAAAAGGAGGTTTTGTCATTTGTATCATCCAAGAATTGTTCATTCATGTAATGTATTGGAGGTTTCCCCCTCGAAGTGGCTTATTTATGAGGCGTTGATATCTCTTTTATTCTATTTTTGGGGCTGGTTTCACAACATTTGGTATCAGAGCTTTGGATTCTAAGGTTTCGCTGCTCTAAACAGGTCATCATGGAATTTTCGCTATAAATTTTTTTATAAAAAGGTTCAGAAGCTCAAATATTTAGAGTGAAAATTTGAAATTCGGAGGAACATCTTTGCAAAATTTCAGAGCTTGGTTCAAAATATTTTTGGAGATATGATCTGTGGAAGTTAGGGCTTTTTGCAGGCTCCTGAATTTAACCTAAACAGGTCATTGCCAAATTTTTGCTATAAATATTTTTCTACGAGTTTTCAAAAGCTGAAATTTTCATAGAGTGAAGCCAAAATACTGAAGAACCTCCTGTATAAATTTCCGATCTTGGTTCGCAATATTTTTGGAGATATGATCTGTGGAAGTTAGGATTGTTTCAAGCTCCCGAATTTCATCTCAAAGAGGTGACTGTGGGAAAACCCTCATAGCTCTTTCTCTGAGCGTCTGATTGAGATTCTTTAATAAGTGGTTGAAATTAAACAGACTGTAGTTTCCTATCTATAAATTTTAGAGCCGAATAAGGAAAGAGTGACACGTGGCAAGTCGTACAAGTTCGCTCTACTGAACCAGTCCATAATTAGGTCATTGTGGGAGATTGGACATAACTTTGCCTTGAAGGATCCAAATTAGGTCAGCCTTGTGGCATTCGAAAGAGGATTCAGAGGGCTACCTCAATGCCAAATTTCAGATATTGAAGATCTAAAATCACAGATATAATTTAGTTTCAATATAGAGCTCCTCAAAATCAAGAAAAAGGTGTGTATTTGGTTTTTAAAATTGCATAACGTTTGTTTGAAAAAGCAGTTTGAAGTGATTCCAAGGGCATATTTTAGAATTTTTATCACTATTGGGTTCTATAATGCCTCCAAAAAATAATTCCATACCCATTAAGCCCTCAAAAATATACACTATGATGCATGAAGAGGAAGAATTGCAGTATGAGATATCAAAATTACAGTACCAAGTGCAACAAGTTTCGATCTTACGAAGAGAAACCGAAGATGACATAGATGGTTTAAAAGCAGAAATGGAGGATAAGTTGGATGGTTTGAAGGATCAAATAATAGCTAATATGGATGATAAATTAGTGGAAGATCACATCGAGCATCAACAACAAGTTTTCCAACTCTCAAAGGATAACCTAACTTTGGTGCAGAATCTAATGAAACAACAAGAAGATCAACATAACATCGAAAGAAGTTATGAAGCTGTCACAGAAACAAGAACTCGAAAAGTACGATCAATTTCAAAGTATCTCAGCAAGTGGAAGAACTTTCCTGTATAATATTCCGCATGGGAGGATGAGAATTTTATACAGAGGCATCAAGAAATAATTAAGCATTGAGGACAACACTTGTTTCAAGAAGAGGGGCATGTTAAGTCCCTATATTAATAGTGCAATCCCTTATTATGTTAGTGTAGACCCCCTTATTGTTATATTTGTACCCCTGTAACCCACATATTGTTATTATTGTGCCCTTACATTATTATTGTTAGGTCGGCTAGGATTACATTATGGCCCCACTAGGATTACATTGTGGCCCCATGGACTCCTATATATAGAAAGGAGGTTTTTTCATTTGTATCTTCCAAGAATTTTTCATTCATGTAATCTATTGGAGGTTTCCCCCTCGAAGTGGCTTATTTCTAAGGCGTTGATATCTCTTTTCTTCTATTTTTGGAGCTGGTTTCACAACACAGGAGACAGCATGGGTTGAGTATTACTAGGAGACTTAGGAGAAGGATGATCAACTTCAAACTTTAAAGATGAGGATCTAGATAATTTTCTAGAAGTTGATGGGGATCTAGAGGGAGAGAGACTTTTAGATTGACCTTTAGATTGATCATACCTTCTTTCCATTCACAATGCCCTCCTTCTAGTGCCAAAATGTTAAGGCCTCAGAATTCGCTTCCACAACATGGGAGAAAACCACCCGGTCCGGACCTTAAAGCAACTCCTTTTCCGTTTGGTGTAGTGGCTCCGACTGAGGGTAGTGGGACCAGATTCCCAATAAGGAATGATTTTGGGGTGTGTTTTGATTATACAACATGCAATGGAAAATTATTCTAATCTATCACATGCATCTATTTAACATCATCTATTCTACTAAATACACGGGGTGTTTCTTCCTTTATGTGATCTAAAAAGATATCCTTCAACTATTAGTAATGTATATTATTTAATCGTTGAAAGAGATGAAAATTATGTAAGATGATTCTTCTAACAAAATAGTCTGATTAGAAGAATTGTGAAAAATATATCACATTCATATGTGTAGAAATTTGAATAACTGTTGAATTATTCACCGAGATTATCCTGATCACACTATTTTAGCTTCATGCATAATACATAACCTCTTCTACTATTGATCATCAATTTGCGGAAATATAAACAATCGCATGCGCACATTAAAACCAGAAACAATCACACATATAAACACAATATTTATGGGAAATATTAAAGCTAAAAACCCCCAACTATCTGTATATTATAATGATAGAGATCATGTAACAATCATTGTACAAACTCCTCACAAGCTCTCAGTACAATCTCCAATTGTTACACACTACACAAGCTCAGATCATACAAAACACATGCTCCAATCTGCTCCACCTATTAGCTTGCCTCTACTGCGCAATCCAATATGGATAATTGCTAAGATCCAGGTTCAAATTCCACTAGTATGTACTGCACAATCCTCATTGGCATCTCCATCAATGTGTGTGCAAATCTCATGCACCAATATAGTCACAACTGATAGTCACACTTGCTCTTTCACCTACCTCTTCACTGGTCTCCACTGAAACTGTCCATGCACTGAAGTTAACTGATGTATTCTTTAGTTGATTTATGAGTTAATAATTAGTGAATTAATTAATAATTAATTCACACCACTCTCACTAATTGTATCAATCAGTTAGACTAGATACAACTAGCTCAACTAAGTTAAATTGAACACAACTCCATTAACTGTCTCATCAACTCCACCAAACTCTGTCACATGAGTTCTAACTGAAGTCAATCATGAAATAGCTCCACTAAACCCTAGGAATAGCATAATTCCTTCTGTCAGCTGCATGTGCCACATCCGTGACTCGAACTTAAGTGCTCCAAGAGGATAAGATAATGTTTAGAGTCCAAATATTATTAAGAGCTAATAATATTCGACATATCTATTTTTAGACTGGAAATCTAAAAATAAATTCCGCCCAGTATGTCTAAAAATAGAAGTCCATCTATTTTTCCCGACTTGACCAACCGGACAAAAATAGTCATGGGCTCCTGTCAGTGAAGGCGACTTCTTTCCACTAAGCTCCTCATCTTGTTGCAATCTCAATGCAGTCATGTGTGATTATATATCTAATAGGAAATCACAAAAAAATATTAGTACAGTAGTGCATTTAACATTCATCTAAAATGACGTCTCAAATATATAATGCAATAAAAATATGTCTGTCAATCTAGAAAGCAAGAATTAATACAAGTGAATAGAAGTAAAATACATATGAATTTCTACTCAGGTAAACTGATAGTAGATATCTGCTCCTCTTTAGTTTAAAGCAATTTAAAGAGTACAATAGTGCAACATCAATTTAAAAAATTCAAATGTCAAAATATACCAGATCATGGTTCCATTAATTCATCAAATATCTAGCATGCACTTGAGCTAAGCTGGCTTTGAAATCCTCCGGATCTCGATGTCGTCCTTGAATACCAGTTGATCAGAGTGTTAAGTTTTGCTAAATCTTGTCAAAATTGTTAAAGATTGTAGGGTCCGGTATTGAGGATAAGCTTTGATCAGAAAATTCCAATAATTTTCGATCAAAATTATTTACTTTTTTAATTGTTTCATCCTGCATTTCTGCCTTTTGTTTCCATTTTGTTTCGAGCTATTTGACTTCTAAGAGCACTTCAGATGTACACTCTTTGATAATTTCTACTTTCACAAGCTTCTCACACACAGATTCAATAATTTCCTTTGATAATCTTGATGCTTTCATTGTTTCTTTATCTGTGCTTCCCAATCTTTGAATAGGATCTCTTTGTGGGATTTGTTTATCTGGGGTAGATCAGCTTCCTTGCCTGAGTCTGATGCTTTACATTGAATGTGTTCATTTATTTTCTTCTTGATCTTCTCACATTCAAGTTTTTGGATGGCTACTTGCTGGATCAATATTTCACTTGAGTCACCATAGGAGCTAGTGATAGAAACTTGTTGGAAAAATGCTTCTTGTTGTTGCTTTAACTTAGCATTCACATCCAATGCTTCCTTTATGAATTGATCTAATTGTGGCTGGATTTTTAACCTGTTCATCATTGCTACTTCTAGTTGTGCTTGATTCTCAATGAGTTGTACTTGATGCTGCAAATTAAGACTTTCAAAAATTCTTTTGAAATTGGAACATCTTCAATTCTATTTGCTCGCTGGAGTTAGACTTTTCTTACTGTAACAGCCTCTCTAATTCTTGTATTCTATCTTCTTTCTACTTCGGTAACATTTTTAACCTTAGTGGCTTTATCAAGAGTGCCAGTATCATATGCTCCTGTAAACTGTGATAGTTTGGTTAAATGTTCAGTAATATCAGCTAGAGGATCCTTCGATAAAACATCTAATGATTCATTTGTAATATCTGAGATTGTCTCATCAATTCTTCTCATTTTTCTTCTCTCCACTACAGCTTTATGACTTGGGTTGTAGAAGAAATCTAGTGAAGGGATTTTCTCAACTTGCAACACTATATGTTCTGTAGGATAAGCCAAAATGATCTCTCGATCATGAATTTCAGGAACTTGTTGTAGTGGAGTAATAGTTTCCACTAACTTCTGAGAATGTTTTGGCGTCTAAAAACTAGTAGCTTAATCAGTATTGGGATTTGTTTGAGCAATTTTTATTGCTTTAGAAAACTCATCCCATTCACTATTCAAATTCTTTAGTTGAGATTGTCCTGACTAATCAAGTGTATCTTGACTGTGTTGAACTTCTTGAACAATTGATTCTATTCCATTGCTTCCTCATTTCTCTTGCATCTCAATCTCTTAGATTACTTGATCAATTATCTTTTCTGGGTTCTCCTTTCTGTTTTTGGATTCATTTTCAGAATGATCTAAATCCTGAGATTGATGCTCTGATTGTCCCGACTCATCTTCAGACATGTCTTTCACTTCATTATACAAGCTAATACTTGGAGTAGGTATTTTGACATCTTCAATAGTCAATAAATCCAGAGGAATATTTTCCAATCTCTTACTTCTATATGCTTGGAAGGCTTCCAAGTCATCTTGATTGAGTTGATTGGATGCAAACTTAAGTACATCTGAAAAAATTTCAATGCCTTGAAAGAAATCATCAAATCTATCTATTTCTTTCACAAAAGATTTTACTTTGACCTCTGTGATGTAGTTTTTCATCACATCTTTCGGATCATATGGATTTCTTGGCATTACAGCCAAATTCAATAGATTAACCTTTGAAACTTCCTTGTAGGCATGACCAATATAAAAAAGCACAAAAGTACCGCACTATAAAGGGAAATTAGGCCAAATGGCCTTCTTAGCATCTTTAATTTTTTTTGAAATACCATTTACAACAAGCTGGTAGGCTATCTCTCATGCAAGTAATTTTTCAAGAACATAATATGGAAAGACGTGAGGAGAAGCAGAACTCCTGAATACTTTAATATATTTGAAACTTTCCTCTGCAAGCCACCTAGCTGTTACAGGTAAAAATACCTCCTCATCAGCTCAGAAGGGAAGACAAATATGGAAGGAGTACAAAGACCTAAATTAAACCTATTTCTGCCAGGGTAACGCCTATCTATAACAACACAAGAGTGTTATAACGCAGTCAATTAGTGAATGGACCGCGTTAGTGGCTAGGGCAACGCTCTGTTTACACTGGAGGGAAGCGTTACCCGTGTTTTAAGTTTGAATCGGGAAAAGTCTGTGGAGAATGATTTGAATCTCCGACTTTCCCTCACAAGAGAGTCAGTTCACAAAAGAAACTGCAGAGCACCAGTTCATTATTGGTCATTACTATAACAAGACTAAACTCCAAATGAGGCAAAAGCATAGAGATTAAAGAAACATCTAAGTTTTTTCCATTCCAAACTAGTTGAAAGAGAAGGGCAACAATGGCTTTCTCCCTCTCCTATAAGAAGGAGCTGAAGGCTCTTAATTGAAGGTCGAAGGATTGCTAAAGATTTTTGCATACTTGTGGAATAAGGAATAGTGTTATATTGTGAAGGCCAAGAGTCAAAGAGGTTCCTAGAGAGCTTGTTGACTTGGACTTCTTCACTTGAGAGATAAAAGATATTGGGAGACTGAGGAGGGCTTGGTACAACCGATGGTTGTAATCCTCCTTCTTTCAAAATCAATAGAACTGTGTTTGTTTTGTCCATTCAATGCTTAATATTGTCATTATTGTTTGAATATTTACATAGTATGATATGAATGGCTCATATGTGTAGAAGTTAGTAGTGTTAGAGTCGGCCCTTACAGCCCTCCGTCAGTGATCATTTCGTCTTTTGCATATTCATTCTTAGGTGTCTCGCTTGTTCCACTTCGTTGCATTTCGCTAGGAGCATGCCATTGACTGATGAAGGGGTCTGTTGTCTTATGTTTCCTCATGCTTACACCTGCAGTGCTATTTTAAAAATTTCCTCAAAAATCACTCAAAATCATTGTCATTTCATTTATGGTCATTAAAATGTCCATAAGTGTCTTTGGTCCTAGTGTCTAGGGTTTTCGAGTCATTTGTATACCAGTCATAAAGCCTGCAGGATGAGGATGGTTCTGCAAATTTTGATTTCATGTTTTATTATCATCAGCATTTTAAAAACATTTCTAGTCCAAAACTCTGTTTTGGAACTAGAAATTGTTCATTATTATTTTTGTAATAAATTGTGTTTATTTCACCAAGAAGAAATTTCAAAGTAGACCTCTGATCTTTTCCTCAGCTAAAGAGCCATACCCCTGCAAGAAGACAACAAAATCATCAAATCTGAACTCAGAAAAGCCAAAAAGAGATTGTATTAAAAAGCCAAATGTGAAAATACAAAAACATTGTAATATGGGTTATCAAATAGATTTGGATCAAATCTGATTGTGAAAGATATTTACATCATATATAAAAGGCCAAACAAGTTTCATTTCCAACAATCCACAACATACAAATCGAAATCTGGAGTTTGAAGGCCGAATTCGAGTTTTGAAGCATCGTTGACAGGGTTTGGAGGTCGAGCGACCCACTTGGGCAAGAGCGACCCACCTGGGCAAGAGCGACCCACTTGGGCATTTTTCGCAGTGCAAATTATAACGGGCGCGACCCACTTGGGGAAAAGCGACCCACTTGGAGAAAAGCGACCCACTCGCCAGCAGAATTCAGGAAAGTCGATTTGAGCGCCCAGTTTCGTTTTAGATCGCCTCCAACGGCCTTCAAACAGGTTTTTAACTATTGCACAGTGGTTTTTAATATGCTGGTGGTATCATTGATGAATTCAAACATTTGAATGGAAGAGTAAAACCCTACATACATGGCTGATTTGTTCTTCAGGGTTTTAAAATATGTATGGATGGTTTTATGAGCATTTTTACCACCTTATATCATTGAATATATCCACCTTGGCATTTTGTTCAAAGCCCACTGTTTTCACACCCATAATACCACTGTGGTCATCATTATCGTTTTATCACTGTCATGACTTTTGTTCCATGGTGATTATGGTCATGTTGTGTCTCACTGCCCAATGATAAAAACGTTCTCATAACTCTGTTTTCACTGCCCATTGACACTTATAACTCTGTTTTCATTGCCCATTGATAAACACAGTCATATGATGCATTGCTCCCTTTGACAAGATTTGCTCAATATTCTAAAGGCTGCCTGCTTCCTTTGGTCAAGTTTCACTTGCAATTAAAACAGAGACTGTGCTTCTTTTTCAATCCACCTAAAACAGAGATATTATCATTGTTTGTTTCCTTGTGGTGCTTTGACGGTTGGGGATATTTGTTGGGTGTTGAAACACATATCATAAATTTGTTTTCACTGTATTTATATCAGTATACATAGTGCCAATATTTTGTTCAGAGCCATGTCAGAGACAGAGTCAGAGTATGAGCAAGGGTCAGGCAGTGATTCTATGACTGAAGGTAATGTGCCACGGGGGTCTCATAGAGCTAGCAGAAGTGGTAATCATCGCAGAGAGGAGCCTACTTCTTTGGCTCGGTTGCAGGCATGTCCATTAGCAATGGATTGTTTTCGGTATTTGTCATGTTTCAGATTTTGTGAGATGATGCACAAACCCGGCTTCATCGTGAATTGGCCCGTCTGTTTGTTCTACATTTACGGGATGGCCGGGTAAATCTTGCCGGGGTTGATTTCATTTTGTCACCCTTGACTATTGCTCAAGCCACTGGCATACCAAACATGGGAGAGGAATGGAACAAGCGTCAGCATTTAGAGAAATTCCACTATGAGCCATACATTAAAACTGGATATATGGGTTACTTGAGCAGAGTTTTTCCATTCAGATTCTTGAGGGATGAGTATGCACCGCTAATGAAGCTCATCATTCAGTATTTTAGTTGTGAGGGCAGATATACTCGTCTTTTTGCGTACCATATTCGTTTGTTGATGCACTTCACAAGGGTACGTATGATGAATATTCCGTACTTCATATATCGCAACATAGAGAGGATGGTGATGTTTGTGCAAAAGAAGACGAGCCCAGTGCAGCAGTACAGGAGTATATACCATTACGCTTTGATCAAGATCATAGTGTTGCATCAGTTGGCAGAACAGGGCATCACTTGGGAGGATTTCATTTCTAGAGACTTTTTCAGAGTGCCACAGCCGCCTCCCGAGACAGTTCATGATGCAGGAGAGCCTTCACACCAGCCGGACATGCCTGAGGTTGAGCATATCGGCGCTCCTTTGGTTCGGACATATCAGCGAGGCCACAGGGCCTTATTTGCAGCGACACGGCGAGTATTATCTCCACATGAGGTGGAAGGGGTCTTGCCGACTTCATCAGCAGAGCGAGTATTATCTCTACATGATGTGGAAGGGGTCTCGCCTTCTTCTTCAGCACAGGTACAGATACAGGACAGGGGCAAGAGGCCCATGCATGATGAGGGCCCATCAGGAGGCCGGGATACAGATTTCACAGTCATTGATGTTGATGCGAGCTCAGCTAGCTCGAAGTCATCCGGAGAAAAGGAGGCGAGAAGCGTGAGGAATGAAAGATCAATTGCGAGAGCTACAGTGGGTGATTAACTATTTGGAGACGGGCGCAGCAAAACAACGAGATGAGCTCACATATTATGAGTTGCGTCGAATCCGTGAGGACCGACAGTGGAATCGAAAGAGACCCGGTGACATGACACCAACTGACAGAGATATTGTACTCACACATGTGAACATCCATCTGGAGAAATTGTTGGCGAAGGCCAATCGAGACAAAGACATGCTTCGTCACATGAAAGGCCATTATTGGGCTCGCATGCATGTCTGCAAAGCGAGAATGAAGATCATGAAGAGGAGGTTGCGCAAAGCACTAAAACGGCGGAAAAGGCCTAATCCACTTCGGATTTTGGCCGAGGCTTCGTTGAATGGGCAAGACACATGATGGAGGACCTCCGCTCCGAATTTGGGCAAATTCGGAGAAAATTTTGTCATTTTCAAATTTTTGGGTCAAAAAACAGGTTTTTCAGTTAAGCGGGTCACGCACTCATGCGCTCACTTTTTTTTGGGACACTTGCTGGAGGAAATTTTTGCATTTTTGGATTTTTCATGGTTATTTATGCATCCTCAGAAGTCAACTAAGCATTTCATCAAAATCTGGATGGTCAAAGAGCTCAAAAACACCATGAAAACCACCTTGCTGCCACCTTTTGCACCAGCAGGAAGTACTTCTGGGAGAAAGAATTTTTGGAGGGTCAAATGAGCTCCAAATTGGGAAATTCCACTTGGGTTGGATAGTCAACATCCAGGGCTTTCCAACGAGCTATCATGAGCTCAATTTGGATGCCGGGAAGTACCTCAAATTCAGGCTGGAAAACGCACGACCCACTCGGCTCAAGAGCGACCCACTTAAAATTTTTCCTGAATTTTCAGCTGCCAGCTCAGATTTTCGCCTAGTATGGACCAGTTTTGCTTGTGGATGGAATTTTTGAGTTTTTATGATGTAAATTCATGTTTGACATGTAACTTTGGCTTATTTTTATCTCTTCTAGAAGATTCACTCTCAAAAGGGTAAAAAATCATGTAATGGATCAGTTTCCACTCTTTTAGAGGCAAGTTGTTAGCTGCCTAGATTGTAGTTCCATGATTAGAATTGGTTGAAACTGATCCCTGAAGAGGGAATTCGACCCCTAGAGGTGGGGAAAGGTGTTAGAGTGATGTATATATTGTAATTTCTCAATCATTTTCAGAGGTTGGAGAGGTTGGACTCTTGGGATACTTTTGATATCATTGTACATATTTTTCATATTTTGGCTAAGGAAAGATCAGAGGTTTTGCGGCACTTGTTGGGATCCTTGTGGTGTTCTATTCTTGATGGTGTTTCTTCTTTGTTTACTGTAAGTTTCTTCATGTTTAATGTATGCCATCCTTTCATTATGCTTCTGAACTAAATTGAATGAGTGAATAAGGTTGAATCCATTGTTTACAGTGCTTGGCCTTTGAATTCAGTTAGTTCTATCTGTCCATATATCCAATCAAAAGCATCAAGACACTCACCTACCTCGCCCCAACTCGAAATCTGCAAAGGTCTGACCTTATCCCCGGAGCCAAAATTTGTTTTCCCATTTCTCCAGCGAAAACCCAAAAAACCAAAAAACAAACATACCCATCTCTTTACTAGCCTAAAATCAGTTCCTATTGTAATTCATCTCACATACTATTGCTCATTGTCTCGAGATTGACGGAGAGAGCCCTCTCCTGTCCTCGTAGGGCTAGCTACGAGGCTGAGCGTGGTTTGATGTAGCCTTGAGTTTTACTTCATTTCAGCCTGAGGTAGATTTGAGTGCTAACATAGTGGCGACCATACTGGGGAAATCTCAATGGTTTGCTTGTTGATGTGTTTGTTCCATGAGTCTTAGACGGAGTCTGAAGTTACGCCAGGTAGCTTTCGAAACGCTTTTGCTATGCATAAGCGGTAGTAGATAAACGCTGCTTCAGTCGATCTCCGGTAAGCTTGTGTGTGCAGCACTCGATTTGTAAATCACCCCAGTATACTTATTCATTCTAGACCCTTTGGATGATTGAGTCTAGAAGTCGAAAGGCTGAAAATAATTGATTGTGTTCCTTGAAATTTTATCCCGAGAAGATCAATACACTGGCTTCAAGAAGGAATACTAGGGCGAATCCTGACCCTGATCCACCAACAATATTTGAAAATCCAAATCTGATTTCGAGGACCCTTAGAAAACAAGGAAGTCAAGAAAGTTCTGAAAGAGAAAGCCAAGTGAGTTTTGGGAGTTCCAGATTGCTTACCCGATCTGCATCCTGTCCTGTGAAAATCATATATGTTGATGAAATCCCTTTTGATGCACGGTTTGAAACATATTTGTTTGTAAATTTTTCCGAAACTGAATTGTCAAGATTAGTTCCAGATCCATTGTTTACTGAAGATTTGCAATATAGATTTGTTTCACATTACCTGGATAGACATTTGCAAAATTCCATTGTGGATACCAACACTCCTGAATTCACTGAATCTGCTTCACAAATTCTTTCACCATCTGAAATTGCATCTAGTTCACGGATCCCTACTGAGCCTCCCTTTATCCCTACCATTCCGGTTCAGCCTGAGTTTTCTGATCAGCAATCCATAGTAATCTCTCCTCCGTCTCCACCAAATACATCTCGCAGACCTACTGCTCCTAGTCCTCCTGTGTCTCCTCGGCAGCAGATTGTCATCAATCCACCAAGAGCTATGGTTGCTCGTTTTGCACCTCTTGTGTTACCACAACAGTTAAATGATACGCCTGCAGACTATTAGAGCAAGATCCCAATATTTGATGGCACTCCACAGAGTATTCCTGCACAACAGCATGTAGACAATATGGTAGATTTTTTCGATCGTTTTGAGATTGATGAAGAAAATGTGAGTATGAGGCTTTTTGTGCAAAATTTTGGAGGAGAGGTAAGAAAATGGTTTAGAGCCTTGCCACAAAGAAGCATCACTACATTGGCAGAACTCCAGAGGCAGTTTTTAGATCGATGGGAGATGAAAAAGGATCCACTGCAGATTACTTTAGAATATACAAACATCAAACGTAATCCTGGTGAGTCTGTTCAGGATTATATCATTAGATTCAATACAGTGTATAATGCTATTCCAGATGACTTGAGACCGTCTAAAAAGTCTGCTCTCCTTAAATTTCCGGATGGCTTTGATCCGGAGATGGCTTATTCCCTCCGTGATAGAGATCCACCTACTTTAGAAGATATGCAGAAGGTCGCTGTTAGTGTTGAGGCAAATCTGAATGATAAAAGGGCACGGTTGAAAGCAGAGAAAAGAGTGACTATAAAGGAAGAGCCTTCCACTTCTACATCTGAACAGCACTTGCTTCGTGAGGTAGAAAAATTGCTTAAAAAGGTGACACTTGACAAATCAGACATGCAGATTCGTAATCCCAACTATCGTGGCCAGCAGCAGCCACAATTCAGAATTAAGCAGCGTGAACAAAGAGCTCAAGAGCCAGCAGCCCAACAGCAGATTAAGACACCTCTTTTGCAGAATTTTGTGAGTCATGATTCCGACGATGATGATGATGTTTCAGGTGAGAAAAATCATTTCTTCACTCCCGATGATTTGCCTATCTATATCACTGAGGACGAAGAATACGGAGAAAGTTCGGTTGTTCACAAAGATGAGGATTTCATCCTAACAAATGATGCAGATTTAGAGGAAGAGTCAGATGAATACCAAAGAGGATATATGAATGCATTGACTGCTCAGCAGAAACAATATTCATTGAGAAATCGAGATGTGCCCATAAATCCCATTCAGAAAAGAAAAGAAGCTTCAGCACCGAAGACGGATTCACCGATACCACAGAAGAGAGGAAAAGAAACAATTGATCCCGCAGCTAGTAAAGTATCATCGGCAGAGAAGGTAAATCAGTCAAACATAGTGAAAGACAAGGCTGAAAAGAAGGAAGTTCCGGTTAAAGAGGTTGAGAAAGTTTCAGCATTTAGTTTGGAAAATGAAATTTCCAAACTGAAAATATCTATTCCTTTGACGAAAATTATGAAGAACAGCAGCTACCGTAGTCAAGTCTCCAAAATTCTGAACTTTGATCCAATGATTGACACAGTAAATGTTGAGGATGATCAGCCGGAATTGATTTTTGGGCCTGCATTAAATGGTGAGTCTCCTGACAGTAATGTTCCTCCTTTTTACATCAGTTTGAGGTTGCATGAATATACATTGCACAATGCTATGCTCGATTCGGGTGCTTCGCACAATTTGATGCCAAAGGAGATCATGGAAAAGTTGGGATTAGACATTACAAGAGAGTATCATGATTTGTATTCATTCGATTCCAGCCGGGTAAAGTGTATAGGACTCATCAAAGATTTGGTGGTAAGCTTAGATCAAATCCCAGCAAAGAATGTTTTGATGGATGTGGTGGTTGCCGACATTCCTCCACGATTCGGGATGCTTCTTGCAAGATCTTGGGGGGAAAAGTTGAAAGGTACACTTCAGTTAGATTTATCTTATGCTACAATTCCAGTCTTCGGTCAAATGAGAAAGTTATATCGAGAGCAGAAGATGAAATACATGATAACTAGCAAAGAGAAGCCAATCAATCATCCTGTAAATTATGTACATACCGACTTAGAGTCGTTTGTGTTGCTTGCTGATAGTTTTAATGATATAGAAAGTCGATTAGTTCAGGTAGAAGATATACCAGAAATCAATGAGAATTTTAGAGAAGTTTTGCAAAAAGAAAGAAGAGAAAAACAAGCTGTTATGGAGCAATCAGCTGAAGACAATGGGCAGCAAACAGGAAAAACAGAGCCGGTACAGTTTCAACATTTAGAGGACGATGAAGATGGTCTTTGGACCATGGATTTTGATGGCGCAGTGGGCAGCGACGGTGCTGGGATTGGTGTGTGGATTCGTAGTCCATTTTCTGCTCCTGATAGAGTTCCGAGCAATGTGAGAGTGTGTTCCTACAAGCTTTCATTTGATTGTTCTAATAATGAAGCGGAATACGAGGCTCTTATTGCTGGCCTTAAGATTCTTAAGAAGCTGAAAGCGAAACGGATTGCAGTATACGGTGATTTAGAATTGGTGATAAAGCAAGTTAAAGGTGAGTTTCAGGCTAAGCATCCTCGCATGAGGGCTTACCGAAATGCAGTTTTAGACATTCTGAAGTTATTTTCTGATCATACTTTGACATGTGTGCCCCGCACACAAAATGGTGTTGCTGATGGACTTGCTAAGGCAGCAAGAAATCTTAAAATTCCGATGAATTCCAACAACAAGTTCGAGATACATGTGAAACACCGCCCCACCGTTCCAGACAATCAGCGATGTTGGCAAGTCTTTCAGGATGATGAGGAGATTAGTGAATTTCTGCAGAATAAGGGTAAGTTTAAAGATACCTCCATAGATATAGAATTTGATGATGGCAGTGATGACATACAAATAAATCAAATGGAAGTGCTGCAACTTAAGGATAACATCATTCCTAAGGGATTGATTCCTTTGGAAGAGTTGTTTGATCAAGATGATGTAGCCCGCAAACCGACATTGAGGCCAACAGAAAAAGGTGTCGAAGAGGTAAATATTGGGATAGCTGAGAATCCCAAGATGGTAAAATTATCAAAGTCATTGTCACCAAAGGTAAAGGCAGAATATGTGAAATTGTTGTCTTCATTTTCTGATGTGTTTGCGTGGGATTATTCAGATCTAAAAACATATGATACCAACATCATTCAACATACTATCCCCATCAAACCAAATCAGAAGCCTTTTCGTCAAAAGTTGAGGAGAATCAATCCAAAGCTGCTACCATCGATCGAAAAAGAGGTAAATAGGTTGTATAAGTCAGGAATCATTGTGCCTATTCGATTTTCAGATTGGATATCAAACTTAGTGCCCGTGAGAAAGAAGACAGGTGAGATCCGTTTATGTATTGACTTCAGAAATCTGAATAAGGTATCATTAAAAGACAATTATCCGCTGCCAAAAATGGACCATATATCGCAGCGAGTAGTTGGAGCATCAAGGATGTCACTACTCGACGGATACTCAGGTTATAATCAGATTTTAGTGCAGGAAGATGATCGTGACAAGACTGCGTTCACCACTCCTTGGGGAACATTTCATTATGCAAAGATGCCGTTTGGTTTAAAAAATGCAGGCGCTACCTTTCATCGTGCAATGGACATGGCTTTTGCCAACGAGAAAGATGTGTTTTTGGTTTTTTACCTTGATGATTTAACTGTGTTTTCCAATTCTGATGAGGAACATTTATATCATTTGAAAATTGTTTTCCAGAAGTGCAGAAAATATGGCATTTCGCTGAATCCGAAAAAGAGCCTTTTTGCCATGGATGAAGGAAAGCTCCTTGGCCACATCATATCGAAAGATGGCATTCGAGTTGATCCTGCACGTGTTGAAGCCATACAGCAGATTGAACAGCCCCGGAACAAGAAAGAAATACAGTCATTTAATGGTAAAATGAATTTTTTGCGTCGTTTCATTCCAAATCTTGCAGAGCACCTTAGAGAAATCACGAACATGCTGAAAAAGGACAGTCAGGTAAAATGGACAGAAGAGGCGGTAAAGTCATTCAATTTGGTAAAGATAGCTCTTTCCTCAGCCCCTATTTTAATCAGCCCAGATTACACACAGGACTTCATTTTATTTTCTTTTGCTTCTGAGCACACATTGGCAGTTGTTTTGATGCAAAAAAGGGACGGAGTTGAGAAGCCCATTGCTTTCTTCAGTCGGATCATAAGAGATGGAGCATTGAAGTACAATATCATTGAGAAACAAGCGCTTGCGCTTGTAAAGGCCTTGAAAGATTTCCGTGTGTACATATTGCATTCCCACATTATAGCATACGTTCCTAACGTAGCAGTTAAAGATGTTTTGGTACAGGCAGATCCAGAGGGAAGAAGGGGTAAGTGGATCGCTGCGTTGTTAGAATACGATGTGGAGATTAAACCAACCAAGCTGATCAAAGGACAAGGACTCGCCAAGCTCATGGCTGAAACAAATCTGCATGCTCTAGACATAAATCTGATTGCTGCCATGTCTGATGAAGATGAGGAAAATGCGTCTGTTCAGGTATCCGATATTTTTGTTTCTTCTCCTTGGTATGCTGACATTTTATACGTGCTTCAGAATTTGTCTACACCACCCGGGATGCCTAGAAATAAGAGTAGAACATTGAAGTTAAGAGCTGCTAAATTCTGCATTCTGAATTCTGCATTATATTGGAAAGACCCTGGAGGTATGTTGTTGAATTGTTTGGTAGAGGAGGAAGCTCAAAGAGTTTTGGAGGACTTTCACAAAGGTGACTATGGA
Source organism: Pinus albicaulis (assembly GCA_034641835.2). NCBI lineage: Eukaryota > Viridiplantae > Streptophyta > Pinopsida > Pinales > Pinaceae > Pinus > Pinus albicaulis. The sequence goes on from CM076571.1 coordinate 425,085,571, forward strand.
GGTCATTTGTTTTGGAAGACCACAGTGAATAAGATTCTAAGGGCAGGGTATTATTGGCCTTCTTTGTTTTCTGATGTATTTAAGGCTGTTAAAAATTGTCATGAGTGTCAAATTTTCGAAGGGAAGCAGAAACTACAGCCTTTGCCTCTAAAACCAATTGAAGTTAGTGCACCATTCCAGCAGTGGGGATTGGATTTTATCGGGGAAATCCACCCAGCATCTTCTGGACAGCATAGATGGATTTTGACAGCTACAGACTACTTCACTAAGTGGATTGAGGCGATCCCCACTCGACAGGCCACGGATGCGGTAATTATTTCTTTTCTTGAAAATAATATTCTGTCACGTTTTGGGTGTCCTAGTAAAATAATCACAGATAATGCAGCGGCCTTTAAGTCTAAGAGGATGGTTGACTTTTGCTTTAAGTACAACATTACCTTGGGGCATTCGACCGCTTACCATCCGCAAGGAAATGGCTTGGCGGAATCTTCAAATAAATCCTTGGTGAATATCATTAAGAAATTGCTGGAAATCAACAAAAAGGCCTGGCACAAGAAGTTAGTGAATGCGTTGTGGGCTGATAGGGTAAGTCAGAAAAAGTCTATTGGCATGTCTCCTTTCGAGCTGGTGTATGGAACGGATACGGTTTTTCCTACTTCACTTGCTGTCCCGGTGGTCAAATTGCTTCAGGAGGCTGGAAGTGAGGAAGATCTTATGCAGCGGAGGATTAATCAGATGATTCATTTACAACAGAAATGAGAGGAGGTATTTCAAAATACTTTCAAGTTACAGGAGCGCATAAAGAAGATCTACGACAGAAAGGCGAAAGCAGATAAGTTTCAGTTGGATGAGGTAGTTTTGAAATGGGATGCTCGGAATGAAGATAAGGGAAAGCACGGCAAATTTGAAAATCTGTGGAAGGGTCCTTTTAAGATTGCAGCATATCGGGGTCAGAATGCATTTCTTCTCAAAGAAATGAATGGAGATGATTGTCCTGGAGGACCGATCAATGGTCGGTTGCTGAAGCGATATTACTTCTGAGTATTTTCTGCTGATCTCATTATCATTGTATATATCATTTTACTTTTGTTTCGTTGCAAGTGTGCACTGATCTCTCATCCTCAGTCTGGGGCCCGGAGTGAAAGCTATAATTCTGGAGATGGAGGTTGGTTGGTTTGAAATTGTCAAGTCAGTTTTATCAGTCTTTTAAGTTTTAAAGTCATGTCAGTTTGGGTCATGTCATTTTTGGTCAAATTGCAGTCAGTCTTTAGTCAAATCTGCAGTCAATAAAAATGTCCAAAGTTTGTTTTATCAGTTGAAATAATGATTCCATCGCCCAATGGATGAAAGGCACTATCTGACTCCCCCAGAGATCTGTCGTTCTTGGCATCTCCATGGAGCCACCATCCCCATTGGAGCCAATGTTAGAGTCGGCCCTTACAGCCCTCCGTCAGTGATCATTTCGTCTTTTTCATATTCATTCTTAGGTGTCTCGCTTGTTCCACTTCGTTGCATTTCGCTAGGAGCATGCCATTGACTGACGAAGGGGTCTGTTGTCTTATGTTTCGTCATGCTTACACCTGCAGTGCTATTTTAAAAATTTCCTCAACCATCACTCCAATCATTGTCATTTCGTTTTGTAATCATTAAAATGTCCCATAAGTGTCTTTCAGTCCTATTATCTCTGGGTTTTGAATCACAGTGCATCTGAGTCATAAGCTGCCCAAGGATGAGGATGGTTCCGCAAATTTTGATTTCATGTTTTATTTTCATCAACATTTTAAAAATCATTTCTAGTCCAAAACTCTGTTTTGGAACTAGAAATTGTTCATTATTATTTTTGTAATAAATTGTGTTTATTTCACCAAGAAGAAATTTCAAAGCAGACCTCTGATCTTTTCCTCAGCTAAAGAGCCATACTCCTGCAAGAAGACAACAAAATCATCAAATCTGAGCTCAGAAAAGCCAAAAAGAGATTGTATTAAAAAGCCAAATGTGAAAATACAAAAACATTGTGATATGGGTTATCAAATAGATTTGAATCAAATCTGATTGTGAAAGATATTTACATCATATATAAAAAGCCAAACAAGTTTCATTTCCAACAATCCACAGCACACAAATCGAAATCTGGAGTTTGAAGGCCGAATTTGAGTTTTGAAGCATCGTTGACAGGGTTTGAAGGTCGAGCGACCCACTTGGGCAAGAGCGATCCACCTGGGCAAGAGCGACCCACTTTGGGCATTTTTCGCAGTGCAAATTATAACGGGCGCGACCCACTTGGGGAAAAGCGACCCACTTGGAGAAAAGCGACCCACTTTCCAGCAGAATTCAGGAAAGTCGATTTGAGCGCCCAGTTTCGTTTTAGATCGCCTCCAACGGCCTTCAAACAGGTTTTTAACTATTGCACAGTAGTTTTTAATATGTTGGTGGTATCATTGATGACTTCAAACATTTGAATGGAAGAGTAAAACCCTACATACATGGCTGATTTGTTCTTCAGGGTTTTAAAATATGTATGGATGGTTTTATGAGCATTTTTACCACCTTATATCATTGAATATATCCACCTTGGCATTTTGTTCAAAGCCCACTGTTTTCACACCCATAATACCACTGTGGTCATCATTATCGTTTTATCACTGTCATGACTTTTGTTCCATGGTGATTATGGTCATGTTGTGTCTCACTGCCCAATGATAAAAACGTTCTCATAACTCTGTTTTCACTGCCCATTGACACTTATAACTCTGTTGTTATTGCCCATTGACAAACACAGTCATATGATGCATTGCTCCCTTTGACAAGATTTGCTCAATATTCTAAAGGTTGCCTGCTTCCTTTGGTCAAGTTTCACTTGCAATTAAAACAGAGACTGTGCTTCTTTTTCAATCCACCTAAAACAGAGATATTATCATTGTTTGTTTCCTTGCGGTGCTTTGACGGTTGGGGATATTTGTTGGGTGTTGAAACACATATCATAACTTTGTTTTCACTGTATTTATATCAGTATACATAGTGCCAATATTTTGTTCAGAGCCATGTCAGAGACAGAGTCAGAGTATGAGCAAGGGTCAGGCAGTGATTCTATGACTAAAGGTAATGTGCCACGGGGGTCTCATAGAGCTAGCAGAAGTGGTAATCATCGCAGAGAGGAGCCTACTTCTTTGGCTCGGTTGCAGGCATGTCCATTAGCAATGGATTATTTTCGGTATTTGTCATGTTTCAGATTTTGTGAGATGATTGCACAAACCCGGCTTCATCGTGAATTGGCCCGTCTGTTTGTTCTACATTTACGGGATGGCCGGGTAAATCTTGCCGGGGTTGATTTCATTTTTTCACCCTTGACTATTGCTCAAGCCACTGGCATACCAAACATGGGCGAGGAATGGAACAAGCGTCAGCATTTAGAGAAATTCCACTATGAGCCATACATTAAAACTGGATATATGAGTTACTTGAGCAGAGTTTTTCCATTCAGATTCTTGAGGGATGAGTATGCACCGCTGATGAAGCTCATCATTCAGTATTTTAGTTGTGAGGGCAGGTATGCTCGTCTTTTTGCGTACCATATTCGTTTGTTGATGCACTTCACAAGGGTACGTATGATGAATATTCCGTATTTCATACACCGCAACATAGAGAGGATGGTGATGTTTGTGCAAAAGAAGACGAGCCCAGTGCAGCAGTACAGGAGTATATATCATTTCGCTTTGATCAAAATCTTGGTGTCACATCAGTTGGCAGAGCAGGGCATCACTTGGGAGGATTTCATTTCTAGAGACTTTTTTCAGAGTGCCACAGCAGCCTCCCGAGGCAGTTTATGATGCAGGAGAGCCCTCACACCAGCCGGACATGCTTGAGGTTGAGCATATCATCACTCCTTTGGTTCAGACATATCAGCGAGGCCACAGGGCCTTATTTGCAGCGACACGGCGAGTATTATCTCCACATGAGGTGGAAGGGGTCTTGCCGACTTCATCAGCAGAGCGAGTATTATCTCCACATGATGTGGAAGGGGTCTTGCCTTCTTCTTCAGCACAGGTACAGATACAGGACAGGGGCAAGAGGCCCATGCATGATGAGGGCCCATCAGGAGGCCGGGATACAGATTTCACAGTCATTGATGTTGATGCGAGCTCTCCCAGCTCGAAACTGAGGGAAGTCATCCAGGAGAAAAGGGCCGAAAATGACAAGATGAAAGATCAATTGCAGAAGGCTCAGTGGGTGATTAACTATTTGGAGCAGCGCAACAAACAACTTGAGGATGAGCTCACATTTTATGAGTTGCGCCAAATCCGTGAGGACAGACAGTGGAATCGAAAGAGACCCGGTGACATGACACCAACTGACAGAGATACTGTACTCACACATGTGAACATCCATCTGGAGAAATTGTTGGCGAAGGCCAATTGAGACAAAGACATGCTTCGTCACATGAAAGGCCATTATTGGGCTCGCATGCATGTCTGCAAAGCGAGAATGAAGATCATGAAGAGGAGGTTGCGCAAAGCACTAAGACGGCGGAAAAGGCCTAATCCACTTCGGATTTTGGCCGAGGCTTCATTGACTGGGCAGGACACATGATGGAGTACCTCCGCTCCGAATTTGGGCAAATTCGGAGAAAATTTTGTCATTTTCAAATTTTTGGTCTCAAAAACAGGTTTTTCAGTTAAGCGGGTCGCGCACTCATGCGCTCACTTTTTTTTGGGACACTTGTTGGAGGAAATTTTTGCATTTTTGGATTTGTTATGGTTATTTATGCATCCTCAGAAGTCAACTAAGCATTTCATCAAAGTCTGGATGGTCAAAGAGCTCAAAAACACCATGAAAACCACCTTGCTGCCACCTTTTGCACCAGCAGGAAGTACCTCTGGGAGAATGAGGTTTTGGAGGGTCAAATGAGCTCCAAATTCCAAAATTCCACTTGGGTTGGATAGTCAACATCCAGGGCTTTCCAACGAGCTATCATGAGCTCAATTTGGATGCCGGGAAGTACCTCAAATTCAGGCTGGAAAACGCGCGACCCACTCGGCTCAAAAGCGACCCACTTAAATTTTTCCTGAATTTTCAGCTGCCAGCTCAGATTTTCGCCTAGTATGGACCAGTTTTGCTTGTAGATGGAATTTTTGGGTTTTTATGATGTAAATTCATGTTTGACATGTAACTTTGGCTTATTTTTATCTATTCTAGAAGATTCACTCTCAAAAGGGTAAAAAATCATGTAATGGATCAGTTTCCACTCTTTTAGAGGCAAGTTGTTAGCTGCCTAGATTGTAGTTCCATCATTAGAATTGGTTGAAACTGATCCCTGAAGAGGGAATTCGACCCCTAGAGGTGGGGAAAGGTGTTAGAGTGATCTATATATTGTAATTTCTCAATCATTTTCAGAGGTTGGAGAGGTTGGACTCTTGGGATACTTTGATATCATTGTACATACTTTTAATATTTTGGCTAAGGAAAGATCAGGGGTTTTGCGGCACTTGTTGGGATCCTTGTGGTGTTCTGTTCTTGATGGTGTTTCTTCTTTGTTTACTGTAAGTTTCTTCATGTTTAATATATGCCATCCTTTCATTAGCTTCTGAACTAAATTGAATGAGTGATTAAGGTTGAATCCATTGTTTACAGTGCTTAACCTTTGAATTCAGTTAGTTCTATATGTTTTCAGCTGTTTGGAGAGGATCCAAGTTCTTCTTTGCCCTCTTCAGCTCCTCGTCGGTCTAATCTGTCCATATATCCAATCAAAAGCATCAAGACACTCACCTACCTCGCCCCAACTCGAAATCTGCAAAGGTCTGACCTTATCCCCGGACCCAAAATTTGTTTTCCCATTTCTCCAGCGAAAACCCAAAAAACCAAAAAAAAAACATACCCATCTCTTTACTAGCCTAAAATCAGTTCCTATTGTAAGTCATCTCGCATACTATTGCTCATTGTCTCGAGATTGACGGAGAGAGCCCTCTCCTGTCCTCGTAGGGCTAGCTACGAGGCTGAGCGTGGTTTGATGTAGCCTTGAGTTTTACTTCATTTCAGCCTGAGGTAGATTTGAGTGCTAACAAGTAGTTCATTGTATATTGACTTGATTGATAGGATATATGTTATGTTAGAAATTACGCGGGTGCTTTGACTGATTGCAGGACTAAGATTTGGAGCCGGTGAAGAAGGACTCTTGTTTTGCTGCCTAGCGCTCTCCAAGGGACTCCGAGATCGTCAAAGAGGTAATTCTCTCTCGCATTCCATCAAGTTGTTTTAAGTTAATATGAACATGCTCATGCCATCTTTGTGAACAACACAACTAATCTTACTGTCTACCTCGGGCACCGGAAAGCCCTGAGAGGGATATTCGAAAACCAACAACCCAAGCAGTTTACCCTATAGCAAAATTGGTGAATCTGCTGGGGAGTTTCCCCATAGTTTCCAGACTATTTCTTCCCTCCTCTCTTCTTTCCTTTGTTCATAGACCCTTCCGACCATTTTTGATGCCC